>JAVDOI010000006.1:23224325-23716825 GCA_032191485.1 Leptoclinus maculatus
AAGGCCTACTACCCCTCCTACTTTCTGCTGTCCGTCGCCGGGCAGATTCAGACACGACAGGTGCAGGGGAGCTATGATGACAGTTACCTGGGTGAGGAAGTCAAATAGGATTGTTAAAACTAGATGTAGTATTAATACTATATACCAACCCTAACAATACTGCTACGGATATGACAAACACTACTTATACCTCCAGTTCTGAAAAGTGAAGCCAACGTGGAAGTGCCTGAAACTTGCATTATCTCTAATGGCCATCAGGGGGCGACTCCTCTGGTTGCTAAAAGAAGTCAGATTGTATAAAATTCTAGGTGAAAATGACACTACTTCTCTCTTGATTTATTATCTCAGTAAACATTGTAAACATGAGTTTATGGTCTCAATCTTTAGTTTCAAGTCTTCTTCAATACAGCATGATGTTCATTTAGTAAATTATGCTCCCATTAAAGTATAACAGACGATGAAACAGGGTATGCTTTAGGGCAGACATGTCAAACTCAAGGCCCGCGGGCCAAATCCGGCCCTCGGTACAATTATATCCGGCGCGCGACAAAATGTCATATGTCTATCATACCTGGCCCGCCACATCACAGAGCTCCGGGACAAAAAGTGGCGATGTGAGCTGGCCTTTTTGTGCGACATAACGAAGCATCTCACTAAACCTCCAGCTTCATGGACGGGGACGAGTGATCACAGACATGTGTGATGCAGTAAGAGCTTTCTAAGCCAAGCTGCACCTGTGAGAGACTCAGATGCAGCAAAGAAACTTGGGTCACTTTCCGTGTTGACAAACCGTGTCTCCACTGCTGTGTTCCCGACTGCGCATTTTGCTGATAAACTGGGCGCACTTGGCACAGAGTTCACTTGGCACAGAGTTCACTCGGCGATTTGCCGACTTTGCAGCTCAGAAATTTAAATTTGAACTGCTCAGTGATCCGTTTGCAGTTGACGTGGAAAGAGCACCTGTGCACATCCAAATGGAGCTGACAGACCTCCGGTGTAATGACGCTCAAGGCAAAGTATGACTCTGTGTTTCCAAGCTTCATCCCCGAAACGATGCCTCAACTCCGCCTACATGCTGCTCAAATGCTCTGCATGTTTGGAAGCACATACCTGTGTGAACAGCTTTTCTCTGTGATGAAGAGGAACAAAAACCCACACAGGAGTCGTCTCACTGATGCACACCTTCAGTCCATCTTGAGGGTTTCCACAGCACAGAACCTAACCCCAGATATTAATGAACTGGCAGCCAAGAAAAGATGCCAAACATCTGGCTCTGGTACATATGCATAAAAGAATCTAGCCTTTTTCTTTTTGCACTTTGTCCAATATCCCTTCTATCCTGTTTATTAAATGTTGACCCTATTTGGCCCTCAACATAGTCCCAATTTTTATTTGGGCCCTCTCTGTGATTGAGTTTGACACTCCTGCTTTAGGGAGTGGCTACCTTGTGATTGACAGGTTGCTACCACTACCAAAGCCGTATACAACTTCTCTCAGTCACTCCTCCGCAGTCCAAATATCTTCACTTCCGTTCACTAGTTGCAAAAAAAGCAAGATGGCGAGGGACAGAATGCTGAACTCGAGGCTTCAAAACAACAAAACCAATGCGTGGCAGCAGCCGGACTTCATGATACAAGTTGGAAGTTGTCTGTTTTAACAATTTGGTCGAGAGCAACATAATTTAGTAGCCGAATACCATAAATTCGATATGGATATTGATGGATCCCATAAGTTAATATCTGAGGTGTAAGTAACCCTCTATCCTTTTGTCTGACTCCACCATGAGGTCCACATTTTGACCAGGACTTTTGGTCATTTACTTTCAAGGGAACAATAAACACCTAGAAAAGTAGTAATTTGGTTTTAATTTAATTAGGCACAATTTAGAACCTCCTGAATTTACTGACTTCTAGTGCCACCATCAAGCCAAATTTGAAGTATAACTGGAAAATCTTCCTAAAGTTCTTTCATCCCCTTCATATTCCCCAGAGGAAGAATTCTTTCCAGTTTGGAAACTTCATTACTTTTCCACCAACACCACTGTCAACTTTGTACACAAAAAACTGAAAAAACCTTTCCTCTTGTTCCACTATCAGACCAAAATAGTCAACACAAACTTAAGACATGACTCAAGACTCTGTATGTCACAATCTAATTGGCAGATTCCCAGTAAATAGACAGAGCTGCTCAAGAGGGGCATATAAATGTATTGCAACTTGATGACCCTTTCAGGACATACGTTTCTCTTTATATAGAAAAATCTACAGTTCCTCATTAACTTCTTTCAAACGTTCACTAAAGGAAAGTGTGGCCCTTCCAGGTGGCTGAGAAATATTTGTATTATAAGATTTTTTTGGTGCGTTACACTCCACCTCTTCAAGTCTTTGTTACCCACAATAACTTTGTTTATTTTTAAAAGAGTACCCTATCGATTTAGCATTGCACTCCAATAAATAAATCTGGTGCCTACATTGCCCACAATGCAATTGAGCCGCCGGTGATTTCGGATGTGGAGTTAGACAGAGATGAGCTCACTCACCCTCTGCAGCCTCCTCCTCATCTCTGCTCCAGGCTTCAGCCGCTACTAGCATAACACACCTGAATCTCTGACCTAACAGTCGGTGGTTGAGTTGCATCGTGGGTAACGTAGGCGTCATGCGTTGACAAGCAAGATTTTGATCCATTGTGAATAAGAAGCTGTTGTAGACATTGCAAGATGTTATAAGAGTACTCTTTTAAGATCGTCAGTTGATGAAGCGCTACGAAGGCTTTTTCTTTTACGAGTAAATACCAATATTTCAACAAAAATACACTAGGTGCTACATGTCGGCATTATTACTTCTAATAATAATTATTATCTGGTAACTTTTAATTTCAGTGATAAATCCGTTCATTGTACCCACCACCTCCAGCCTCAGCTGTTTTCTCTCACTAACACTCTTCATCGCTCCTGCAGGTTACTCCGTGGCTGGTGGCGAGTTCAGTGGGGATGATGATGAAGGTGAGGGTCATGTTTACAGTACAGAGAGACAAAATGCATGGCTGAGTACAGGGTTGACTGACCCCCAATACAAGCTCTGTCTAATGTTTAACCGCTCAGTCTCAACACACACGATTATTACGTCTTTCAGGAAGCGGGAACATTTAGAGGCTCAAAGAGTCAAAAAATCCATTTTTCTTTTTTTGTTGGTTGGTCACAACGGTTCCTAGTTATCAGTGTTATGTTGAAATGAGTTACTAACTTTTTGCCCCCTGCTTTCTCTGCTGCAGATTTTGTCACAGGAGTTCCAAAAGGACTCATGCTGTATGGAGTAGTAAGGAGCCCCCCATTATTTTCATATTACACCAATTCACAGTGCAAACAGTCGACAAAACATAAAAGTATTGAAGTGCAGTATACAGTACTCAGATGAATTACTTTTTTCTATCCATATAGGTGTCAATATTAAATGGAAGGGATCTGAAGTCTCTGCTCAACTTGACAGGGGAGCAGGTATGTGCACATCTGGTCGGGGGATTATTTTTGTAATAGCCTGGCTCCTTTTTTTTCATGACGTGGGTACACATTTAAAGTGGCATGTGTAAAGGAAGGCTGGAGACGAAGGAATTTTCCCCCGTGGAGAGGAGGCCTATATCAGGGTTAGAGGTCAAGCTTACAGTATGCACAGCTCATGGTTTCTAAAAGCTGCAAATCAAACCCAGAAACAGCAGACCGGCACAGTGTTCATGTTGTCACTGTATTGATTCAGCATGTGCTTTTGAAATGGGAAGTACTGAAGAGTGGCAGCATTTGTCAGAAAAGTATTTAGTCATGTTTATATGAGGCTCAATCTGTCTGAGTTTCTGAAATAAAGCATGTATCTTTTTAAAGTTACAATCAGTGGCGGCTGGTGGAAAATGTTCTTGGTAGGGCTGTGCCACATCCAATCAATTTCAGCAAACATCCCAGAATGATTTAATGCAAACAAATTAAGGTATCAAACGCGCATTACTACTTTGCAGTTAAATATTTAACATTTATTCCAACACGAAAAAAAGCAGTAAATAACACTTTCACAAACACGTCAGGACATCTTATTTTAGTCACCCTCACAGGGAATTCAGTATAATATAATATATATAACATATAATAATATTCTGTATAATATAATAATATATATATATATCATATAATATTCTGCATAATATAATAATATATATATCATATAATATTCTGTATAATATAATAATATATATGTCATATAATAATATTCACTATAATATAAAACACACACACACACACACACACACACATATATATATATATATATATATATATATATATATATATATATATATATATATATATATATATATATATATATATATATATAATAATATATATATATATATATAACTATATATCCATTTCTCAGACAGGTGCTTCATGTCCCTCACTCCCTAACTGTCCATGCTGGTTCTGTCCCCGTTGTTTTAAAAAGATAAATAAGTTATTATCATGACGTCATCCAGCTAGTCAAACCTGTCTGGTGTACAGCTAGTAGAGAAGCTTCATGTACTGCTTCTCTTTCCTGCTAGTCTGCTGTCTGATTGTGAGGTCAGGCTGATCTGGGATCAGCTCTTTCAGTAGTTTCTCCTCTCAGTTCTCCTCTCAAACGGGTCTTGGAGGAGTAGTGCTCACACTGGCGCTCTCCTGTAGAGACTTCTCCTGACGAGAACGCGCAGCTTGGGGCAGGAAAAAAACTGCCCCAAGCTGAATCTATTTGAGGACGCTGATTGGCTGAATTGTATGTCACTCATTTATATCTTTACTCATCATTGGCTAAACTGCTTTATAGACCCGCCTCTTTGGGGCAGTTTCTCCAGCGCCCCAGCAGCTGAGACACACAGAGAGGAAGAGCAGACAGGCAGAGAGGACAAGCAGGAAAAGCATATATTTACCGCAGATATCATATTTTACACATATTACTGGGTGATTCCATGTTTCAAAAACACAAATATTGACAATTTGTATAGTTTATTTTTATTTTAAATTTTATTTTTATTTATATTTTTATTTTTATTTTTATTTTTATTTTTATTTTTATTTTTTGTAGCTCTAGGGGGGGCGGCGCCCTAGCGCCCTCTATGGACCAGCCGCCACTGGTTACAATGTTTATAGCAACGCTATACTACCTTGTAAGTCTGTGTGTGTGCGTCAGTGTAGAGAGTGTAGAGTCCGATTTTGTCAATGCGATTGAGTCGCAACCATGCAAGATGCAGTCACGAAACTTTACAGATATTTAGTTGAAAATGAAGGACAATTTTGAGGACGGGTGTGGTTGGAGCAAGTACCCCGGAAGTAGGGGGTCAGGAAGTGGGGAAGGGGCCATTGAATGCCCCTGGACGGTGTCGCGGCTGGTGTGATCCCATTGCAAGATGCTCTCTAGTTTAAGTATGAAGTTCCGTCTTTGTTCTTCCATGGACAGTAGTCAGGTTTCCATCAGAATGTAGTGCACAATTTAACAGAATTTCTAGAAAGTTGGCAAAACAAATATCAAACTAGAGACCATCTTGTAATGGGATCCCACCAGCCGCGACACCAAATCGGGCCAAGGCATTAAGTGGGGCGACCAATGGATGGTCTCCGGCTAATTTGTGGTTTTGTCTACTGTCATGTGAATATTAGCAGTTGGACGCGTACAGATAAACAGTTTGTGGCTATAATTCTCTTGTTGGGTGCCATTAAAACATTGCTGAAGAAGAGGAAGCAATAAGATGAAGTTATTCAAACAAGAGCATTCAAACCCCAAACTGTGAGAAACAACGTAGAAGACAAGATGGAAATATGCAGTTATTGATTTCATGTATTTATTTGAGGAAGGTAACTGTCTCCTCACCGCTCCACACATATCTGATTTAAACTACCAGCCTTTCTCGTCTCTTCAGTGGAGCCGAAGCTGGACGTTCAAGTCACATGCTTCATGTACGTCAGGTTTTATTGTCTGAGTCTGTTTCCATTGCACTTTGTTTTATAGACAACCACCTTTTACGATTCCGAAAAACGAAAAACTGTTTTGCAATATTTCAAGTGTTTTTGTAATTTTCGGTGGCTCCACTCACGTTTTCAATCCTAAATGAGCCTAAAACTGGTGAATGGAAACCTTACTTCAATACTGAGCTTCGGCAAAAACAGATACTAACTCAAAGCAGAAATTTGGCACTAATGTGACTTTAGCTTTGGAAGTTATCCAATTGTTGTCGAACTTAGACTGCTGAAGGCTTCATATTAGTTTTGGTTCAACTTAAGAATGTATTTTTACACAAAACGAGGACTCTGTCCCCCATCACTTACATTGAAATCTATTTAGGAAGGGTCCTCTTCACAGCCAGCCCTGACAGGAGACCAAAAACTCAACATACTTTCAATGTACATATATGCATTTGAACATTGTTTTGAGACATACTTGAACATTTTTTAACCTAACCTTTAAGTTGGGACATGCCAGCTACAATATGGGGAAATTAGATTTATGGGTTAGATTTTTGTGTAGGTATTGCAAGATGTAATAGCATGTGACCATGCACACATGGGAAAGCATGTGTGTGTGTGTGTGTGTGTGTGTGTGTGTGTGTGTGTGTGTGTGTGTGTGTGTGTGTGTGTGTGTGTGTGTGTGTGTGTGTGTGTGTGTGTGTGTGTGTGTGTGTGTGTGTGTGTGTGTGTCTTCAGTGTGGGAGGTCATCAGTGACTGCTCCGAGGTGTCAGTCTCAGGGCGGAGGGCGCTGAGTAAACTGTTAAGTGATCTGAGGTAAACTCCCGGCTGATGGACTCTCTGCTCTCTGGGAGAGAATGCTGGTCCCTCTTGGACTGTGTAGTCTGACTCAGCTGCGAAAACACACCAGAGGGGATTTGTGCAAGAGGCCTGTTTGTTTGTTGGATGAAACCTCAAATTTTGTAATGTGTTATACCAGTAACTATTATTTTAACTTAGCCATGTTTCATTTGCTTGGAGCAGACCAATGTGCAGACTTTATACTTAGGTTACTCGATATGATGGCGATATATTAGAAAATAGAAATGTGTCAGGTGTCAGAGTCGCCCGTCATCCAATTATTGTATGCTAATTTCAAAATAGTATTTCATTAGTATAAAGTGGTTACTTTACAGAGGTTGTAAATAATTAGAAAATCTGGCACAATTCAATTTTAAAGTAAAGAAGTGTGGAATTTTTTCTACTGCTTTCGTTCTGTTAGCAAAGTTAGCTAGCACAATTAAATTTGAAGCTGCATTAACTATTTCTTTGGCAACTTGGCAGCAGAAGAATAGGCTAACACAACATTGACATACAGTATTTTGACCCAGTATTAAGCACTTTGAATTGCCTTGTTGTTGAAATGTGCTATACAAATAGTTATTCACTCTCCTTTTAGCTCTGTTTTGGTCCCCACCACCTCCTGAGGGAAATCTCTGGCTCTTTAACTGATCATGTTAATGTTAGATATGTGACTGGATGGCTTTTAGATGCTAACTTTGCCTGCTTTTGCTGCTTGATGCTCCACTATGATTATCAGCTAGTTAAGCTAACTTAGTCTGGTCTGCTGTCTGGTGCTGAGCAGGTAGGGTACAATGGTTTTTTAGAGCTTTTTCTCTGAAAATAGCTGCCTACTGCTAAACTCTGATCCAAAACAGACAAGAAAAGTTGACTTATAATTATTTGTGGGTATGTCATGTGAGCCATTGTTAGTATGACAAACATTAGTATTAGCTAAAAAAAGTATCTTTCTAAAAAAGGATGTAGATATTCTCCAAACAGTCGTTTCTGATTTATTAAAGCCGTCCTCACTGAAAACCGCTGTGCAAGCAGCTTTTCTACGACCCATATTAACGTTTGTTGTTAGGCGGCGACCTAGCGGCCGTAGTAATTGCGACAGGAGCATTATTTTAAGGTAGTCTTTTAGGGTACATACATACATTACATTAGTACGTAACGACTTCTCGTACGTAAGGCAGTAACTTCTAACTTGTACCACAACCTTTTCCTAAACCTAACCAAATAGTTCTATTTCACAACATTAAACAGAGCGGTCGTTTTGGGAGTCATTAGTCCTCCACTTGAAGTGGCTATAATTTGTAGTTTTACAATAATAAAATCATGTAATGATGTGAAAGGGGTCACTCTTAATGATGAACCTAAAGGAAATTTTCACCTGCAGCTTTACTCGTTCACCACATGAACTTAAAGGTGATGATATGTCAGTGTTATGTTCACAACTTGGTGTCACTGCCCCCAAGTCGTCAAAAAATACCATGCATAAAATTGTAAGAAAGTTCCGAAATACAGCTCATGACTGTGAAAACTGACCTGTGGGCACCTTTCCTAAGCTTGCTGATTTCACCTCACCTCAGATGAACATTAGTGGTGGTTCAGCTCTACAGGAAGTCTTGATCATATTTGTGAATGTATGTGGTAAAGCAGTGCTCCTACAGGGTATCACAGTGAATTTGTCCTGAGCCTCGGTTTGACTTCTGTTGATATGAGCTGTTTTGCATGTGTGATACAGGAAGACAAGCCCAATATTCGGTCTTGCTTTTCACAAGGGTCTCCAAACTCATACCTGCGTAGCTACAAATCACTTTGAAGTGAGAGTCCCCCCAAGAAGTGTAACATGACCCTAATTTATCATACGTGGTATGAAATTAAACCGGAAAAACTCAAGCCCCACGAGTGAGTTTTAAAGGAGTTTGAGTCCCCGATCCCCGGACCCCCTACCTCTCCTCAGAAGCTCTAACACTGAGCTCCATGAAAAGGGAGAAGAGGAGACCCCAGGGGACCGTGGGATTGAGAGATTGAGGAGGAAAGCCTCTGGGGGTAGTGGTGGAGGGTACAAAGGAGAAAAAAAGGGACGTGAAGAGAGAAAATGAGAGAAAAGAAAGGGATCTGTACACCGTGGTGTGATTACAGGCTAACTGGGTCTTGTTTGTAATGCGTTCCAGATGGGGTCCTACTTCGGCTACTCGGTGGCAGCCACCGACATCAACAACGATGGGTGAGTGGACGGAGTGACGGTGGGACATATGATGGCAAATAAATTAGTATATGGAGAGCAAATAGGTGAAGGAGGAGGTAGAGAAATTAAAAATAACAAAATTAGACTAAAAGTGAAAGATGAGGTCACTGAAACAGTGTGTGACCGTTTGGAAGTTTCCAACGTTTCAGTTCTGTCACCCTGTCACTCTCTAAAGTGTCATGAAAATATCTGAAAATGCTCTCATTCTGTCTGTAGTTCCTCTCAGTCTAAAGTTCAATTTCACTTCCCTAAACCTGGAAGAAGCACACAATTAAAAAAGTGATGTTTTTAAGGTTTCAGTGTAGCTTAGTTATTTGAACATGTTTTGGTAGTTGTACTGTATATGATTTTATTCAGTGTTTTTGTATTGCTATTAATTTAGTATTAGTGAGTCAGATGGATACACATGATTTTTAGCCATGTTCATCACTCTAACGTCCGCAACTTTCAACAGGAAACCTCCACTTTTCCAACTACGCTGTGCAGTTGAACATCATTTTACAGTAAACACTAGTAGAGATCCTTAAAGGTGACATATCATGCACATTTTTCAGGTTAATACTTGAATTTTGGGTTTCTACTGTTTACACATTTTAAAGTTTTTCTCATTTATACAATGATTTTTTCCAACAGAAAAAATCATTTGGTGTCAAATACTAAAAGGGAAAACCAAATGATAAATCACTGCTAAAAACTTAGGCCCTAAAATATGATTTATATATCCTTTGCCTTTTGTCGATATCCCTCTTCTCCTTCCGCCTTCGTCCCCATAATGTGTCTCCTTCCTTTGCTTCCCTCTCCAGTTTGGATGACCTGGTGGTGGGAGCTCCGATGTTCATGCGTCGAGGGGTCAATGGGCGTCTGGAGGAGCTGGGTAAGGTGTACGTGTACCTCCAGAGGGGCCCTCTGCTGCTGGAGCCAAGCCAGTCCCACCTCCTGGGTCAACAGGCCTTCAGCCGGTTCGGCACGTCGCTGGCTCCGCTGGGTGATCTCAACCAGGATGGATTCAACGGTAGGTGTGCTGCACAAAGCGTGGGTTAAATGTCGGAGAACAATGGCAATAAAGCTAAAATTCATGTGAATGTCTCAAATATATTTTTATATTTATTTCAAAAGAAGAAATTTTCACAAATTTCTGACATTGTATTGACAAAATGGAAAACTGATTTAGCAAGAAAATAATCAGCAGATTAATAGATCATGAAAGAAATGTTATTCGATTGTTTATTCTATGAAAAACGTAGGGGTACTTATTGGGTAAATAAGAGTGAAAAACAGAAAGATATTCAATTTACAATAATATTGAGCAGGAAAAAGCAATTTTGGACATTGGAGAAGCTGGAACCAGCAAATGTTCTGCTTTTCTAAAATTTGGGGACCCTTTGTTTTATTCTACAGGGATTCGGCCAAAGTCAGTAAGAAGTAAATCACCATAAAACAAAGCAAAACACAACAAAATAATCAGTGACCTTTTTTTACTGGCCCACAAAACCACCAGTCCCACCATGGCCTGTGGCAGTGGGTGTTTATACTTCTTTCTGTCTAGAAATGTAAGTACATTGAGCTGTATTCACTGTTTGCTGCTCTGCATGTAAGCTTCAGATATAAGTTGTAGATGTACATACAAATAGAGTGCTGCAGGAATGAGTCTTAAAACCTGTAAATGAGTCTTTGCATTGCCGGTTCTTGGTTAAATGCCTGAAATAAAGTATATATATATATATATATATAAAATATATATATATACACCATATTTGAGAAAACATGAGATTCTTCACACCGTGTGTTGTGGCTGTTTACAATCAGACATGGCCGTCAGCTGTCCCTACGGAGGAGACGACCAGCATGGATTGGTTCTCATTTATAACGGTCATGCCGGAGGACTGATGGACACGCCCACTCAGACTCTCTCTGGCCAATGGGCTTCCAGCTCTTTCCCAGCCAGTTTTGGCTTCGCCCTGCGAGGAGACAGAGATCTGGATCAAAACGGCTATCCAGGTAGCGTAACCGGGCGTCTACTAACACTTCATCATCTTCTCTGATGTCTCCATTGAACTCTCTTTCCATTCCTGCAGATCTGGTTGTTGGTGCTTTTGGGGTCGATAAAGCGGTGCTATACAGGTACGTTAAGGCATGTAGGAGTGTATTAACAGATGTATAGTCTCTTGCTTTCATTCTTATCCTTTTGTGGTCCGTCTCTCCAATCAGGGCTCGGCCGATAGTGAGCGTCAGTGCGTCTCTCACGGTGCAGCCGACCATGTTCAACCAGGAGGAGAAGACTTGTGAGCTGATCACAGCGAATGAAACCATCGCTGTGTCTTGGTATGGACGTCGACTATTCTCCTTAAAGAAAGCTCAGCTCCACTTGTATCTTAATAGGAAGATTATACACTGTTTGATCTACCATACAGTAGTTGTCATCGTAGCGGAAATATCTTTGAATGGTTTGACAAAAAGCCTAAGAGTTCTGCAAGTGTTTAAAGGGCTCTCTGAGAATAACAGAACATGGAAAGTCTTGCAAATGTTGGTTCACTTTCAGCTTTCTAAACTTTACCTCACGAGAATGTCAAATGACCTCATGTTTGCCAGTTTCCTGTCCAAGCTGCTCTGAACTGCAGTATTCTTAGAACCAGTAGAGGAAAAAAAATGAAGAAAAAAAAGGGAAAATTCACCCCGCTTTCAATCTCAATGAAGCTCTTTCCGCAAGACCGCTCTAACCATCGTATTAAACCTGGAACGTTTTTAGACTGCCATGAGAGGCGGTCGCCAAATCATTTTTTTAAGTGTCTGATACAAGTAAGCCTTGTTTTCGTGTTTATGGGTGTTTTTTTTCGCTGCCGTGGTGACAAAAAGAAGATGAGAGGAGCGGAGGAGAGGAAGTGGGAGAAAGGTGGAGCAATCATATGGGAAGACAAAACAGCGGAAAGAGTGCAGTTATTAAGACTGAAAAAAGAGTTGTAACTTTCTCGAATTTAATGAGATATTGTTTGGTCTCGACAAGACTCCTCACGCAGCATTTGAGGTGAACCCTCCCTTCATGTGAGCGTTTATACCAACACACACATATTTACATGAATGCGTCTGCTTTTAAAAAAAAGATATACTTTTTTATACTTTAAAGTTGTAATCCCTAAGATTTCAGTCCCAGTGGAATTTGGTGACACCTGTGGTTACCGTAGTAACAGCAAGTGTGGTTTAATGCTTGATAAAGTATAGTACTAGAAATACAGCAGAGGGGTAGTGGGTGCGAGTAGATTTCTACACAGGACGGTAGTTGGTTACCTCGGTGACTCTTAAACCAACAGGTCACTGTGCCGAAATTGAAGTTTTTTTTTTTTGATGAATGATTAAACAAACACATTGAGTTTTCCAATGGCTGCTCTCCAATAAAAGCCATCCCCTGTTTTGCCAGTTTGACAATTTTGAAACATGGGGGGACATCTGCCCGAGTCTGAGAAGGAAAGCGCTGGAAAAGCTTATTTCGTGTAGTGAAAGCAGGGCCGGCCCTGGACTTTTGAGAGCCCTAAGCAGGTGTTTGTTTGGGGGCCCCCTTCACTGTGGCACTGAACAAACCTCTGTATTGTAAATATTAGTTCACATATCATGAACAGATAAGCATGGAAGTGAGACCTATTAGCAGCAACACTACCTTTAAATAGACTACAGTAAATACAGTATTTGTCTATTAACACGGACCAGAGTTGTTGTAACTAGGGGGTTGGATGTTTGCATGAATAAACATGTGACTGATCTACATAGAGGAAACAGTGAAGACGTGTCGAAATAGGCTCTTATGTGAACATATGGGTTGTCGACGACAATATCAACAAGCATGACTACGCTACGCCTCCGTCACTGCTCGTTTTTTTCTGGCAAAATGTAGTTTGGAGTTTGCGGATTTCAGATTTGAGTTTTTATGCCTCCGTGCCGGGGGCAGTATCGTGTTTTTGGGGTTGTCCGTCCGTCCTCGATAACGTGATACCTCAAGAACGCCTTGAACGAATTTCTCCAAATATGGATTAAACGTCCACCTGCACCTGATTAGATTTGGGTGGTCAAAGGTCACTGTAAACCTCACGTCCATCACATTCTCGTGAACGTGACATCTCAGGAACACCATGAGTGAATTTCTTCACATTTGACACAAGCCTCCAATTGCACTAAGGGTTGAACTGATTCGAAATTGGTGGTCAAAGGTCACTGTGACCTCACAAAACCCGTTTTTGGCCATGACTCAAGAATTCATATGCTAATTATAACAATTTCACACACATGTCTAAAAGGATAAAATTAAAGTGATGACATTTTGGACAGAAATCAATGTAAACTGCAGCATGACTGGTTGACAGAGGCATACTACCGCGAGGCGGTAATTCCTGTTTTTGTAAAACTCATTTGATCTCTTCTTCTTGCTGTCATGGGGTCGCCATCTTGTTTTCTAGTGCACATGTGCGGAACGCGTTCACAGCTGTCCACATCCATGTGTGCATAGAAATATGACCACAACGTTAGAGAGCTTAGAGACTGTGAACACTGAGGCTGATATTAGTGACATAAAATGACTCAACATTAACGCTGGATTACATGCTACATCGTTCTCCTGTAAAATCCCTCGTGCTTAGATAGGCAATCTGAATCCAGCATGGGGATGGCGGACTCAGCCACTACCAATAAAAACTACCATACAGAGAGGTAATTACCGAGTGTGAAAACATTGAATGGCTATTGCAGATGAAAATGTCGAGCATACGCGGTATCAAACATTGGATTTAATCTTGTGAAAATCTTAAAGATTATACATTTTAAGCAGAAAAGGATCGGCTGTACAGAAGAACCTCAAATCAGTGTAAACACATCTGTAAAAGCTCAGCACTCAAGTTTTTCCCCCCATATTTTTTGTCTGTGTTCAACCTCCAGTGTCAGCATCGGATTCTGCCTACTGGCTAATGGGAAGCACCTCCCCTCTCATCTAGGTGAGGCACACGCACACGCACACGCACACACACACACACACACACACACACACACACACACACACACACACACACACAAACACACACACACACACACAGATGGTCCCTATTACCTTGCTTTCTTTGTGTTGCCACAAGTATGCCGGACCTCACTGTGGTCAATTTGGCAGTGAAGATCAAGATAAAAGAACAATCGTGTAAACACAGGGTAACTCGGTGGGCTCCGGCAGTTTAGAAGAAGTGTGTGTGTTCTTACTTTCAGGGTGTGTGTTGTCTGTGTTCTCCACATAGTTGTCGTCATGTGGGCCACAGCAAATTCCTCTTTCTGTATGCTGCATAGAAAGCAGAAAATAGAACATGAAGTAGCTTTACCATAATCATTTTTACCATTCCATGTGTGGGCATTTGCATGTGGTGAGGCACTCGTGTAATATGTCTGTGCAGATATGCGTTTGCGGTCTACATTTACATCAATTTTTTGTGTTTAATACAGCCATATGTGTAGATGTACAGATGATGTGCGTGTTCGCCGTTTTCTTACTTTGTGAGCATGTCTTTACGTGTGTATATTTCCAAGGCTTTGTGGTGGAGGTTCAGTTGGACAGTGTGAAGCAGCACCAGAAGGACTCCATCAGGAGGACCCTGTTCCTGGACAGCCAGCAGCCCAGTCTGCTGAAGACCCTCCACCTCGCCAACGGAGAACGCTTGTGCCACGACGCCAGGATCTACCTGCGGGTCAGTCACACTGGCCGTCTCTCGAACCTCAATTTGTCCTTCTTTATTTCCTTCATATTTTTACGCCGCAGCGTGAAAAACTTAAAAGTCTAATTTTTGGGACGAACGTCAATGCCTTTTGTTAATCTTGGCCCTCAGGAGCCAGAGCGCCGATTTGTTTTCATTCGCGCTGTCTAATCAGAGACTTTGTTGCACCTGCAGCACCAGGTGAATGTGATTAACTTGCTGGTAGGGCAGAGGGTAAAAGTCATTTCCTAATAGACAGGGCTTGAAGTTGCTGTTTGAAGTGCAATTTGAGGCGAAACCAGTACAGTGCCAATCTTCTCATCAGTCAGCGGTGACCTGATCAAAGCGATTGACTGCCAAAAGCGCCTAAGTCATATGTGTAGATGCTCATTGTAAGGGCATAATGATCTGAGCACTTTGCTCTTTGACCGCACAAGAGATGGTTTGAGCAGAAACTGCCAGTCATGTCTTGTCTTGTTTGTACACCATTTCTTCCTTTTACTCTGTCTTTGAAGGGGCCACATCGCTGTGGCTGGTTCTTAGAGAAACCTAAAACAGACTATATCCTACATTTAGGCCAATAGTTGCTGTTTGAACATCTGCTCTTGATTTTGTAAAGTGACAACTTTTTTTCTCTCGCATTCACTTGGAAGAGGGTTTTTAAAATAATCTGCAGTAAAAGGATGGACATTTTTTTGCTTGACATTGGAAGTGTCTGCTTGTTTCAGATCATTGAGAGCAGACATTAATACACCAGATAAAAGTTTAATCAACTCTTGGAGACAACAGACGACAAATGTCATTCACATCAGTCACTCACGTAGTTGCATCTCTCTCTGTTACAGGGCGAAGAGGAGTTTCGGGACAAACTCTCCCCCATTTTCATCAGCCTTAACTTCAGTCTGGATCCTCATGCCCCAGTGGACCAGCATGGCCTCAGACCAATCCTCAATTATGAGACAGAACAGCGTATAGAGCAAAAGGTATGTGTATTAACCCATGATGCATCTTGCATTAAAAGGCGTTTTGGGTGATTCGGATTGCAATCGGATAGTGCTTAATACAAAGTACAGATGTAAATCCCGATCGGGCAAACCTCCTCCAGAGGTGGTCAGGGAGTCATTGGGATCACATTGAACACAAGTGTGAATGGAACTGTGTTTTCAATCCACACACAACAACTACGTGAGCAGAAATACGTAATCGCAAACCAGCGAGGAAGCTGCCGTTAGCAAGTTAGCGAGCTAAGCTACTCGCAAGAAAGCTTGTCAAAATGGACATTCAAGACACTTGGCAATTCATATCCCAATGGAACTATTTGTGAAGCAATGGCTAAATAAATGGTGGAGAACGGTTACAACCGGTCCTGTCTGCAAGGCCAACAAGAGGAGGATGTTGGGTCGTTTGAGCTGGAGAGAGAGATCATATCACAATGTGGACACCGGAAATATTACATATTGATACTAAGTGTAAATGCAATCTGGTTGATGTCTAGATACAGTCTTGATACAAGACGTATGTTATTGCTACGTGTAAAGGGGGGTTTTCATTATTTTCTAACTGTTGCATTAAATTTTGCACACGATGCCCGGCCATTTATTCAGCCCTTAGTGTAATTATCAGAAGTATAATGTTGCGTAATTCTTTCCATCACTTGCACTAACAGGCGCTATTTTACCTGCTGTGAGCCTCAAGAACAGCGTGTTGTTTTAATATAACAACACAGAGAGAAGGCGTAGCTAACGGTACAGACTCGCTCTTCAACTCACTCGCGTGTGAAGCGAGTAACTGTTTTTTCCGGTCTTGGCTAGCGGTGTGAGTAAACGGTTACTATGGCCAACTAAACAAAGGAGTGTGATGAGCACGGGCGATCAAAAAAAAATGTGCCTGCAATACCGCTTTTGGCTACAGGTGCTGCCAAAGAGAACAAAAACTAAAATCCTTGAGAGTGTAACTTTAATGTGGCGTAACTTTATAAAAAGAAAAATCTGCGTTAAAAGTTTGAGGTTCGGTTGCTATTTCTCTATTTTAGATATTCAAAAGTAATATTGTTTAGCACTTACAGTGTATGCCGCTTAAACGTGATGTGCAATACATGTATGTCAGAAATATCCAGGTTGAGAAATCCTCCCTAAATATCCAACCTGGAAATCCATGAAGCGCTGTTGTGTTTCAATACTTAATGGGAGTTTAAAACCACAAAAATTTGAAGTGTATCTCTGTGTCGAGTTGTAAACTGTATCTATTAACATTACCACATTGAACATCTTGCCCACACCACTTATATGGCCACACGCCTCGCATGTTGTGAACTGAGCT
Source organism: Leptoclinus maculatus (assembly GCA_032191485.1). Taxonomy (NCBI): domain Eukaryota; kingdom Metazoa; phylum Chordata; class Actinopteri; order Perciformes; family Stichaeidae; genus Leptoclinus; species Leptoclinus maculatus. Next base: position 23,241,407 of record JAVDOI010000006.1, read on the forward strand.
GATAGTCACTGCAGTGCTTACCAGTGTAGAGAGAGAGCATGACAGACCTCATGATGAATATTTTCACTAAACGCGACCTAACAATCCAAAATCGTGTACGAATGGCGTTACGCAGCGGTTCTCTGCAGGCCTACTATGCAGGTTTAACTCTACCCTCCATACCACAGCACAACTCTCCCACTGTTTACACTGTGCACGCGGGGGAATTTATTTGAATGGCGCAGAAGGAGGTTACAGGCCCGCCATTTTAACATTAACATTAAATGTAAGGCCCTGGTTCTAGGTTCAGGGCAGAGCGTGAGCATATTAATGGCACTCTGGTCTCCCTTGGTAATGTTTCCTATGTGACGAGTCGGAAGGTTTATGGAGGACTGGCGAGTCATGGCTCTGCAAAAAACACAAGGGGGGAGGGACACAGCTCCGTTTGGGCGAGGCGGCGCTCAGCTCGCAGACATCTGGTTGCGGTTTGTTTATGTATGTTGCCAGTGATCTCCTCCACCGGGCGAGAGCCAGAGCCTGAAAACGTGCACATGTTTATGCAAGTGATATAAGGTGAAGTGACTGCGATTGTAGTGTGTACTTGTTTTTGACAGAATAAACCAGCTTTTTTTCCCCCGACTAGAAGCCTTAAAGGCAACACTGTGAATTTCATCTGTTCTTGTTTCTCCTTCTCCCTATGTGAAAGGAATCACTTAGCTTAAGCGATGGCTACTAGTAGACTGATGCTTCATAATAACACTTCAGTTTGCATTGTGTAAAGTGACCCTAGGCTCCATATTGACAATCTAGCATACACTATTATTAGCTCTGTCTCACCCATCGTATTTAAATGGAGTGGGTCTGACTATTTCTAGCCCGTCCAGAAGTAATTAGTTCAGTAAAATAAAGGATTGTAGGAAATTAATCATAGCTGAAAATCATGGTTTTGCTGCTCTCAAGCTATTCATTTTTAAATATATTGTGGCAATGATGTAACAATGCACTGTAGTGCAATGGTAACAGTTCTATATACGGGATTCAGAGCATTAATATAGCAGCAAACAATCTTTTGCAATGTAAAGATATAGCGGAGTAATGTCTACCTTTGCATAGAAGGAAGTCGCTCTCCCTTCATGTGTGTTGTAATCCGAGCTCCTCTGTGCTTTGTTTACATACCCGGGCCGGCCGCACATTCCTATTAGAGCAAGCGAGTCTCTCTGTCGTGCCCCACTGGCTAGCTGGTGGCTGACAGCTGCGACAGTAACAGCTGTACGGCGTCGTCGCTGAAGCATAGCAGCCACCCTCCGGGTTTGCCCCAGGGAAAACACCAGTAGCTCTGTCGCCGACTCAGTCGTTGCCGTGTGGAGGCAATAGATATGCTCTGAATTCCGTATTGAGCACTTTTAAAATCATTGCTGGGTGTGGTCACAATGCAACAGGCCATAATTCTGACCACACCTACAGTTAAGATTTTTGTGACATCAAACCTCCAATATTAATTTTTTCACTAATAGCCATTTAATGTATTTACGTTCCATAATTGCCTCTCTCTACATGGTAGGTTTTATTGATGCTGGCAGGGTCCGCCTTTCTGCACAGGATTCAAATTGCACACGCAGTAGGTTTGAAGGTTTTTCCAGTGATTTCAAATGATGACTTCCCAGAAGTCCTTGGATTTCTCTCCATGAATGTAGTTGAATGTAGAATGTAGTATGATGTTATTCTGTCAGAGATCATTAGACACATTATTTCACAAAGTACAGTACAGGATGTTTAAGCAGATACTGTTTGACAAAACAATTCTGTTATTATAAAAATTTAACTGCTACGAATTTTAATTTGGCAGTGCCTGAACATTTAATACAGTTTAGCATGCAACGCCATAGCCAGTGGTCTTCCAGGTCCGATTTTGAGACCTGTGTTTTCATCATTCAACAGGCCAACCGTGGGTTGTATTGCTTTAAAGCTGGAGGGGAAACATGGATCGCATGGATCAAACATATGGGAAGATGAGGAGATGAAAGTGAAAAAGAGATGAAAAGTGGTCAGAGGGGAGGGAAGATAAGTCGGTAGTCATCACTTGATCTTAAGTCTATTACAGAGCGCGTGTGATCCTGTCGGTTTGGTGTTCAATGAGCGATAGATAGCCTCTTGAGTCCTGAGTGGATGTAAAACCGGGGACTTGGATGAGGAATCTCCACTGAGACACCTTTAACCATTGCCAGGCTGATTCTTTGCTCTCTGTAGCATTCTTTGGGAATCTAATGTTTCCCATATGTTGGAGAGATGAGGGTATGGCAACAATGATACTGTGAAGCTACTTGGGAGGAATGGTGGAGAGACAGAAAAGGAGAAAAGCAAAGATCTGAAGGGACGCACTGGAAAAAAAACAATGCGTCCAAATCAAATCACATTAATCTTTTACTGTGGTTTTTACCAAGTAATTTGTCACGAAAGACTAAAGCGCAGATTAAGCCCAACTCTCTTTTAAATGTGAGGTTTTCCCTCCTTGTGATCGAGGCTTTTCCACAAAAATGCAACCTTTGTTTGGGTGGAATACATCTTCCTTTCATTCTCCTAAAAACCTTCACCACGTTTTCTCTATTCTTCCTTTTCTTCGTTTCCCACATGTAAAGCGCACATTACTTTAATCCCGCAAACATGAAAGGATGCTGCGTTCGCACACGTTCTTGGCATCTGGTTGTCGCAAATATTGTTACAGTTTTGTGCATGTATGGAGAAGATGTATACTGTATATCCTCTCTTATCCTTTCATTAAATCACGAGCAGTGTGCTGGCTTCTGTAAACATTCACTTCCTCGGGAGCTTTTCTCTCTCCATACCTTTGGACCCCGTTCCCTAGATAGCCCTCTCTCTTTTTCACCCATCATAACCATCCTTCGCTCCCCCCTCTTCCCTCCATTTATCTCTATCCTTCTCCCTTCCTCAGGCCCAGATTCAACTCGATTGCGGAGAGGACAACATCTGCGTCCCTGACCTCAAGCTGGCTGTTGACGGGTGAGAGGAAATCACCCCTCTATTACTTTACCTGATTCAACAAACACAACTTAAACTCTCCAGTCGTGCTTTGCTAAACAGCACGACTGGAGTCTTTTTTTCACGACAGAGTCTTTTTTTCCCTGTACGTGACTGATAAAACACAACAGAAATTCAAGCTATTCTGAGGCAAGCTCTTACATTTGTCATGAGAAACACTCGGCTGCACTTGAAGTGGTGCATTTAATTTCTGGTTAGTGTGGAATGAACACAAGAATAAGTGCATAGTTAGCATGAGCAGAAGTTACAGACTTGGCCGAATAGACAAAGTAAGCACTTACTGGAACAACACACACAAAAAATGCTACAGCACAGGTCATACTGCTCAGAGCAGTATTGATCGAGTTATTTGACCACTTGAGGGAAGTAGCATAAACTGTGAATTTGAAATTAAGTTGATATGGCTATGGTGTTAGCAAACAGTTGCCTGTTTACACATTCAGCAGACACAGCAACATTAGTATTCATTAGCTGTCATGTTTCTCGACACCAAATTAATGTAAGTCCAATGTTCTTTTACCTCCGTTTTTGGTCTCCAGCTCCAATTGTCGCAAATTCAAAACGCTTTGTGCGTGCAGTCTAGAGCCACATACAAAAATGTTTAGGCGTCCATCACTGAATTTTTATGCACCAATTCATGGTGTAAATATGTTTATTTATTTTAAGGAAAATATGAAATTCAGGCGGCAGTTGACAATTTAAAATACGAAAATATATTATAATTATCTCCTATTTGTTTCAGCAAGATTTCTGCTCATGTTTAAAACTGCACATTCCAAACATATCCCACATATTGGTGTTCTCTGAGAAGAAGAAAAAATCGTAATCTTATGAGAATAATGTCATAATAATCCAAGAAATAAATCCTATAGTCTGCTTTGCATTACATTATTGCTCTGCTGATATGGAAGTATCCCCTTCAGACTCTGGTCTTTGAATTGCCTGGGAAAGTTTTGGGAAGCGCCGTTCATCCGAGGTGAACGACAACTAACTGAAAACACATCTGATCAGTTATAAATCTCAGTATTGTTAACATCACCACCTCCGATAAAGTTCAGCTCACAGCTGCTTCAGCAAGCTTTTCAGTAAGAAACATCTGGAGTCTGGAGACTAGAAATGGGGACGCAGAGACAGCGACACAGAGCTGCTCATCTTATTATAATATTATTAATTAATTCTCTAAATCTCAGATTATTTTTAGAGGCTCTAATACTCAGTCATTGTTTTTTTGCTAATTTGTGACTGCATTAGATCAGCTGTTTTGATCAAAATGATTGCTAAGGACAATTCAGTAATAGCTGGATGTTGGTATGGACATGTCCCTACGGTCTCTACTAAATTCTAAGCACTTGCAAAGATCCCCTGGCCAGAATCCATTCATGGATGTTGCAGTTATATGGCGTGCGACTCGCCCATTAGGCTACCAGGTCATCCCAGTTATTTTAAAGGTATCATAAGTAAATGATATTACACAATGTTCACAATGAAAAACATCACAACCCAATTGAGCTTCACATTGTGGTGTTTCCTCCTCAGAGTCCATTGTTTTCTATATCAGGCCACCTCTGAGTGCATTAACACACTTTTTGCATTACCTTCCTTACCAAAGGATAAAAGAAGGCTGAATGTAAATCTTCAAAATGTGTTTGTTGGTAGTCAGTTAAAGCCTTGTAGTAGTACTTTTACTAGCAGTTTAGCTATATCGGGTGTGCATGCGCATTAGCACGTGGTCAACGCGATAAATGTCTCTGCTGATGGTTCCATGTTATCCCACTGATCATGGCCTGCGCATATATATATATATATATACAGGCTTAAGAATATTAAAAAGTCAACTTTTCAAGAGTTTTATGAAGAAATAAATGCTTTCAAACCTATTTTTTTAAGCCTCAAGGATACATATGTTGCGTTTTGATGGGAAAAACATTTGCGTCTTTGCTGACAATAAGACACCACACAGTACCTTTAAACTCAGAGTTAGTTTCTCCAGTGAGTAAACTAGTGATAATCAATGAAGCATAAGTATTGTTACTGTGGTTGTGTTCCTTATGCAGGGCGAGACAGTGAGTTTGGTGAAAGACAATCAAAGAGAAAGAGTGTGGTAATGATATTCAAACAAATAAACAGGATTCAAGACACAAATGATGAGACGCTGTTTACAGCTCATAACATGCCAACACTGGAGCAAATATGTAGAGGAAAGATTCACACAAGTTATAATTAATCATTTATCCTTGTTCGTGGGTGGACGCCAGCCAAATATTTGGCAGTATCTCCGTCCATTCACAAAGCGAACACACACACACACACACACACACACACACTCTCACACTCTCTCTCTCCTCTTAGCCAGCTCTGCTACGAGGAGTGTTTCGCATTACGTGGCCATGTGATTTCTCTCAGCTGCAGAAGTACAACTGGTGAGAAAAGTCTCCCATGAAAACTCGAAAGATCGGCATTTGTTGCCACGGGACCAAACCTCCAGTGATTCAGCATTCTTACTAAACAGAATTTTGCTTCGCTGACACACTATGAGACACAGTGCTTTTCTCTAACACTTCTCTAAGAATTCGCAAACGTTTGGATGTTTAACATTCACAACCCTGTCACTGGTGTTTTGATTTGTAACCCCCTGGCTTCAATTATGCTTTTATGAGCTTCATGATCCACCATTATATTTTCCCAGAGAATGAAACTCTGTGTTGTTAACATCTCAACCATACGCTGCAGATTCTGTCCTCAGCATCTGCTGAGTGTTGTTGTTAGGGTTTACAGCGTTGCTTCCTCTGCATTCGCTAAACTTGCCCGGGCATAATTAAAATCATCTGGTGGTTGTCTTACCTAGCGAGGGGTCACTGCGTCCAGACGGGTGGGGGGTGGGGGGTGGGGGGGGAACAGGGAATGAAAGAGGAACCCTGATTCTGACCCTCAACCAGACTCCTTTCTGCTCAACAGAAACATGAATTTACCACCACAAAGCATCGCGGCTGGGGGAGGGGGAGTCGGGAGAGTGTCGAGAGGATTTATCACTCTCACTGAAAGTGTGTTTGCACACAGGGGCGTCACTGTGAACACGGCGGGGTAAGGCAGGGGTCGGTTTCCTGAGACAAATCACAGTGATCAGATTTGGGTCATTTCCCCAGGTCAGCCACGGACAGATACGCGTGGAGAAAATGGCCTTCGGGGACCGTCTGAAACAGAGATGCATTGTCTGGAAGGACTTCACGTCCCTGCTTTTCATTAAGTTTTACAATTGCTTCTCTGGCATTTTGGTCATGCCCTGCACAGAGTCACTTCAAATGAGCAGAGCAGCAGAGGTAGCACTAACGAAAGTCTGCCAGCGAACAGAGGCTGTAAACTAAGGCCGCTATTTTCAGTCATTTTGATTGCAGTAGATAAAAATGGCCTTTGTGTAATAGATACTCACGGGAAATACTACTTTAAAAAAAAGGTTTACAGCCATGCAGTACAGGCTCTGTGAGGCTGTGCTAAACGGTGTTGCTTTGAGCTAAATGCTAATGTCAGCATGCTAACATGCTGCAATGACAATGCCATCGTTCTGATGTTTAGCAGGTACATAAACCATGCTCACCTTCTTAGTTTATTCGGTAGCACTTTATAATAACTACACACTATGAAGCATTAGTTAAGCATGAGTAAACACTTAATTCATCATTTATAAAGCATTGTTCCTACATTAATAATTCATTAGTATGCAGTTCATAACAACAGTTATAAATGTTTTATTCTTGATTAATAAGCTCGTCTATTATGTGTTTCATTGTTGTGTTTTCATACTTTATAAATGATGGATTCCCCATTTGTAAATGAAGTATTATATATTTTACAAACCAAGAATTAAGGAGTTGTAGATGATTAATAAGATAATTTATAAAGTGTTAGTAAATGATTAATAACTTATTTAGATGTACATTATTCATGCATTTATATATAAAATTATTTAGATATGCACTAATGGTTAGGAACTATGTTAATATATGCTTTATAAATGCGTATTAATACTGCAATTCATGATTAATTCATGATTTATTAAGGTACTTACTAGTCCTTAGTAAAGTGTTTTGTGTGAGCTCATCTAAAGTGAGGACTATTTATGCCTTACAAAGCATTTATAAATGACATTGAAAGGCCAGCAGTGCCTCAAAACCCATAGTTTTTTAACAGAAAAGGCAAATAGACACAACACAAAGTGATCAAGAACATATCAATATTTATTGCAAGATGCAAACAATATACTGTTAAATACAAACCTCTCAGGCATTCATTGATGTAAGAAACAAACATTCTCCTTCAGGAGAACATGGCTGGATATAACACATTTGTAAATATATGACTGGAGCTAACCAGGAGCTTTGCATATTAGTTTACATTTACTTATTTAACTATTAATTTCATACCAAGCATATCGATCTCATTCACATCCACTCCACATATAACAGCTAGTTAGCCATCTGTCACCTGGATCGCTCTATTTACAACGGAGGTGACGCGTTCGCGTGCGCCTGTCTCAGGACCTCTAGTGCTAGCTGGAAGGCTAGCTGGATACTCATCGTCCATAATGTGTAACGTTACGTGCCATCAAACTAAGAAACACAGACGGGCATTGGAGGCCCGTCAGCAGTCATTCTTTCTGGCGGAGGTCCGCGCGCCCTTTCAACATAGGTCGGAGTTTACCATCGCAAAAGTGCACTTCCGTATCAGTTCCTGAGCGAAACGTTTGTCCCACGTTGATGACGTATGAAGCGGTCTTTTCCTTTGTCCGTCCCACATTGATGACGTATTGAAAGCGGGACTTCACTCGATTTCACTTATTTCGCTTATTGCAAACAATGAGCAGATTCGGCCGGCTGCCATCGGGACATGCAACTGAAGTAAAGTGCGAACAGTGGAGATCGATATGCTTGGTTAAAATGAATAGTTAAATAAGTAAATGTAAACTAATATGCAAGCTCCTGGTTAGCTCCAGTTGTATATTTACAAATGTGTTATATCCAGCCATGTTCTCCTGAAGGAGAATGTCTTTGTTTGTTTCTTACATGAATGAATGCCTTAGAGGTTTGTATTTAACAGTATATTGTTTGCATCTTGCAATAAATATTGATATGTTCTTGATCACTTTGTGTTGTGTCTATTTGCCTTTTCTGTTAAAAAACTATGGGTTTTGAGGCACTGCTGGCCTTTCAATGTCATTTATAAATGCTTTATAAGGCATAAATAGTCCTCACTTTAGATGAGCTCACACAAAATACTTAATAAATGCTTTATAAGGCATAGATAGTCCTCACTTTAGATGAGCTCACACAAAACACTTTACTAAGGACTAGTAACTACCTTAATAAATCATTAATTAATCATGAATTGCAGTATTAATACGCATTTATAAAGCATATATTAACATAGTTCCTAACCATTAGTGCATATCTAAATAATTTTATATATAAATGCATGAATAATGTACATCTAAATAAGTTATTAATCATTTACTAACACTTTATAAATGATCTTATTAATCATCTACAACTCCTTAATTATTGGTTTGTAAAATATATAATACTTAATTTACAAATGGGGAATCCATCATTTATAAAGTATGAAAACACAATAATAGAACACATAATAGACGAGCTTATTAATGAAGAATAAAACATTTAGAACTGTTGTTATGAACTGCATACTAATGAATTATTAATGTAGGAACAATGCTTTATAAATGATGAATTAAGTGTTTACTCATGCTTAACTAATGCTTCATAGTGTGTAGTTATTATAAAGTGCTACCGTTTATTCATCAAGAACAAATTTAAACTGAGGCTAATGGGAATGTTGTTACTTTTGCAGGTATTTGAAGTATTGGACAAAATTGAACCTGAATTTCAGGGATCACTTTAGTTATTACAATTCAAGCTACGGAGGACGTGGATGTGTGTATCCAATTTCATGGCATGACACCAGCCTCGTGGTGGCTCTTAAGGAAAAGTTGAGGATCACAGGGGCTTTATAACCATGAATATCTGTACAAACCCTCTGGTAGATGTTGCGATATTTCACAGAATAAGTCAAAAGTTTGACCGGATGGCAGATGGTCCTCTGTGGACCGCGAATGTCTGTTCAGAATTTCATGGTAAGCTGTCTAATAGATGTTTCTATCTGGACCAAAGTGGTGGACCGACAGACCAACGTTGCCATTCATGGAGCCATGGCGGAAACTTTGATTCATCATTATATAGTTTTATTTTATTTTGGGGATTTTACTTTGGAAAGTGTGTTAGGAACTATTTAATTGGAGCCTAAAAGTGTGCAGACCTCCTTTGCGCGCTGCAATAAACAAAAGCTTTCCATCAGAATTACTTGGAAGATGTTATAACACATAAAATGATACTCATAAAGGCTTTAAATGTTCTTTGAATTGAAGCTACAACAACATTGTGCAAGCTAAAATGTGTGACTCCCCAATTGTTGCTGCAATGAAGGAGGTTTTTATCTTTACTATAAAACATTTTCTTTTCTCAAGTAAGTGATCAAATAATGAAGGAAGTTCAAGAGCAATACTAAAAAGCATAAAAAGGCCATTATATAGATTGATTGATATACGTTGATAAAGTTGTTGAATGTTTGGATTTTTGGTTTTAAAAGTCACTTTTCCTCTTGTGTCTGGAACAAAGCATCCACACTGGAGTTTCAAGACACGTCTGAACCTCACATGTCAATAATTTTATATCATCAATGGATCAAATGATTATGTGTAACATGAAAAGGGACGCTCGTAGTGATGAACACACGTGGAATTATCACCTAATTCTGCTGTTTTCCTCAGCTCTACGGAGCATTTAGCAGCTTTTAGCTCATTGTTTTGTTTTTATGTAGCATCTTTTTTTAAAGAAGAATTTAAAAAATGCACACTGCAATACATATTTTTTCAACATTTATTTTTAAGTAATTTATGACTGATAATTACATTCATAGTGCAGATGTTACTGCAATTTGCACACTTGTATGCATGGACGTCCTTAACAGGGCATACTTCTTTTACTTTTTTTTTGTCAACAACCTTGTTGTGGTTCTCCTCTCCCAGGGACAGAGCAGAAGTTTACCTGGGTGACGAAAACTCATTGAGCCTGACGTTCAATGCCAGGAACGAGGGGGAGGGAGGGGCGTACGAGGCCGAGCTCTACGTGGTGCTTCCCCCAGAGGCTGACTACAGCGGGATAGCACGCAACAATGTGGTGAGCCAGACAACTGTCACTGTCACTTTAGCCAGTGACTATACCGGTAATAAGTATTATATCTTTATTACTGATTATTCTCCAATGTAAGCACAAATAACACATCTCTGGCTTTGTTAACAATACACAGCATGTGTGCTCATTATTTAAATGTTGTTGTCTAACAAAGTAGCACTTGAAAACAGCGCACTGTTGAAAACAGCGCAAACCCACATTGTGTACATTCCCACCCGTTTCTTAGCAGAATAAAAACACAGTATAAGAAAAAATACAAAAAAAACAATCCTTGTGTTTAGTTGTCCAGTAATCTTGATATTAGAGTTGACAGTATTTTATGTTTTTGTGTCCTCTCCAGAACTTGACTCAGCTGACGTGCAGCTATGAGGCAGAAAACCAGACCCGCTATCTCCTGTGTGATCTGGGAAACCCCATGAAGTCTGGTACCAGTGTAAGAGCCAACAAAGCCCACATGTTGTCTTTGGCATTTTTCAGTTTTTCGGTCTCAGGACAATTAAGTCAAGTCAAATTGTTCCGGCATGAAGTAATTCATACACAAACTCCAAATTTGTTTGCATTGACTTGATAAAACATACAGAACATAAATCAAACGCGGATGGAGATAGAATATCCCCTGTTTCCAAAAGCAGGGGGATATCTCAGACCAGAACAAGAGTCCGGCGTCAGTTTGATTATTTAAACGGCATGTCAACTTTTCATCACCACCAATAGAATCAGCTGGACTTCAGTATGTTAATATGGGGGAGTATGTGGAAAAAAAACAAATGACAGAACTAAATGCAAGACATCTCTCTTATGTATTTATATTATTCATTTCTCATGTTCCTTGAAATTAATTGGGTACATTTCCTGTGGGTCATTTCCTAGTTACGGGCCGGCCTCCGGTTCACGGTGCCCAGACTGAAGGACACTCACAAAACTGTACAGTTTGAGCTCCAAATACGAAGGTAGGTCACTTTTTGTACAGTGAGATAGGTTCATGTGTGGTATCCGCAAGTCCTTTAATGTCCAAATACAATGTTATGCAGGTGTATGTTTGATTTAGTTTCATTTTGAAGCAGTGTAATAGCACCCGTTAATGTAAATATAATTGTATAATGTAATTCTCTTAACCTGAATGAAAATGTAATAAAATCCAATAATGTGATAAAATGTCCTGACCGATATTGTAATAACCTTTTTCCTGCGGTTACCAAAACCATGAGGCTGTGCACTTACAGAAATTGAAGGTTCCATTCTCAACGCAAAGTTATGCTCACTTTGCAACTGCAATGCTACATAAAATACAAGACTGAGATTGAATCGACTGATGATGTCTAATCTAAGATCCACTCTGATCTAATGGACGATCCTAGCACAATCAGCTTGGGTATCTGGGCAGATCCATTTCCCAAGGATAGGAGTTTTAGTTTAATGATTCTCTGCCTGATAACAACACACCACTTGCCATCTGATGTAAATTTAAAATTCTACATGAAGCCAAGGCTTTGCACTTGTTTACATACATGAAGTCAGGCTCAGATGTTCGTGTTTTCAGTAGCATGACACGGACATCGTTATAATTTTGTATTCTTGCACACTCTTACGAGAAAAAAAGCACACTTCGTTTTACACGATTGTAGTATCCTTTAAAATGATTACATCATCAGTTTTGAAAAAAATAAATTGACCCACGTCAGGACATGTATTACATTATTAATCAAGTTATTATGTTATTGGGTTCTATCACATTTTCGATCATGTTAAGTGCAATATTTTTACACTTTAAGGAAATTATTACACTAGTGCTACAAGCAGCTACACATTTTTTTAAATCCAGTTTCTTTTTTTCTGTTTTGACATTTTGTAAGTATTAAATTTATATTTTTGATACTGTAGGAATCAATATTGCATAACCCAGAGTTCATGATATCTTGACAAAATTGTATTTAGGAAACAGTTTTGCCAGGTGATTGATAAATGTTGCTTCAGAAACAACTTTTTGTCTTTCTGTCGTAGTAAAAATGCAAACAACTCAGAGAGTGAGGTGGTGCTGTTCGAGCTGGAGGTGGCTGCCATGGCTGACGTGATTTTGCAAGGGTAAGGCTTCAAGGCCAACTTGCATTAACATTTTTGAATCGTTCTTATCATTGTGGCTCCTGCCAAGTTAACTGCCCAAAAAAACTTCTGTGTTTTTCTGTTGCAGTGTTTCTCGCCCAGACAAAGTCATCCTTCCCCCTCCCAACTGGAGTGTTAGTCAGAGTCTGAGGGGAGAGCGGGACATCGGCCCTGAGCTTCAGCAGGTCTATGAGGTACGCCGACACAGTTCTTACTGCTCTCACATATCTGTTTTAACATTTATGTTGAGTGTTTATTCAGGGTCTGTATGGAAATTATAATTATTATGAATGTTATTTTTATTTTTGCTGAAGGGAGGGAACAGTAAAAGGGTCTTTTATTTACTTTTTCCCAACCCTATATTTAATTTGTGCTTTCCCTTGTGAGATGTACAGTATTATAGGGAAAAAAGAGATCAAATAGTTACATTAACAAAATGCCATATGCAGAGGTCAACACACCTGTGTCTGTAACAGAACTGTATTTTCCTCACCACAATCAAACAAGTATTTTCCAGGACCAAAATGTCCATACTGAGAAACACAATGCATGGAGCTAATTATTGAACATTATCTCGGACAAAGTAAAAGGCCTGGGTGTGGGTCATGAAAAGTGACATTAGGAAATAACAAGTAAAATAATATAATGTGACATTTCGAAATAAAAAGTAACATGAAATAATAATATTTAAATTAAATAATCATATTTTTTATTAATATGTATATAAAATGTATTTACTTTATTATTTATTAAGAAAATAAAACAGAATATATATATATATATCATTTCATAATGGTATAAGTTTTGAGTTTTTTTATTTTGCAAATTATTGGTTTATTATTATACATTTTTTAATCACTTATTTATTCATGCAATATTTAACACTTTGGGGCTCCATAATAAATATATTATTTTGGGATATTGGTGGGATATTGCCAAGTCAAGGGTAGGGTTAATAATTATAATAATGAATCAAATCTAAATTTATTATAAACCAATCCTCACCCCAATACTTTTTGTACAGTCCTTATGCAAACACAAATCAATTATATTGCAGGAAAATGTATCTATCTATTTATAACCTGCATCAGGACGTGTAATGCGGTCGTCCTTCGTAAAGAGTCAGCAAACAAAGCAAAAGTCCAAACCCAACCTCTCTCTTTCAGTTGGTGAACAACGGTCCCAGCGTGGTCAGCCAGACCACTTTAGAGGTGAGGTGTCCTCTGAGGGCTCACGGCCACGAGCTGCTCTACCCTGTGGAGGTGGTCACCGAGGGGCCGCTCAGCTGCTCCTCCAAACACACCTTCAATGCACTGAAACTCAAGGTGAGGACACGCACACACGAAAACACAGCTCGGTTGGCATGGCGAAACCGTTACCCTTGACCTATTCTTGGCCTCGAACATTTGATCGTCTGCTGATGACTCTGTCAATGTGTCGATGGATGCAGCTCCAGCCTCCAGCAGCAGAGCTGAAATCCAGCACTGAGCACCACATCCGGAGGAGGGACGTGTACAGAGACCTTCTAGCTGAACAAGGAAACCTGGTGAGACAACATGGAAGAGAAATAGAAATCCAGTTGTAAAAATGAACGGGAATATGTTTTCTGCCGAGCTGCTGTAATACAATCTGCGGAGTTCTTCACTATGTTCAAAACCTTGAGTCAAACCACCCGTGGTTACATGCCAATCATTTAACAAGATTAATATAAATTTGTGTGTCCAGAAATGGTGTTGTTTAGCCTAGCTTAGCACAAAGACTGGGAGCAAGGTGGAACTGTTAGCAAAGCTAATTCCATTCAATTGTCAAGCAAATTTTAAGCAAAGTAGAAGAAGAAGCAGAGGTTGCGAACCGGAAACAAAACAAGTCGCCATGACCATCTAACCACGAGGGAAAATGGGGAGAGGTCTTCAGGATTTTGTTTCAATTGGGCAAGTTTTAATGGTTCTTTCATGTCAGGTAGTATTGGCCATGTTACATGTTTCGTGCTGTCTGGAGACGTGAGTTAAATGTTCGCTATGTCAGAACTTATTCGGCAAAGGCGTTTTCACAATCCATTTAGCGCATTGACTCTTTTTTTCTGACGAAGGCAAAAAAACACCTCAAGCGGGCATTACAAATATTTTGCCAGATTGAGGAAGTTTTATCGAATTTTGCCATTTCCATACAGCTTTTCGAATGCGACACTTTAAAATGTGCGTAAAAAAGGAAATGTTGATGGAAACACAGCTGATGTGTTTTCCAGCAACTCAAAAACTGCAGTATTTTTTAACTTGATTGCAGACCTAGCTAATTTAGAAGTGTCAACTGACAAAATAACCCATTTTGGGTGGATTTACCTTTTCTTTTCTAACCTTCCTGAGAACAGTTGTTCCTCATCAGGACAGACGAGTTGACTCCACGTGTCCCATGAAGACGCCCAGGAGGTGTTTGTTTTCCTCCTTCTCTTTCCTCCTCGACTCAGCATGTGGAGGGAATCATGGTGACGCTGTTCTCTCCAAACAAAACCACAACAGAGGCTCTTTAAATCCAGTCAACGGCCCTTGTGTTGGGTGTTCAGTCCCACATGGGAGTGTGTTTTCATTAGTGTGTGGCTCTTTACTGAGGTTTTAATGCAACTTTTTTTTTTCAGACCCGTGTGGGCTCTGCACATTCATGTAGTTTATTTAGACCAAAATAGTCCAGTCAGATTGTAGGAAGAGGTAGCACCGGCCTCTGAACTGGAATTATAATGACATTATTTCTTTCAACAGAGGAAATGGGGATAGATATAATGAGCTCTGGTCAACATCTGCTGCTTGCTGTTATCGTATGCGAGATGAAGTTAATTGGGTTTGTGATTCACTGGGTTCCTCTTCGTGCGGCTTGCGTCACTGACTGTAATGTTTGACTGCTAATCTCTTCTGGTATTCAAATGAACCGTCTTTAAGATTCTTCCCAGCATCCATGCTCCACAGAAATTACTTTTGAAACTGTTTACCTGCCTAAAAATAGCCAGAGATACACATTAGTAACAAACGAACAAAGGCCCCTCTAAACGTTAAAAACTACGATGACACTAATTAGGAGCATGAGTGAAAAGCATCTTCAGTAGGAGACGATGAGATGGACATAAGATTAGATAACTACGTTACACAGCCGTGGCATCGTGGGGGAAGTGTTGATCGCTTTCTTGGAAGTAGTCAGATCCCTAAAGTAGCAACACCGCAATACTAAAACACTATACACTACAAATAAAAGTTGTGCATTGAAAAAGTCAGCAAAATGTACTAATTGCATGTACAAGTAGACCTCTCACAATTAGGTTGGAGCCACAGTTCACCCCTACCACCTATCTACTTTCTACACATGTACTATCCACTCTTGAACATTACACCCAACGGGCTCTGTATTCTTTTAAAGGATCAGCACGCAAAGTGCTTACGAATAGAAGTCTATTATTCCCATACTAAAATGTTATATTTTATGATTTCTGCAGAAGAAGCTGCAGTAGATCATTATGGTTTGAGGCTTCGAGGCCCAAATCAGCCAAACCAATCAGTTATGACAATGAATCGTGCTGGGTGCTGCGTGCTGTGCATGTGTGACGGTGGCTTTGTCCCTCTGCAGACGTGCTCGGCGGTGGAGTGCTGGCAGCTGCAGTGTGACGTCGGGCTGCTGGAGAGAGGCGCCAACGCTATCCTGACTTTGCGCTCCAGACTGTGGGCCGAGACCTTCATCGAGGTGAGACGACGGGACACATTTGTTCACATGTAACTTCTCGGTACGGGAAACTGGAGTCAAGAGGGAAACACAGACCAATCTGTGGTCGTATACTGCCCTCTGTCGGCCAGGTCATCAAACTACAATTACAGATGTGTGTCCTAACTCCATACTCCATGCTAATTCTATACTGTATAGTGTAGTAAATACACTATTCATAGTATCCTATATCTAAGCAATTATAATAGCAGCAAACAACACAATATCTAGTTAACAGTAGGCAGGATGATGGAAGATGATGCTGTTTGATGTCTTTTGTAGAACTGATAAATTCTTCACGTTTGTGGAGAATCTGTGAATATCTGTTAGGGATTGTTTGGCTTGATGTGGGTAAACTCTTAAAGGGACAGTTCACCCCAAAATCAAAACTACATATTTTTCCTCTTACCTATTGAGATTAATACACAGACCTTGTGAGTAGTTTCATGTAGGAACTTTTTTTTCTTTCAACCATAGTTGCTACACAACTGCTCTCAACAAGGTCCGTTTGTTATTGTGAGTATATTTTTAGCGCTTTGAGCACCACAAGCCCAGTGCCATCTAGTCCCCTTAGATTGGAGAGAAGGCAGACATCTCTACGGCCGATATCTCCAAAAGTAGGTAACTCACACTAAAACAATCTAGATTGATGAATAGCACTGCAGGTTAGAGGAAAAATATACATTTTTGTTATTTTGGAGTGAACTGTCCCTATAAGATACTGGCAGCCTTCAAGCCCTTATTAAAATCTTTGTTTGCTTGTCCACAGAGGGCCTATAAGCAGTATGTTCTGGAGTGCTCTGTCCAGTACAAGGTGGACAGGATGCCTTATTCAATTCTTCCCAAGTTCAAGCCATCAGGATCCAAAAAGGTAACTTCCTCTGGTTTATTTTTATTTTCACATGGAAATGTCAGTGAAAGGTCTGCGGAGGCTCATCTGGTCGCTGTGGTTTCACTGTGGTTCAGGTGGTGACGGCTGTGATGTGGAACAAGCCGGACAGTCCGTTCCCCGTTCCAGTGTGGATCATCATCCTGGCTGTTCTAGCTGGGTTGTTATTACTCGCCCTGCTCATATATCTGCTCTACAAGGTAATGCGCCGATAAAGATATGTTTCTGACTGGTTGGGATTTGTTAAAATTTAAAATCAGGACACCTCAGGTACAGTTTAAAAGGGGGTTAGTTGGTGTTACTACAGGGACCAAATGACACAGGTCTACAGAGCACCATTTCAAAAGACACAAAACCACCACAAAGAGACGCAAAAACACTACAAATACATGCAAAACCACCACAAAAAGATACAAAACCACTACCGAGACATGCAAACCCCAACTAAAAAGAAACGCACAACGACTGCAGATGTCAAATAGAATGACCACAGAGACACAAAAACGAAATTAAGAGTCACCAAACGACCACAAGAGACACAACACAACTACAAAAAGACAAAACGACTGCAAAGAGAGACACAAAAAAAAGAGACGCAAAATGATTTCAAAGTCACACAAAACACAAAGAGATGCAAAACCCCCACAAAATGACAAACAATGTCCACAAAGAGATGCAAACAGACCACAAAGTGACAAATACTGTCTACAAAAAGATGTATGACCACTACAAAGAGACATATACTGTCCACAAAGAGACACAAAACAACTACAGAACGACTACAAAAAATCAAAGTGGCCTTGTTCCAAGTGTCTTGCTCCAGCACGATGATGTACATATTCAACAATGTCTTGATAAAATATGTTTTAGCTCAAAAAGAGTTGAATTTGATAGAAACAAACTTATTACCAGGCCACGGTGGACCAACATCACAAATGCTTTTTCTATGAAGTACAGTTTTTGCAAAACAGTAAACTGTACAACTTGTTACGTTAAGAGTGTAAAACCTGTGAGAGGAATAGTCTCATTTCTACAGATAGCCTTCCACTCACAGTCCAGTCTTTGTGTGAGATTGAGTCAAATCTGATCTTCCTCTCAGATGGGCTTCTTCAAAAGGTCAGACCCGTACGGCACCACCATGGAGAAGGCCCAGCTCAAACCCCAGGCGTCCTCTGAAGCCTAGAGCCGAGCCGGAGCCTCCCCCGCAGCTGCTCCAAAGAACTGGAATCATCGTCTCTTTTCCCAAACAAATAAGGAAACGTGCTAATGGAAAAAAAGCTGGCAACCCATTGATGAAGGGACAGCTACGGGTGCTGTATCACTGGACCTGTACTAAAATGCCTAAGCAGGAAAGACCACAAGGGTCGTGCGGTTGAATATGCACTGCTGTTTCGGACATGACGGCGACGACGGTTCGCCCGTCAAGAAGCTCATCTCTGCGGGAAAAATGCTTTGATTGGAATTTACTCCTCGCATCGTGTTGACCCTGAAATGATTAGAACTTCATAGCCCATATCAGTACAGGAAAATAAATGCACCTCCAACAAAAGGCACTAATGCTACAGTATTTCTCCATTCCTAAAAGGTGCGTTTAAGCCATGTTTGCAATCCCAGCGTTCAATATGCCTTTGTGTGATTTATACACCACTCTTTATTTATGGCACAGTGTTTTTCCTATTGGTTGTTGAATGTTGTGCTGTAACTGTCTGCAGGACAATCCTGACGAAACTGCAAAGCTTAACTTGAACTATTCCTCTCCCACATTGGGAGGTATTGTGTGTATGTCGTGTTGTATGTAACATGTTCATTGCGTTGTGACCCATTGGTGTTGTGGCCCAGAATAAAAGCATCATTTTGTATACCCACCAACAATGTTTCTATGTGCTACTTGTGAAAGCTTTGGAGATGAAAAGTGCAATAACTACAGATTTTTCCACAGATCATAGTCTGGAACAAACACCCCTGATGTTCTTTTTTATCTCAGGTTTTGAGATGACAGATACTGTTTTTTGCATTTTATATTTAACTGTGTTTATCAGTTCTCCATCGTTGGTAATCCAAAACAACTGCGTTGCTCTACTCTACTCTACATTTCCTCCCTCTGCAGGTGGTATATGTTACTACCAGTATACATAGCTTGTCTTCTGATGCATTTAAGTGCTATCACAAAAGTTAGTATTTTACAATCTTTCCACAATTATTAACACACGTTTTCTGAGTCTTTGGCCCATTTAGTCAAAACTCTAAACACAAAACTCAGCAAATCTCGGTATTCGTGACGAAATACAAAGAGACACAAAACAACTACAAAGAGACACAACATGACCACAAAGAGACTCAAAACAACTCAAAAGAGCCACAAAACAATAACCAACAAGGCTAAACAATTATTAAAATCTCTGTGTGTTAGTGGGGCCTTTTGCATATCTGTGTCCAGGGGCACTAAAGGCAGTTGGTGATGCATGGTATGTGAATACAACACACTTTCTTTGTGGTTTTCTCCGGAAAGAAAACAGGAAGCAGGGTTATCATACATGCTGATACTAATATTTAGCGTGGGGTGGGTTTCTGTGCTCTTGTGCTCCCTGTAATCTTCTGGGACACACAGGTCCTTTCTTTCACCTCCTGGTTGAGTTAATTTACTGAACTCTATCTTAGTGTAATTACTGTGGCCGGTTAGCTAGTTGTCACTGCTTAAACCTGCCATGTTAAAAAGGCCAACACCACTTGTTATATTCCTTAATTCCTCCAATAAACAGCATAACCACTTACCTCCTGGAAAAGAGTTGCAGAGCATCCAGACAGCAGCAGCAGCAGCAGACTCGACAGCTCACTTTACGCCAACCTATCAGGTTTGCAGATATAAAGGTATAAATAATCATGTTAGGTATGCAGCTGCTCTCACGAGCTGCACAATCAGCTTCAGGTTTAACTCTTCTTCTTTTAATTCAGCTCCCAAATTGTGACCCTCTCCCCATCATGGTTTGTTCTGCTAGAACCTCAGGTGGTGGAAAACTGCTACGACACCTTCCTTAATGACTGACATGTTTTTTAATGCAGGGGAAGACTTGGGACTGAATGTCCACTTTGTTATATTCTTGAAGAGAGACACCTCGTCGTTTTTAGGAGACATGTATGAAGCACATTCAGTCATGGACACATTGACCTGTTGAGGGCCCCAGAGGAAAAGTTAAATGCTGGGCCCAGAATGTTTTTAAAGATGTCAGTAAAACAACCGTTTACAAATTACATGGAATTCATATGGAGGAGGGCTCTATTACAAAAATGACAAATAAGGGAAGTTATTATTATTAGAAAATCTTTACTAATTCTTTACTAATTTACTAATTCTTCCAGCTTTTTTAACTCACCACTGAACTCAAGACAAATATCATTACAGATCAGCCCCAAACTGTGATGTAACCACAGTGGTTATTGTGTTAAATACAATCCATTTAAAAAAAAGACTCAAAAATCTACAGACAACATTTGGTTCACATCAATGGACAGAAAGTATGTGAAAGCATTCACAGCGTCCTCATGAGGAACAGAATGAATCCACATCTATGGTTACTAGTAAATCCTTCTCATCAACAATGAGAGCACTGCTCTTCAGCAGCATGTCAGTGTGTCTTGTATGTAGGAGGGCAAAGCGTTCACCAGCTTCTTCATGTGTGAGTCCACAAAGATGTGAGACTTGAGATGAATCCTCATATGTTAAGTTCAACTGTTACTAGTTAGTTTGGAGACAACTTGTTGTATTTCTTATTTCAACCACAAGGTGGCGCCATGATATGTAAAGCAAACACAGGTGATACATTAATGCAGGTGATACATGTGATGTTTGATCACCAGTGATGTGATTCTATTATAGGATGCCTTGTTATGTGTCACCATGTTTGGAAATGTATAAAAAGTGGTTTGTAACTTAGAGTTTGAGTGAAGAGATTGTACTGTATATATTGTGCATTTCCATACTTCATATTTTATTCTACTCTAACTCTAACTTGCTGCTGCTACAAACAAATTTCCCCCTGGGGATAAATAAAGTTTATATCTATCTATCTATCTATCTATCTATCTATCTATCTATCTATCTATCTATCTATCTAAGAGGGACTTCAACCCGGTTGACCCGGCCTGACTGATACTGACCTGTTCTGGAGCTCCCTGACGGTTCCCTGGTCGTGGTTTGCTGCCAGTGGTCGGGGCGATACTGCCCCTGACTTTGCTTTTGTTATTATTTTGTAATTTATGTACTTTCTTATGGTCTTTTCTTTCACACACTGTAGAAAGATCGTATACAAATATGAAAGCATAAAAGTATAACTATTATAACCTGTAACCCTTTTGATTTCAAAGTATAACCATCACTACATATAGCTTGTTTACACTTTTTATAACCATCATAATATGAACTGTTTTATTTTATGATAGACGTGATTAACCATATAAACTGCAGAGATGCCTTATATAAAATAGTCACTCCAAACTTTTAGAATCCTTCCTCTTCTGAACAGGATCAAACCAGTTACAACCAGTACATTCTGTGTCCGCTCCAGAGAGAGGACTCATGTGTGAGTGACACATGAAATGAAGGAGGTGCCAGCCTTAGAACAGCATAAAAAGCAGCAGAAAACTGTGAGATTTTGGGCTTCTCCCCCAACGAGAGAATGGGATAGACTTCTTACCCACTCTAAAGGGAACGGAAGACCCTTTAGGGGTCTTACCCCCTCAGAGATGGCCAAAATAAGACCCTTTTATTTACCCAAAATAAGACCCTTTTAGTTACCCAAAATAAGACCCTTTTTCTGTCTTACCCACTTAGAGGAGGACAGAAGACCCTTTTGCTATCAGAGGACAGCATAAAAAGGAGATAGACCCCCAAAAAAGTAGGAATGACTGAGAGCCTGCACTGACAGGAGAACAGCAGAGCAGAGAGAAGAAGAAGGGGGGCCTTTTCCCCCCAACTAGTGGCTTAAACCTCATCGCAAAATCAGTGAAAGCTGACAAAGAGGAGAACTTATTAAAATAGGAGTGTTAAAATTAGTTCTTGTAGCCACTGTGACTGTTTCATTGAATTGAAATAGTTTAATGTGATTATTGTGTGAAAACCTGAAATAAAAACACAGCCTTACATTTAGTAAGTGTCTGAAACCAAAACAGTACTCGGGTCCTTTAAAACAATGTAACCCTCTTCCCCTGTCCGTTAACGGCGTGATAAGATGTGACGACTGAAACATGCAGAGGAGCTTAAGGTAAGTTCCCTGGGTGAAGACTTGGCAGTGTTAGTCATAAATGGTGAGAATGTTCACAATAGGCAATAGTAAAGTATAGACGATGTACATAACTATTACATACCGGGTGTTAGGGTTACATCCAATTGAGAGCGCCTAGGGCATTAGCCGTAAAAGACTTTCAAAAAGACAATTAATTCCGAAAACCTAACGATTTAGCTACGGGGTGAGATATTGTCCCGACACCTCAAAGAGGAAAACATAACCTCGCAGGCGGGACAGCCGACGGAGTGACCACCGGGTTAGGTGCGAAAGACTTCCCCGCCTAGAAACGGGGCAGGAGCCGCTCGCGCTACAACACACACACACACACACACACACACACTCTGAAATCACACCGTTCTCCCATACACTGACTATATGATGTTCGCTGGCTTGTATCTCACTGTTCTTGTCGTCCTCTTGTTGTTATGTTTATGTATTGTCTCTTGTCTTGTAATACAAAATTTAAAAAAAAATTCAAATGTGGAGCAGGTTTTAACCGAGGCTCTGCTTGTAAATGAGGAAGCAAAGTTCACATTCACAGCGCTGCTCCTCTTCCTGGAATGAACCACAGCTTGATAACCCCTCCTTCTTCCTCCTGCTCTCAAACACAGCCGGCTCCACTCTGTCCACATATGTCCTTGTTCCCTCCCTTTCAGATCTACAGTTTTAAAGATGGGTGTAACCAACATGGTGGTGAAGCGATAGAGCTGACAGGCTCCATTCACTGAACAAACACATGTTGTTCAGATCAGAAGTCAAAGCAGAGTCACTTCTAGTGAAGTGAAACTCAGACAGTCGTTGTCACTGAGAGGTGAAATGGCGCAGAAAGGAGTTCAGCTGGATCAGGAAACCTTCTCTTGTTCCATCTGTCTGGATCTACTGAAGGATCCGGTGGCTACTCCCTGTGGACACAGCTACTGCATGAACTGTATTAAAAGCTTCTGGGATGAAGAGGATGTGAAGAAACTCCACAGCTGCCCTCAGTGTAGGCAGACCTTCACACCGAGGCCTGTCCTGCTGAAAAACACCATGTTAGCAGTTTTAGTGGAGGAGCTGAAGAAGACTCCAAGCTGCTCCTGCTGATCACTGCTATGCTGGACCTGAAGATGTGTCCTGTGATGTCTGCACTGGGAGGAAACGGAAAGCCCTCAAGTCCTGTCTGCAATGTGTGATCTCTTTCTGTGAGAAACACCTCCAGCGTCATTATGAATGCCCTGCCTATGAGAAACACAAGCTGGTGGACCCCTCCAAGAAGCTCCAGGAGAACATCTGCTCTCGTCACGATGAGGTGATGAAGATGTTCTGCCGTACTCATCAGCAGTGTATCTGTTACATCTGCTCTGTGGATGAACACAAAGGCCACGACACAGTCACAGCTGCAGCAGAAAGGACTGAGAGGCAGAGAGAGCTGGAGGTGAGTCGACTAAACATCCAGCAGAGAATCCAGGACAGAGAGAAAGACGTGAAGCTGCTTCAGCAGGAGGTGGAGGCCGTCAATCGCTCTGCCGAGGAAGCGGTGAAGGACAGCGAGAAGATCTTCACCGAGCTGATCCGTCTCATGGAGAAAAGAAGCTCCGATGTGAAGCAGCAGGTCAGATCCCAGCAGAAAAGTGAAGTGAGTCGAGTCAAAGAGCTTCAGGAGAAGCTGGAGCAGGAGATCTCTGAGCTGAAGAGGAGAGACGCTGAGCTGAAGGTGCTCTCACACACAGAGGATCACAACCAGTTTCTACACAACTACCCCTCACTGTCACCACTCAGTGAGTCTACAGACTCGTCCGGCATCGATATCCGTCCTCTGAGCTACTTTGAGGACGTGACGGCGGCTGTGTCAGAAGTCAGAGATAAACTACAGGACGTTCTGAGAGAGAAGTGGACAAACGTCTCACTGGCAGTGACTGAAGTGTACGTTTTACTGTCACATTCACAAGCAGAGCCCAAGACCAGAGCTGAGTTCTTAAGATATTCAAGTGAAATCACACTGGATCCAAACACAGCGCAGACAAATCTGTTATTATCTGAGGGGAACAGAAAGGCAACAGTTATGAGTGAACATCAGTCTTATTCTAGTCACCCAGACAGATTCACTCCATGGTGTCAGGTCCTGAGTAGAGAGAGTCTGAGTGGATGTTGTTACTGGGAGGTGGAGTGGAGAGGAGGAGGAGTTTATGTAGCAGTCACATACAAGAATATCAGCAGAACAGGGAGCTTGAATGAATGTGTGTTTGGAAACAATGACAAATCTTTGGCGTTACTTTGTTACAAAAACAGTTTCGCATTTTTGTTCAACAATATCAAAACTCCCGTCTCAGGTCCTCAGTCCTCCAGAGTAGGAGTGTACCTGGATCACAGAGCAGGTATTCTGTCTTTCTACAGCGTCTCTGAAACATGACTCTCCTCCACAGAGTCCAGACCACATTCACTCAGCCTCTCTATGCTGGACTTCAGTTTGGTTCTTTTGGAGACACTGCTGAGTTCTGTAAACTAAAATAGACAGAAGTGATTCATGGAACAGCAAATTCATTTCTGTTAAACTCATTTTGTGTCCATTTTTGCTGAGACCTGATTTGTTTCACCTGTCAATCAAACATTGAGGGCGGTACTTTGACATCTTCTCATTATTGTTCTGTACATGTTTGAGTTTCTTTAGGTGGAGCTCCTTCCTGTGTCTGTTAAACCATGGAGGCTATCACTGCTCATGATGATCTTTGTTGACCTGAACTGATATTTCTCTGCAGGAAAATGTAAACTTCTCTGAGGTCTAAATGTTTGTTGAAAATGTGTATTGATGTATTTGTTAGTTGTTGTTTCTCTTCCACTGCATGTGTGTTAAAGAGAGAAATCACCAGAGCTTTTTTTAATCAAAGATATTTTGTTCTCACCACTTTCTGTAAAGATATCTTTAATTCAATTTACATTTATTTGTTTCAAAGACTAAATGTTGCTGTTGTCTGAATTGATTTGTCATACTGATGGGATGTGAACAAATTGAAGGTTTACATGATAAAGAAAGTAATCTTGTTTCAAGAAAAAAAAAAATACTCTGGTCTTGTTGTAAGAACAATCAGTCTATTGAGAAGGAAACTCGTCTGTTTGGAACTCTTTTTTTAAGATCCAATGATTTTATGTTAAAGTCTCTTTCAATTATTTTACAATCTGTAGTTGTCTTAAAGGAAGAACTTCTTTCAGTGGTCTTTGATCAAAACTGCTTGCAGTCATCAGAGTGTTCCTGTCAGTGGGTTTAGTGGGAATACTTGTTTGTAGCTTTTCTAACTCACCACTGAACTCAAGACAAATATCAACAGATCAGCTCCAAACTGTGATGTAACCACAGTGGTTATTGTGTTAAATACAATCCATTTAAAAAAGACTCATCAGAATTGAAGTAAATCTCTGTGAAAATCATCTCAGTTCTCTTGAACACAAAACCTACAGACATTTGGTTCACATCAATGGACAGAAAGTATGTGAAAGCATTCACAGCGTCCTCATGAGGAACAGAATGAATCCACATCTATGGTTACTAGTAAATCCTTCTCATCAACAATGAGAGCACTGCTCTTCAGCAGCATGTCAGTGTGTCTTGTATGTAGGAGGGCAAAGCGTTCACCAGCTTCTTCATGTGTGAGTCCACAAAGATGTGAGACTTGAGATGAATCCTCATATGTTAAATTCAACTGTTACTAGTTAGTTTGGAGACAACTTGTTGTATTTCTTATTTCAACCACAAGGTGGCGCCATGATATGTAAAGCAAACACAGGTGATACATTAATGCAGGTGATACATGTGATGTTTGATCACCAGTGATGTGATTCTATTATAGGATGCCTTGTTATGTGTCACCATGTTTGTAACTTAGACTTCTTGCTCGGTCCCTGAAGAAGACACAACGTTGGGCTTTTGATTCAGCACAATGTTGTTGAAATAAATAGAGATTGGTGAAGTGAACAAGTGTGTGTGTGTGTGTCCAGCAGCAGCACAAGTTTGATAAGGTTGAGCTGTTTCTTTGTTTGAAATTCATAAGGCACAATATGCACATATGTGGATTTTTCCATGTGAAACCTTTTGATCCACTTCCGTTGAGTATATGAGTTGCAGTGTGAGTGTGTCCAGATCCAACAGTAAGTGGCCTCGTAAACATGAGATACTGTTTAGTCTGCAGTGAAATATATCATTTTGATGACGATTCATCATGTCAGAGCTCTCTGTATCAACGCTTACACTGGTAATAAAGTGTTTGGATAAAACGATTTAATCATTGAAATTAAATAGATACAGAATAGAACACAAAGAGCGTAAATATAATAAATCTTTAAATACATTGAACCAGTTTCAAAATCTCCACAACTGGGACACTTTTATGAGTGCAAACAAGCCGAAGATAAAAGGGAGGAAAAGGATAAGTACGACAGTTCATCTAGCAGGAGATGAGCAGAGGGTTGACGCTGCTGGTTTTACACCCTGAAGATGAAACCAGGGGTTTCTCTCTGCTCTCTCCTCCTTCGTCATCCCCTCCGTTCCCAAGGAGATCTCTGGAGGACAGCTGGACACAGAGGGTGTCAGCTACCTGCAAGACCTGAGACGGACCTGGGCGGGGAAATAGAAAAGTACCAAGGATCAATTTTAGTAAGGTGCAACACTAAACTATGACTACTTAGACAAGTGGAGGATGTAGAACACACCTACCGTCTCCACTCCTGCTGCACACATCCAGAGTGTCCATCACGATCTTCCCCAGAGCCCTGCGGGACATGTTCTACAGTCAGGGTGAGAGGCGTTTCACTTTAGTTTTGGATGTTTGTCTTTTTCATTTTATCGATAGACAGAAATGTACAACATGAAAAAACAAAAAATACTCATACTTTAATGACAGAAAAGCTTGTTTGCCAATGACTCCCAGAGCTACATTCATGACTAGAGAGTACCAGTCATACGTTTTAAACACGTGGTTAACGCTGTGAATTGAAACAAACCACTGCTTGGTTTTCTAAGTATTTTTGTTGCGTGACTTAGGTCACACACGTGACGTGACGATACTTACATGAAGTAAAGTAAGTACGTTACATGAAGTAAAGTAAGTCAGTGCTGACTTTTGGAACACAGGTGTCCCGGGTGAAAGTCCCGTGTTGCTCTCTGTGTACTCTGTTGCTCTTTGTACTACGTCACATGACTTCCTTTTTTGCTCCCGTAATATATATCCCATAATATCTACGACCACTAGAGTTTGTCGTCTAACAACAGATGTAAATGTGGGTCTTAATAAGCTACTTGCGCAGAGATTTTGGGGGGAGGATGCTCTGTGAAAAACACATACCAAACAGTAAAAACACAAAAAACGACAAAAAGTCCCAAATCCAGCCTATAGAGCTTCATATCAACATACATAACATACAATATGTATGTTGCAACAAGCTTGACAATATACATATTGTCAAGCTTAATACAGATCATTAGAGGGGAACAGTATGGAGCCCCAAAGTGTTCAATATTAGATAAATAATAAAAATCAATAATCATATGAATAAATTGTGTAAAATGTATACATTGAGTATTTTAACAAGCGTTTTTAAATGAGGTCATTTTTTATTTTACAATAGAATTTTTTACTACACAATAACAGTTTTAATTTAATATTTATAGAGGGCGGTGACAACATTATTGTCGGAAAAAGTCACATTATGAATTAAATGTGTCATTGTGAAAAGTGACGTCATAGAATAAAACTTGAAATAAAAACATTCCATCACGAAATAAAAACAGACTTTTGAAAAATGGTGTTCATACTGAAAGAAGAAATTATATCCAATACAACTATCATTCCAAGTGTAATAATGAAATAACTTTTCATAATAATTAATAATAATCTTTGTTTTAGTGTGTATCCTTCATCCTTCCATCTCAGTAGCCCACTGACGTCCAACTAGGATGGAATGAACACTAGATGGCAGTGAAGAGGTTTGTGTGTGTGTGTGTGTGTGTGTCTGAGGTGAAAGCTGTGTCATGTTAACCTTGTTGCGTAGCTGCAGCAGCAGTGTGAGGGCATCCGCGAGTTTGTCCTCCAGCATCGACAGACGCGTCCTCGTCTTGTCCTCCTCTTCCTCGGGCCTCTGGGAAACAGTGAGGAGGAACACATGAATGCAAACAAGCTCCTAAACTGTGTCCACAGTATCAGCAGTCAGAGGAGTAACCAGTTTCTAAAACGCCCGGCAAAGTTACGTTTCTGGAGCACTTTCACACACGGGGAGAAAGCTGGCCATGTTTCATTCAGAAACAAGCAGCCTCACACAGATACATGAACTAATAATCTATCCTTGTAGGAGGAGCAACTTCAAATACAAGGGGATGGGAGTTTCAGCTCAACCAACATTTCTCTATCTAGATGCAGAAACACGATGATGGTGGGTTGATTAAACCTTTGAGGTTGAAGGCAAAGAGACAGACTCAAGTTATTAGCCAGAGCAAGTGACTGCATCTTCCTTCTCTTTGACTCCTCGAGGTCATCCAGCTTAATGAAGCAGCTTTATTAGTGGCAATGATGTGACAAGCATCGCTCTGTTCATCCTTCAGTGATTCAGTGTTGCTATTTCTCTTTCCCTACATTTGGCCAATACCCAGACTTGTCCACAGTTTAAAAAGAAACTTCTGTGTTTTTCAACATGGACCATATTTTCCCAGTCTTTCCCAAGTGACTAATGGCGACAACAGTCTTTTTTAAATTGGCCGTATTGAGGAGGAACGCTAAACTGGCTGCAATGTAATCGCTCGGTACAACTCCTCACCGTCAACGTTCGTCCACTAAAAGTGCTCCTTTCTGCCACTGACAGACTCAGAGTGTTATTATAAGAGTCTGACTACATTATGGAAGGAACCCTACAGAGAAATAAAACCTTTTTCTTTAACTTTCACTTTGGTCCGGTCTTTTTGTTATTGTGTTCAACCAAGTTCATGTTCGTGGAGAAGGCTCGTTCTGAAATCTCTCGCGAGGGTTAGGCCTCGAAGTGAACGGAATATTCAGCCATGACGTTGAAAATCTTTTAGATAACACTGAGCTATGTTCTCTGTTCTCCAACACAGCAAACTCTGACAACATCGGCGTTCCTCTCTCTCACGAGACATCTTTATGAACGAGATTTGGTTAAACACATTAACAAACAGGACTGAAGCGAAACGTAAAGAAAAAGGGATTTTTTTTCTCAGTAGGAAACAACACTTTTAGTGACCGTACGTTGATGTTGAAGGTTTTTTTCTCCAGAGCTTTACAACTGTTTGCGACTCAGTCTGCACTCCAGGTTGCTCTCTCCCACCTTTTCTTTTTCCGTGTGTGTGCTCCTCTCTGGCTGCTCTTGGTTTTGTCCCGTCCAGCTGCAGCGCCCCCTGCTGATGAGGTTTCTATCATGCAGGCAACTCTGAGAGACAACTTGATGGACCGCGTGGTTCTGGCATCTGGAGGAATAAGCAAAAACAAAGTGACATTTGTAATGGAAGAGCGTGTCCACAGTGGCGGCAGCGTGTCAGGTGTTGGCTAACCCTTTGCCCCAGCCGTGCGGTCGGTGCTTCTTCACCTCCGACGGGCGGCACTGTCCTTCCTCCCTCGTCCCTCTGTCCTCCTCCTCTTCATCGGAGGCAGCTCTCCCCTCCACCGCTCTCTGCAGACACTCTGTAGAAGCAGTTACTTTACTATTTATATTTAATGTTCTGTTGCAAAGCTTTGGTTAATGAAAACATGTTCTGTGTGGCCTGTTGACCTTACACTTATTTCACTCTTATTTGTTACACGTGTGCTTTTGCTGCTATGACAAGTCCAAAATGTCCACCGTGGGAAAAAGGTCTAATGCAAAGCCTTAAATACATCAACAGCAACGGTTCTAAAAATCTTGTTCGCCAACGGATGGGACACGAGAGGTAATTCACCTGTCTTGCTACAGGCGTCTGCTGTACCGATTGGGTACATTTCCGGATGGGCGGGGTCGGGGATGCAGGTGCAGCGGGATCTGAGGGTAGCAACCAAAAGAGAGAACATAACTCGTTTGTGCTTTGGCATGTGTATTTATTTTTTAACCTGGTGTGTGCGTGGTGTTTGTTGAAAGTTAACCCCATCTGCTTTTCACCCGACACTCCCATTCAGTGTGACTTGTGTGTAACTTAAGCTGCTGGTATTAGTGTAGGGAATTTCAAATCAGTAGAGCGCAGAGGCAAATTATGTGTAAATAGATACACACACACACACACACACACACACACACAGTGTTAGTACCTGTACTGGTGTAGCTCAGCCTCCAGTCGGGTGACCCTGGCCTGGAGCTGCGGCACAGACTGAGCCTGCTCCTGGATTGTCCGAACCCTCTGAAGCCCCAAGCTCAGAGCCTCCCTGGCCTCCTCCGCCCGCCTCCTGATGGAGAGATCATCCCAGATCATCAAAGCCCTTCCTCTAATCTCCATCCACTCGAAACATCATCCAGTTAACTTCACTTTAAAGACCAAAACCTGATGTGAGCGTTCTCCTTCCTCAGCGCCGACTCCGCCCCGTGAAGCTTGCGCACCTCCTGGTACGCCCAGCGCAGCTCCTCCTCCAGGCGCTCGTTGAACTTCATGGCCTCCTCCAGCTGCCCGTCGCGCGAGGCTCGGATCAGCTTCAGCTCCCTCTCGAGGGGGTCCCGGATGTCCCGTCTCCTCGCCGCCCTCCTCGCCGCGTCCCCTCCGGCGCCACTGCAGTATCCTTTAATCCTGCGCGTCGGCACCAGTTTCCCCTGGTCGAGAGTGATGGAGGTTGTCGGGGTTAAAGCTGCGGTTTTAAAGCTGGTGGGGGGAGGGAGTGTGCGGCTCCCCTCCCGCCGGAGGGACACCTCCAGGGCCAAGCAGCGAGCGTCGCTCCCCTGCAACGCCGAGCGGAGGTCCTCCACCAGCTCCCTCAGAGCTGCTACCTCATCTGGAGGAGGAGAAGAAGAAGAAGAAGACAAAGAGGAAGAAGAAGAAAATGAGGAAGAAGGCAGCAATCATATCACTTTTCACACTTCCTGTGCTGCTTTTTTCAAGTACTGTACCACTGTAAGTTGTAGGTACTTATGCTTTACCTGAGTATTTTAACTTTATTCAACCATATACTTTTAACACACTATTTCCGAGGGAATATTAAATGAATCAATAATAACTGATATAATAATTCAATCAATAATATGTATCCAACCACTCAAACTGATTATATTGTATTTTTAGCTTTTGTTGTTTCCTATTATTCTACCTGTTTGAGTATTTATTGTACTTGCTTTGTTTTTTTTTGTTTTGTCCTCTGTCCCCTTTGCTGCTGAAATCCTGCAAATGTCCCCGCTGTGGGACTAATAAAGGATTATTTTACCTTAATATTCCAATACTGAAATATAATATGGAATACTTTAGTAAAACTATTTGTCTGTACATACCTTTACTGAAGTGATGTGTTTGAATGCAGGACTTGTTCTGGTCAGTGTGGTATTGCTACTTTTTCTCATGTAAAGGATCTGAATACATTCTCATTGCTATTTTGGGAGAATGTAAAACTATGGTGGAAATTAATTAGTGCAAGGGCTCAAGTAGCTACTTGGGTAATTCTGAGGCACTTGTACTTTACTTGGATATTTCCATCTTTATACTTCTACACCACATTTCAGAGGAAAGTATCACACTTTCTACTCCACTATATTTATCTGGCAGATTACTTCACAAGTTTACCACATCAAAAAATATAGAAGATTATAAAATCAAATGTTGTTCAAGATGAAATCCGTGGCTCCCTTTTTTTGGCCTCTGACCCCCTCATGTAAAAGCAGGTGTTTCTCCTCCTCATGTTTCTGATGTCCTTGAGTTGTCAGCAGTTCTACCAAAAAGTGAATCCCCTCTGAACCTCACAGATAAATAAGACTCAAAGACGTCAAACTCTCGAATATTTCCCCACAAAAAAAATCGAGAGAAAAGACTAAAATATGAATACAATGTTGTGTATCAGCACTTTTCTTCTTTCCTCTCTCTCTAAACATCTCAGGACCTCTCAGACTGATCTTGTGCCTGAACCCTTATAGGTTGGGGACCACTGGACTAAACTTCCTAACTGTATATCAAGTAGCTAAAACCAGCTCCACCTTGAGCAGTTAATGCAGTTAAAATGCTGCTCACACGTTGACATCATATATAACAACATGTCAGTCCCAGCTGGGGACCCTTTTCACATTGTTGGGACATTTGCTTAAGAAAAGGGGCACTGCCTCCACTCACAGAAGGAGAGAACAGATGGTGGCGGTGAAGAATATCACAGTAAACAAAGTGGGAAAGGTTACATGTTAAAATAAAAAATAAGTTTAGGTAACTGGTGCTATTATAAATAATTAATAAATAAATGATGTGTGTTTTATATGAGTCGTCTTTGAGTCATTTCCCATTAACTGCAATAATCTTAAAAATATGTGCAACAATTGAAGTTTAGGAACCCCTCAATATTCACTGGAGGCCTTTTAATGCAGTAACACCTGCAATATATTCAGGCTGGTGCGGTACCTGACTCGCGGTCCTCTGCGGTTCGACCTTTAGTCGATCGGTGAACGGGTCCGTTCTGATCCCTCGCCAGATCAAAACTCACACATTTTCTCCGCCTGACGCGCGGCCACCGGAGCCGGATCTGTCTCTCCACCAGCTCCGTGTCGTCGGTGACGGGCAGGCGCCCGGCGCACTCCCCGGTGCCTCTGCCGCGCGCGCTGCGCACACGGAAATACCCACAGAGGCGCGAGTGGAAGTCTTTAAAGGAGAGCCGGCAGGGTAGCGCTGAGCACGCATCCCCAAACTCCTCGTCTTCCTCGCCCTTTTCTCCATCTCCGGCTCCCCATTTCGTCGTCCTGCTTTCTTTCTCCACGGCGGCGAGTCCCAGCACGGCGCACAGCGCGGTGAAGTCCTCCGCCGACACCGCGTCGTCCCGGCTGGGGTGGGCCAGGTGGTGGAAGACTTCCTGCAGGTATTGGTCCATACCGGTGGCCAGGACGACGATCTCGTTATCCGCACCGGGATCGGGGCAGTGGTGATGTGCCAGCGCGCTCCGGAGCCACTCGCTTTTACGCGCTGCCCGCGGCGAGGGCTGCACGCGCTGCGGGACCAATGCGATGTGCTCCATGACTGCACGTGAACCGATTCAAGTTTTGCCTCTGGATCTCACCGCATGGAAATCGTAATCACGGGAAATAGCATCGGATATGATTTTAGTCCAGAATTAGGATTTGTTTTCAAAACTGCCCTGAAGTGGTTTGACGCTGCACGATTGCCTGGAAACTTCACCTTGGATTCCTTCCCGGTAAATCGAGTCAAGATCTAATCCCCTCGGGTGAGAAAAAAAAAGTCCCACTGAACCGACTCCACCCTTTTGTGTGCACACTCTGACCGCGCATGTGTATGTGTGTGAGAGACTGTACCCGTAAGGTGCGTTTCGACGCTTACAGTAAGCAAGGACATGGGGGGGGGGGCAATTTTGCTGCTGTGGTTGTTTGTTCACAAAAAAAGTGGCTCTCATATCAAGTATTGCCCAAAATACTTTGCAAGACGCATCTATAGCTCACAGTGTTCCTCCGCGGGGAGCACTGAGCAATGCGTCCTATATCTGATAAATTGTCACAGATGTATACATGCATGGTACGCAAGAGAGCTTTGGAGGTAAATTACATCATTTGCAGAGCCTTGAGGCATTTTGTCATCCGCGGGGACAAAAACGATGGGTGAGTCACGGTGGGTTTCACTTTACACCCTTCACCAGAATTAATCTCCAGTGGATCTTGACTCACAGCAACAATGTCTCCTGATACTCTTCACCTTCTGTTCTCACTAACGTCACGCACGCGGACCTTCACGTGGAAGTCAAAGATGAATTTGTTTCCAGGGAAACAGAGCGGCAGGAAATACCTTTCCCCTCCCCTGACCGCCGCTTGTCTCCTCTCACCTGACAGCCATAACAAAGAGAGCGTCTTGGTTACACTCACCTGTGACGAGGCCATACCACACACATTACGCACCAATAACACTCCGCTGCTGCCACCCTGACTGCAGCATTTCACAGAATTCCAGCACATCAGAATTAGTGCAAAAAAAACGTTTGGTACTAATTAAGGTATATGAAAATGTGACATAAAATACAATAATGTCAAATCGAAAAACATAAACCAAAAATGATATGAAAAATAAAGTAATTTTACAATTTTCACAATGAATAAAAAAAGCACCATAAGCAAAAAAACGTAAAAGATGACAGTAGAAATTTACTAAAATGACATGATATATAAAGATGTCCAATGAAAAGTCAAAGATAACTTCACAGAGAATATTTAAACAATGGAATATTTAAAAAAATAGATCAAATAAAATGTAAAGTAAAATAGCATGCACTCGACACAATTAAATGGAATACATATAATAAAATGTATTCAATCAAAGGAAGTTAAATAATTAAGACATTCAACTCTTTTGGCAAACATTATTCGTTTTAATGATTTTTTGACAGACTATGTTATGACTTTTTTACATTTTTCAACATATTATACTATGACAATTTTTGTCATATTTCGACATACTATACTGACTTGTTTACGACATACTATACTAAAACTTTTTTAAAAACTTTTTTCGACATAATATTAGTACTTTTTAATAACTTTTTTCAACATACTTTGCTATGTGTTTTTTAATGACTTTTTTCGACATACTATACAATGATTATTTTGACATTCTATATTATTCATTTTTTATAACTTTTTCAGCATACTTTACGTTGACTTTTTTCGACATACTATACTATGACATTTTTACCACTTTTTTTTAACATACTATACGATGACTTTTTTCGACATACTTTACTATGATTTCTTTATTACTTGTTTTCAACATACTATAATATAACTATATTATAATATAATATAATAATATAATATAACTAAATTTTTTCGACATATTATAAGATTACTTTTTTTCAACATACGATACTGTGACTTTTCATGACTTTTTTCGACATACTATATAACGACTTTTTTAATTTATTTTTTTTTCAACATACTATACCATGACATTTTAATGATTTTTTTTCAACAAACTATTCTATGACTGTTTTGGACATACTTTACTCTGGCTTTATTTTTTTACTGTCTCGGAGGCGGATGAGCTGCTCCTAATGAGTCTCCCTCTGTTTTTTTAAGTTCTCCTCCGCTTTCTGGAGGACTTAGCTCAAAAAATAAATTACTGACACATTATCATTTAATTATGAAAATCTTGTCATTTGATTTTTGCAGTTTCCAGGTGTATACAGACAGTAGTGTTTTTCAGGTCCACCCCTCGTAACCTTCACGTCCTCATCTCCATCCAGTGTGCTGCTCCTCCCCCAACACCTTGCGTCTTTTCTCTGAGAACGAAAAAAAAAGACAAATGGGGCTCTAGTTCTGGACATCACAGATAATGATATCCACAGGAAGCGTATATCACACTAAAGGACGACTGTAAAAGGCATGGATGTTCAGAAGTTCATAACAAAGCCAAAGGGGCCACTGAATTATAAATACTGTTTTCAATGTTCAACAACATTAAACACAACACAGCTGATAATGAGCAAAAAATATCCTTCCTCTGAGTTTCAGCACAGAGAAGATGTTGTCTCAGTTGGTTTGGTAACTTGAGATTGTTCTGTTACAAGAAAAGTTCAGAGACTTAGCTAAAGTTACCTTCGCTATCACCACGGACATAAAGTTGTGTGTATTTGCACGTCGGGACTGTTTGATTCAGATAAAAGCAGGTGTAGACTATAAACTGGGCCGTACACCCCAACAGGTGATACGCAGGGATAAGAGACTACATGTAAGGTTAAGTTAACTTAACGTTAGTTAAGTGGAGAAGTGAGTGAATTACAGTGAAGCATTAATGTACCAGAGGCCGCGGGGCAGATGGGTGACAGATAAATGGTCGTCAATGTCGTATATGACACCAAAGTACCATAATTACTATTGTAAGGTAGAAACTAAATGTTACTTTAAACTGCATCCGCTCCGTCACCATTGTAGCTTTCCAACGAGGGCTCCAGTGTGATAGTGTCCCTTTGTAATCCGACATGAAACAACAAATTTATAAAACTGATAAATGACTCGTTGTAGTCGTTAGCCATTCGGTGAAGCCTACTGAGGGAGAGATTTATCCCATGATGCACTGCGTTGAGTCTGACGACGAATGTTGCTTTGCCTTCTTTGAGGTTTTACGGCAGTTGGCATCCACAAAGTTTTATTGGACCTCATTCTCCATTCTGTCTTTATGCTCATGTTCCCTATAACTAAAGTATTCACTGGTTAAATCCCCAGTCTTTTTTCCAGAGCTTGATTTTAAGTAACTCCAGATCAACACACAGATTTTTTTAATTCCCATGTGGGCCACACCACAGTTGCACAAAACTCTTTATCATACACTCCCATCTCTCCTGCTATTTGTTCTCTTTTCCAACCAAAACGTCCTTTTTGTGTCCTCTCCTTCTCCCACCATGTCTGCGGACACATTCATCCCATGACTTGTGGCAAATAACACAGAGAAAGACTGAAAACTATTTAAAAAATGTGTATTAAACCTCAAAAAGGGGTATCTTTTGAAGATACCCCTGGAGCTTGGAGTGTCTATCTTAAACATTTTAAGAGGAGATACATTTTTAAATCTTGAGCTCAGTAGGGTTTAATGAAGGTAAAATATTGTTTTTGATATACCTCCAGAAGTATAAAAGCGATAACAACTTTTTTAAACACTTTGTTACATATTAACTTGAAAGCGTATTTTTCTCCTAAAACGACATATTTTGCTTTACTGCACCAACTTTATTGTTTTTGTACAAAGTTTCATAATCAATCTGATGGCCTGAACTGTGCCGACATACCATCCTCTATTACCTGATGTAAAAAAAGCCTCTAGACTATAGTTATATAATAAATAATAATTTTTAAAATGGATAAAGCTGTCTACTGTCCATGGATGGGAATGTGGCTTGCAGACCAGAATCATGTCTTGAGTTGAAGACCATACGTTTTCAAGTTTGCACATTACATTAATGTACTAACGATCTGGCTGGCAGATGAGTCATCTGAGGTCACATGAGCCCAGAGAGAGAAACCTGAGATATTGTTTAGTCTTTGTTTTGGTTTCCAGCACTCATCTGAATACGGCTGAACCACAGCGCTCGCAGCGCTCGCAGTGACTCATTGGGGGCTTTTCACCTTTGGAAAGGTGTGTGAGCGTACCGTTTATGTCTGTGCTACTTAAGGCCACTACCCAAAGACAAACAAATTGTCCTGAAGATACAAAAAAAAAAAAGATACTGTGTCGCCTGTGGCCTGTTTCACAGACATGTGGAAGCAGGCAGAGCTCCTCTGGCTGGTGTCTCGGAAACTATGTTCTTCCTTCCCGGCTGCCGGGAGGAAATGTGTAAACACCGTCAAGGTGTGCACGGCAGCCACAGATATTAGCGTCATTAAATGCATGTACTGGAAGATAAAAGCTACTCCTCAGGTGGTGCTCATCATGCAGCAAATGTTGGGTATTTTTGATAGAAATCATGTACAGTTTTGGAAAATGAAATTACTATTTTTGAACGAATGTACATAGATTTTAGCCGAAAAGTTGTCAAGTTGCAGTATGTGAGACCCTCCCTCTGTCCTGAATGCTATTTCTTAGGAAATAAAGCTCTTGTTTCTCCATCAAGATGCGTCCAGTAAGAGCACAGGGTTACATAAGTCACATAATAGGTGTTTTGATGAGGGTTAAAGCTCTCTTTATCTGTTCTTCCTATATGTGTGTGTGTGTGTGGGGGGGGGGGGGGGGGGGGGTAACTAGAAGTTAATGTGCAGCTCAGCATGAGTCCCCTCATTCCTGCTGTCATGCTGCCTCCCTCTGAGAGTTCAGTCTTCCAGCTGCCGCCTGCTCCGGGTAAAAGGACCTGATCTGAAAATGGAAGGATGGGAAGCTGTAAATAAAGAGGGGGGGTTAGGGACTGGAGCTGTGTGTGTGTGTGTGTGTGTGTGTGTGTGTGTGTGTGTGTGTGTGTGTGTGTGTGTGTGTGTGTGTGTGTGTGTGTGCGTGTGGCCAAGTGTGTCCTGTTGTTCACCCCAATGAGAGGAGGAGTGAGGCAGTATCAGCATTGATAGGAGTTGGGTTAAGGCTTTGTGTTGGCTGCCATATGCTCCTCTTGAGGGTCAACAAAAAGACAAATACAGCCACACACTCCCAACACACACACACACACACACACACACACACACACACCACCTCTTTGAAGTGGTGACGCTGACCGATTTGCCGTGTCAGTTCACAGAGGGTTCGTCCCGGTTTAACCCCCTCAGGGATGTGAAGGTCTCTAAACGTGAGGTCACACACGTCGACCTATTCGCCAGCTTTTGGTTTGCGCTCTTACTTTCTTATTTGATCTGCGACCATTTCCTGTCAAAGCCTTTCAGGGCTGAGCCACATGTCAAGGACAGGATGATGGTTGCATAGTATCACATGTGGCTCCAATGTAAAGACAAAGTGCTACAGATGGTGTACACCGTACAAAGTATCTGTCTGCCTCGTTTACTCACTGGCCATACAATACGGGACGATGTTGTGGTCAAATTAAAGCAGATTCAAACTGTTGATTAAAAAAGCAAAATGTAGCAAATGTATCAGAAGTGACAGAAATAGTCAAATCGTGCAGAAAACACGTCAAAAAGAAAATGAGTCACTGCGAACAAGAGGAGAGTTTAGTTTTGCTGTGTGTTTAACTTTCTATTTCCAGTTTGGGGGATTTTCACACTTTCAGAACAGTTGACGAAAGATAGAAAGATAAAAGTACAGGAGAAAAGAATAAAAAAGTACTTATAGCCATTAGATAAATGAAGTGGGGGAACAACGTACAATATTGTCCTCTGCATTGTAAGAAAAACAAACTTGAACATTCAACTTATTGCAGAAACACGCAGATTATCATTTTCAACATCTAGTAGGTACAGAACGACATTAGCATTAATTTTTATGTCCACCTGACAAATTAAAGTCCAATATTCACACTTCTTTTAGCTCTGTTTTTGGTCTCCACCAACTAAAATGCTCCACTAGTCTGAGCAGGTATAGTTTACTGTTTTTCACAGCTTTTTCCACTTCAAACAGCTGGCTGCTGCGGCCGAAAACATCACAAATGAGCACAGAGATGGTGGAAAAAAGTAAGTGGCGGGCCATGAAACCCGAACAATGAGTCAAAAGACGGTAACACGCTCGGTAGAGCTGAGGGGAAAGCTGCAGAGTTGGTTGCTAAGTTGATAAGTTCATCACTATCAGCAACCCCTTTCACATACAAGTATGATCCATTGTTTAAGTAGCAGTATCTCAAAATGCAAAGTGGTACTTAAGTAGGCCTACAATGCGTGAGTAAATGTTCTTCCTTATTTTGAATCTCTGAGAGGCAGCTTTCTTTTTCTAAGCTTATGGGGTTTACCAAGTATGGGTTTGAAAGTTTAAGACTAAGTATACAACCAATGATGCTATACAGTGAAGATGTATAGCATCATTGAATTTAATCCGTCTGCACCGTAGCAACTTGTTTTTTTCCTGGAAAGAGGCAAATGGTAGGAAAATGTAAAAAATAGTATTTGTTCAATTGCTTTTTAGTTTAGTCTTGCTTCTTTACAATGTTTTTAACATGATGAAGGCCTAGCGACAGTATCAAGTGTAACCTTGATCTGTCACTCTGGACAGTTGTCAAAGATGACAAGGAGAAAACAAAAGACATTACAGCAGACAAATAGTAAAAGGCCGACAAAGTCCATCAGTCCAGCACTAAACCGTCCAGATGGTCAGACGTCCTTGAATGGCCTCCCATTCACCCACTTTGTAGTAGATCATAAACTGAGCACATTGTTCAGTCACATCTGCCAACCTTTAAAGACCAATCCACGTCCTCCTCGTGGGTTTCTGCAAATGTTATGAAGTCGTGTGTGAAAGTAAACACTCCATCACCCATGGAACGGTCCCTCTCCCCAAACACCCCCAAATCATTCTCAATCACGCCTTCTGTGATCGATGAGGAGTGTGTCAACAAGAAGCTTGATGTGAGAAATTAGGTTTTCGACAAGAAGCCGGCTCGGATTACTCTTTCAATGGAGATGTGATTTGTTATCTGTGTGTATGTGCGTGTGTGTGTGTCACATTGTAAACAGCACTCCGCCGTGTGACAATGTCAACATTTCCTCATTCCTGAGATATCCAAGGATCACCGGTCCACCTTTGAGCTGTCCCACCTGTGTACAAGGTCGCGGCTAAGATGCGTGCATGCGCATTCACATTCAGCCACCCTAACACACACACACACACACACACACACACACACACACACACACACACACACACACACACACACACACACTGAGCACTGGATGAGGTTAAAGAGAGAGCAGATGAGGCGTGTGGCTACAGGTAGAGGCTCTGCGGCTCTAAACAGCTACATTCACACAGTGTCTGGGTGTGACTGCACACACACCGACACATCCCACCGTGTCCTGTACACCTGAAAGAGGCCGCTAGTCATTTGCAAACATGTGCAAAGCTTATGTTGCTCAGAATGTTGGCAGTGAATGAATGAAGCTTTCCTTGCCGTTTACACATCCACAATACTCATCAATAACCTCCGTCTCACACGTGCACACACACCGACACACACATGCAACACATTTACACTTCCCCTTAAAGCCTCTACAAGTATTTCAAACCTCACTATCAACTATAGGAGGTGTGCTTTCAAACAGGAAGCTGTAGGAAGTAGTGCAGCAGACCAGAATGTTTTAGAATAAGTAAGAACATCTTTTTTTGTTGTTGTTCTGTAAGACGCTATGACCTGAGGTCAGCTGCTTGTTCCAAGAGGTGCAGAGGAAACATAGGTCTTCAGACAAAACTAACTGGGAAAAGCATGGTTGGCTCAACAGGCACACTTTAAAGGGACAGTTCAGCTCAAAATCAAAAATACATTTAACTTAGTAATTTATCAATGGAAATAGTTTTGGTGTGAGTTGACGAGGTTTGGAAATATCGTCCGTAGAGATGTCTGCCTTCTCTCCAATATAATGGGACTAGATGGCATTCAGCTTGTGGTGCTTAAAGAAAAAAAAACATTAGAAAAACTCAACAGCAAACATCTCTTTCCAAAAATCATGAGCTCAGTTACTGAAGATAAGCCACAGACCTTGAGAGGCCTCCTGTTCGTATACTGGTAG
Source organism: Leptoclinus maculatus (assembly GCA_032191485.1). Classification (NCBI taxonomy): domain Eukaryota; kingdom Metazoa; phylum Chordata; class Actinopteri; order Perciformes; family Stichaeidae; genus Leptoclinus; species Leptoclinus maculatus. The sequence goes on from JAVDOI010000006.1 coordinate 23,282,971, forward strand.
CTTACCTGAGCCAGCTAACGTTGCAGCTCAGCAGAGGCGGACGCCGTAAATGTTTGCGGACGCCGTAAATGTTTGCATCTTGCGCTGTAACGAGCGCCATATATCAGCTTCAGTCAAAGGTGAAGTGTGTGAGAAGTGTGTGAGCTGACAACTGTGCCCAGTTTGCAGAGATAACACAGGTATTTTACTGTTATTTTGACAATATTTTGTATATTTTCATGGTTTGATGTGGTATAGCGTGCAGACACACATCTACATTCCATTAAGGACCGCTGACACAAGGCAGGCGAGGCATATTTATTTATTTATTTCGTTCGGATCAAAATCTGAAACAGGGTTATTGTCAAGTGAGTTTTCACACAAGGAATGTGCCTTGGCATTTTGGTGCATATGGTCTCAAGTCATGAACATAAGAAGAATAAAAAAATATGTAAGATATCTGTTTTAAACTGCAAAGAGCTGCATAGTGTTTAAAACGAGGAGGATGGAATGGGCAACATATTGACCAAGGAATGTGCAGATGTTCACAGTTTAAATATATACAAGTAAACTCAATGGGCTTTACATTAAAATACATACAGCAAGTAAGGTGAGAAATGAACAGAGGCTCAAACCAGAGCCAAAGCAGGGACTTGAGCACTGGAGCAATGTGTTCAGCATTGCGTGAACGTGTGAGGAACTGCAATGAGAATGTTACGGGAACATTAAACATATTCATCTACGTGGGCCCAATCGTGGCTCTCTGCTCCCAAACAGTAAACACTGCAGACGGAAAAAAAATCCCCCAAACTTCCTGTGGACTTGTTTATGTATTCTGGCTACACACACACTACACACACACGCACACACAAATGCACACTCCAGTGTGTGGAGCGGTTTGCCTTCAGCATTATTTGCAACAAGTTTGAGCAGATTTAACGTGGCCGGACGTCCGTGGTTGTTCATCTCATTGTTTCACCAGCTGTTTTCGGCTCTGGAGTGACAGAGTCATGACGAGCGCGGAAGCCAGGATGAGTTTACCTGCACAGATCAAGAAGGAGTATTCAAGATTGTATGTACTAGCAAAACGGCGGTGTCCTTCCCATCTTTCAGAATGTTTAAATCCAAACTCTTACTCATAGAAAAAGCAGATGACTGACAACCAAAGAGTCCAAAGAGGGGGAACCTGGGCGGAAACAAAAGGGGATCTTTAGTCTGAAGTGGATCTTTGTTACAGAAGAAACAGGAGACAATTCTTCAGGAGGACCTGTCCCCCTGAATGCACCATTTGGTGAAGACATTTTTATCACTATACTGCCACCGCCTGACTGAGAGTTGTTACTGCCCTGGTGGAGGTTGCAGATAGTTGCAGGTCATGTTGCCTTCATTTCTTCTAAACAGCGTCGGCTGTTTGTTTGCTCATTTGGGCCTTTAACCTGTCTACTTTATGCACAGTAGGCTACCACCCAACACAGTTGGTGTTTTCTCTGCCAGTTTAAACTGATAAACTAATAATGCGTCCGTATCTTCATGCATGCTTTCTGGATTAGATGTCACAGTTTCAGTACGATTTTGTGATAGTGTATTTATCCGGCGGCTGTATTTTTTCACTCCGCTAATACAGATTCCTATGCATAAATTACCAAACAGTAGTTAGACTAAGCATTTGGACCAGCTGTATGATTAAAAAAAATAATTCTCTCTGGACCATTTATCAAAATTACTTTTTTATTGGCTGAGGTCCGGCTTCCTGCACTGTATTCTACATTATTACACATAAAGCACATTTATGGTACTTTAAGGGTACTTGATTGTCTATATAACTTTCATATTTCAATTTATTGTGTATGTTTCCTACCTACTCTTGTTTAGTTTTAATTTATTTTGTATTAATTGTGTAGCTCTCCTTATGTTTTATTTATTTTTCTCTTTTTTGTATCTTTGCCTGGTCTGTCTCTTGTGGTACTTTTTCGATTAATAAATCATATCTCATATAATCTTATCTCTAGTACACTATGTACTATAGATATATCCTGGTCTGTTATTCTACAATGGCATCATAGTATTATTATACTTATGTAGCAATTACAGTAGGACATTCACTTTATCTCAAAATACACTTTGACCTGAAGACAGCTGCTCATTCCAATAGGTACAGTAGGAGCACTGACCTTGTCCTCACATGAACATACCTCGAGACTGCAATACAAAAAAAAGTAAGGTTGGTAAAGTCTAGTTTGCATGTGTCACCTAACTGTTATGATATAGGTGACTTCTTTTCGTTCCTCTTATAAATAAAGTAATTTAAATTTCAAACCTGCATTTTTTCTCACCATTAGGCCAGCAGCATGTCACGCTTCTTTGTATTCGGCTGATCCCGGGCTCCACTCGGACACACTCGGAGATAATGGGCGTGTCCGGCTGTGGTGCGTCTCAACCGGCGGTACAATCGGATGATCCCGGGCGGGCGGAGCCAAGTAGGAGGAAATGGTACAGTTGGCTGAAGAAAACCGGCGACGAGCATCAATACCCGGCAGTTTCACCGCACATCTTCGCCGCTTCAAATCCACCGTTAGTCCAACAGCCGTCGAGCAAGATACATCTCTCAAGCCGAACTTCGTTCATTCACTGAAACACATCAGTATTTAGCGACTTTATAAACCAAGCAGCACTTGCATGCCGCAATTTCTAGAAATATCTGTGAAGGGCTCGGAAATTAACGTTGTAGACACACGGCTGCAGGATGGAGACGCAGATACATGTGCCCGTCGGGTCGCCGGTAATTAGAAAAATTCCCATTTTCGTGGACGAACACAACGTGACGGAGGGGGCGATGAAGCTCATTAAAGAGCTGAGACCGGCGTGGGACACGAGCGACGTCAAGACCAAGGTAACGTTGTCCGCTAAGCTAGCAGTGCAGAGCGTGCTAGGCTAGTTTAAGATTGACAGCTCCGCAGCATCACGGAGCGCTACCAGGCAGCCAGGAGGAGGGCCGTGGAAACATACCCACCGGCTATGTTTTAATTATGTTAACTAACGACACACCGTCACAAACACCACCTTCTTACACGATAAATTAAGCCGTCTCGTGTTTTATATGGTGTTGCAGTATTTGTTGGCGAGAGAATATGGAACCGTTAGCTGAGCTAGCGAGACGCTCTCTCACTGAAGAACTTTACGCTAGCAGACTGACGTCAGCAGGTAAGTTACCTGAGAGGACATGTTTCTGTCACACACCGCTTTATACGTCCAAAGTGCACAATACGTGTCACCAAAGATAGCACGTCGGCTTAGTGTCGGTGGCGAGCTGGTGACGTGATGCTTGGGTTTGGGTTGAGAGACACGGTGGAGCAGACACACCTTAATGAGGCTGCTATACAGCTGGTTGAACTACTGACAGGCAGCCTTCTTTATTATGTCTCGCTGCTCTCTTGTCAGACGTTTTTAATCCAGTGTGGATGAATGTTAGTTCAGTATTAAATAGAAACAATAACCTATTCACAGCAGTTGAGGTGGGGCTGGGCACTGTGTTGCAGCCTAGTTTACTACTAATACCTAGTAGGAGTGTAACAGTACTTTGACACATGATGTAGCGTTCACAGTATATGTTTGGGGTTTATTCTTCCTGGAAGGTGTGTTGACTACAGTTGGAACCTATTTCAAGTTGTAATATTCATGTATTTTCAGTGACAGGACCATAAAGGAGATGGTCTAGATGAGGATACTCAAATTGCTTTGCCCGGGGACCACTTTTGCAAAATGACAGGAGGCCAGGGGCCCGTTAATGAACAGACATTAAACCTTCGCACTGGCAGTCCAAAACCCACACAAATTATATAATGTTATAACACAGAAAAGCATCTAATTTCCACTTATAGAGGCCACTTTACATACGGTCAGTCTGTGTATATATAGATATATTATATTGTTGTGTAGGAGCCATTAGTTATGTCTGTGTATTATATCTGTTCATAGTGGGAGCCTACCTCAGGTTGACCAGTGTGGATTAGTGTGGCAGGTCATTTGTATATGGGGCACAGGTGCAACAGACAGCTGATGATGCATGGGTGACAGGGCGACACCAGGAAGATAAGTCAGTTATCGTATCATCATCTGAAAACCGAAAACCTAATTACACGGGAACCTAGTGCTGGGCGGTATGACCAACAATTTGTATCGCGGTATTTTTTAAAGATTCTGGCCGTTTCACGGTATATCACTGTATTTTTTTTTTCCTTGACTGTGTTTTTATATAGGTTTATAGTGGCTTACTCTACTGTCAGAAGTACATAGAATATAAAAACATGTTAATGTCATCATGTATAAAGGCTTTGCTTACTACGGGGTTTGCTTGTTTGTTCGTATAATGTTGGGATAGCAGTTTAGCTGAAGTATTTTCGCCCCGGTAAGACGTACCTTGAATCCAGTGTTTTAATCATTGCTCTGAGCCCGTCTTTCTCGACTGTCTGTAGCGGGACCATGTCCTTGCAGAGCTGGATCGTTATTGCGTTCGTAATGTCGCTCCGCCGCTTGCTTTCCTTGTCATATGCTGCTTCGAGCAAATGCCTCTTCAAGCGATGTCTGAACCTTTGGCTTCACTCACGTTAACGTTACTGGTTGACGACCTCGAATCCGACGGCCGTCATCACACTCTTGGTATTCCAACTCGTGTTTTCTGCTGAGGCGATGGAGTAAGTTGCTCGTGTGACCACCAGTGGAAACAACAGTGGCTCGACACACTTTACAATATATAGTCTTTTGGTCTACGTCGGATTTTTTAAAACTAAAACACTTCCAAACAGCAGACACAGCTCCTCTCTTGGGCACAGACTCTATCGGTGCATCTCCGGTCTGTCTTTGTTCATCCTGCATCGCTCTTTTCTGTTCATTGATGTAACGTTACTGTAGCCACGGAGCCTCTCGCTGTTAGCAGACTGTTGTGCTAGCGGGCTAACTAGCGAGCTGTACCCAGCATGCCGTTCGGCGGTGAAATTTTATAAATGTACAATTATTAGTGTTACAAATTGTTTATTTGTCATAAACTGTTGTGTGCTGTGGTGTTTTGCCCTGTTAAAGAGCGTTAGTTGTGGGTTATTAATTGTTGTTATAACCATGACTAGGGGTCCCTCTCAATACACTTAAGATAACTAGCTCCGACTGTTGCGCTCCTAGCGGCGAACAATATATTTTGCTGCCTGTTGAAGAGTTGCAGCAGTTGTTTCGGGTAGTATGACGGTGTGTGAAAAATTCATATCGTACGGGAAATGAAAAGCGGTATACCGCCCAGCACTACGGGAACCTCACCCAAAAGTCAAAGAGCCTGGAATCTCTTTGTTGAAGCGAGTAAGAAACACGATCTTCTCCCACACCCAGCCGAGTGGCTCGATGCTGGAGTTAGTCACTATAATATAATATTATATATATTACTTATAATGAAAACGTGAGTAATTGTTGCAAATGTTCATCAAATTGCAAGAAAATTGCATTTAATATATATAAACAAATAAAGTCGTACCTACATACTAGAGACTTTTGTTCAGGCTTAAAAAATTAAAAAACAAAATGAATAAAATATTTTTAAAGTTGTAAAGTAAATATAACTTAAGATGGGCGCTAAAAGATATTAACAGAAGTTTCTGCCCATCACTGATCCAAATCTATTTCCTCTTCTTTTCAAAGGAGCATATTAACCCATGGTTGGCATTCTGCCATCAGTTTCCTTCTTTGAACATTATACTCTGTCAGTTTAATATTAAAGAGCGAGATCAGTTTATGTCCAGTGTTTGTAACTGTAATAAAACCAGTACACCACTGATAAAATGGCTGCACAATTTGCATACTTAAGTAATTTCCATCGGCACTTACAGGATGTAAATAGACTCACTGCTCACCATATTCACAGTGTGTTTTGTGCTTTTATGGAGGACTGTTAATAATGAAAGAGAAGCAGGAATCGCAGGAGCCAATCGCACCAAGTGTTTTTAAATTTCCTGCGATCTGATCGTCCCGCTGCCGCAGCAGCTATGACCCACACAGCTGCGATTGCTAATATGATAATAGTGTTTACCTGAAGGGGAACAACTGGGGGGTTTATCGTTAGAGACAGCGTGGTCCGGCCACCGTGAGCCTGGGAGGCGGAGGGAATCGGCGGTAACTGCTGTATGAGCGCTGTACAGTGTGGCAGCGATCAGCAAGACAGTGTCACATACACACACACACGCGCACACACACAGCTTCTATTCACATGATGGGTATCCAGTGAAGTACTCGGTATCGGTATCACTTTAAGGGTGCTGCTACTGGCATCGTCATTTTTTAAATGATACCCAGCCCCAATATCAATGTTGGCACACAAAATCACACTAAATACATCAATGAATTAAAGGGAAAAAAATAACATTGAGTGGGCACACACACACTTCGAATAGTCGATTATTCCATTATTGCATCCGTCGCTGGTATACATTTTAAATTCCAGCCACTATGAAACCAACCTCTCTCATCACCACAAAATATTACACATGAGCAACACTTCTGAACGTTTGTTCAACAACACACGTCCCTGAAGTTTGTCGGGGAAAGTTATGCATTTTGCATAATTGATCCCTTGTAAAATGATCAAGTGACTGGTGTGTCGTGGCCAGGTCAAAGTCTTTGATGCGACGACACCATTTACCGCCATTAACCTCCGGTGTCACGGTTCGAACACAGTCGACACCGACCACGTGTTCACAGCCCGCTGGCCAATCCCTCCGCATCCCCCCCCTTCCCCCCGTCCACCCACACACACACACGCACACCTGCAGCTGAGCTTGTGGTGTTCACCTCGACCTCTACAGGCCGGACCAGCAGCGCTTTTCTCCAGGTCTCTACAGACCTCCATACGGAGTTTAGCAGCTGCACAACTGGCAACATATTTGCTAACGAGGTCACGACAGGAAAATGAGTGAGGAGATTGTGAGATTAATGTTGGTTGAGTTTTGGCAGGATGTTCTCGAGCAGCGGGTCGGTTGTTTTGATGGGAGCGGGAAGCGCTAAGAGTGTTGGAGAGCAGCAGGGCAGCGATGTTGACAGAAACACCTGATTTAGCACTCCCGCCACCTGGGCAGGAAGACTTTTTCACTGTGAATGCAACACACTCCACACAGAGGACAAGAAAACAGCAGAGCGTGCCAACGGCAACAGAGCAACAGTGTCCTCTTTCAGCTTTCTCACGCTGAAGGCCGAATGATTCACCTCCGCCTCAGAGGCCTTGCAGTCGGACCGCGTGCTCGCTCATGGGAAGAAGGAAAAACAAAGCGTCAGGCGGCGTATGGCTGAATGTTTACCTCTGTCTGGGTCCAAGCTTATCGCTGACGTATTGATCGCCGGCCTTAGCGGCGCATTGTGTGGCAGGGAGAAGGGATCATGTCAAGCGGTGGCAAAGGGCGCGTACGCTCGGGTGTGTGCGGTCATAACAGGGATGCCTGCGCGCCCATCTTTGTGGTCAGCCACGTGTGGAATGCCAGATATGTGCGAGTGTGGGGGGGGGGGGGCAGCGTGTATGTTGTTATTGTGCTCGCTGCAGTGGGATGGACCGGCCCCGGTTGTCACTCGGATACTTAATGGCCTAGCTTTAGACACAGAGGGCTTTTTTTTGCTTGCTTTTCATTTTCGAAAGAGGCGTCGGATTTAACTTGTTGACCCGCTGGCGCTACACCCGACACCACCCTGTAGACGAGTCGAGCGGTTCTGTCTGCGGTCGGCGGGGGGAAGGTGTGGTTGGACGTCCGCACCCGACCCCATCCTTTACGCCCCGCCGTGCTCGTCAAAGTCCTGTGCTTTAACTTGCTGGATTTATGACGCCTGCAAACTGTAGATCTCGTCCTAGCATTCGTTTTCAGGGTCTGCATTGCTGTTATGAAGAGTTATTAACATGTAAAGCAAAAATATATTCACTGTTTTTTGAGTGTAGTGTTGTTGGGCAAAAAGTCCCTGGAGATACATGCTGGAAATAAGCCTGTAATAAGCCAATACAGTACATTAATGTATTGTAAGCATCATGTATCATTAGGACATTGATAGGACATCAATATATAGTTTATACTTAATATATAATATTAGTTTTTGAATGATTGAATGTGTCAAATAAAAGTTACATTTTTAATTGCATAAAAAAAACTGCTTGGCATTGTCAGTTATCTGAAGGCACACGTGACCGTGGTTCAGTTAAGAGTGCTGCTGCGTGATAACGTTTACCTCATGTAGGTCAGAGCTGCACGGTGTCAGCGCCGTCGGTCCTGAGCTGAAGACAACCGATGGCTTCAGAGAACTAATTCAAGATGTTTTTCGGGAGCCGCAGTGGTGCTGTGCAGTCAGAGGTCGGGGGTATTCTTCTCACGTCTATTCTTCTTCCTCCTCCAGCTCTTCACCGATGGAACCACCAACAAGCTCGTGGGCTGCTACGTGGAGGACAGTCCAGAGGACGTGGTCCTGGTCCGGGTATACGGGCACAAGACCGAGCTGATTGTGGACCGAGACAACGAGCTCAAGAGCTTTCAGGTAGCGCGAAGGATCGCGCTCTCCTCCTGTGAATTAACAATGCCTCGGGATAGTTTCTCCCATCTGAATCTTTTTCTTTTATTTCCTGTGTCTCCTCTAGGTGCTACATGCTAACGGTTGTGCCCCTCGCCTCTACTGCACCTTTCAGAACGGCATCTGCTACGAGTTCATGCAGGGGGACGCTCTCGGGACGCAGGACGTCAGGGATCCTTCCTTGCTCAGGTCGGGGACACGGTAGAGCCGCGGGACCACTCTGCATTTAGACTGTAGAATAGTGTTATTGTGCTCAGAATCCTCCGAGGTTTTCTACATTCCACATAGAGACACAAACTACGACGCCGCACAGGCAAGAGGCAAACACATACGAGTCTCGTGCAAACATTGCACACATTGTCCTGGGTGTTGGCTTTTAAACACTCTAATGTGTGTTACACGATGTACTCGGTTGACTCTTTCCAGGAGCTTCTTTATAACTTTAGACTAACACAGGATAGTCAACAATGTTAAAATGTAGCCACGCTGATAACCGTGTGTATCTGTCCGTCTCCTCCCAGACTGATATCCGGGGAGATGGCTCGTATCCACGCCATCCACGCACACAACGGCTGCATCCCCAAACCCAACCTCTGGATCAAGATGCGGAAATACTTCTCCCTCGTGGCCACCGAGTTCACCGACCAGGCGTCCAACGTTAGGTGAGATCCGGCTCCTCGGTAGTTCTTGGTAGGCGCTCACTTGCACATACACGCTGTGATAATGATGCAAAATGGCTCCTGAAGCTTAGCTTGATTTGCCTGTAACATGAGTCAGTAGATGTCTTCTGAGAGGAGTCAGTGAAGTAGTTTTATCCAACAGTTTTCACCAGGTTGTAACAAGTAACTCCTGAGGTAGTCGATCTAACTCGTGGTGTCATAATTCATCTCTAATATCTATCTGTGTTGCTGTGAAAACGTCTCCTTCAAACAGCTCGATTTATTCAAGTTTCTCACTAGAACTAAATTTTTCAAGATGTGTGAACACATCATGACGTTAAAATTGACCTTCGCTCAATCCTCATTTTCAATGAACAGAGCCTGAACGCACCATGATGTAACTGACCGGCACCTTCTTTATTGGTGCTGCCACTGTCCTGTCAAGTTAAACACGGATTGGTTGTTCACAATCTAACACTATCAGAGATCGATGTCCTGATCGTCAGTAAAACTTAATTTCACACTGTGATGGTTCATGTTAAACTTTGTAATAAGGGGGATCCGTTACACTACTAATGACTACTGTACACATGGCAATGTTGGCCAGTCGGTCCACCAGACTGGCCAACATTGTATCACTTCTTCATGTCCGGTACCGCAACCTTGAGTCTCTTTCATACATTTTGTATTGATGCACTTTGCTTAACCTAGCCATCTAAAATACATGTATTGTTGTTCTCCTCCCCTGAAGGTAGAAATACAGAGAAAGGAATTTCAATTCTGGTGTAAAATACTGGATATAACTCAACAATCAAAGTAGCCTTCACTTGAATGACAGTTGTGGACCGATAAGTTTGGGCTTGTGGATCTCATCAGATTTGACTTTCTTTCTCCTATACGAACAAGCAGAAGAACCTGTTATGGTTCTAATTAGAACCTTTTATTTCTAGGAGTGTCGTCTCATTGGCTGCATTGTGAACTGAGCCACACATGCAGCCGGTTAAACCTGCATTCTCATTTACATATTTATTTGATCTCATGTCATAAACGCTTCCTGTCAACAAGCAGTCAGAAGTCATTCCCATAATTCATAAGTCATAAACCCAGGTCAATGACGATACTACCTAAACCGTTTCTGTAGTTATGGCCACATATAAAATATGATAGCTGATGTGATTTATGAATCAGACTGCTTCTGACCTAATAGACTTTAAATGGAGCAGGTCGACATGGCCAAAAAGATCTATTCCAATATAGGTTGTTTCATATATAACAATATGTATCAAAATATAGCATGTTTTCTGATAAAACATTTTCTGTATGAAGTATCCACATGGTAAAGCCTATTGTTGGAGGCTCTGTCTGAATTAAATACGTGATTTTATTATGGAAAATTATTTAGAATGTTGTTGCTATTATCAGTTCAGACAACTTAATCGTGTATCGCGATATCTCGGTACATGATTTCATCACGACATGATTCCATTGAAGGTAGATGGATTATCATATTGAATTATCACCCAGGCCTAACTGTTAATCCACTCCTACAGTGTAAGGCTGGTGCATTACGTAGAATATTGTATAGATCTGTGGGAAAGAAGAAGGGAAAACTGGTTTCCAAGAGTTCAGGCTGAAGACGGCTCCATTTTTTGGTCTCGGCGCCGGACCCCTCGGAGGTGGAGCGCTTCATAACCTGGCCAGCTGCCCGGTCACAGCTGATATCTCTGTTCTGATGTTAGATTAAGTCCAGCATGTGGCTTATGTAACTGTAACAATAATAGCCGACTGGATTAGGGAGTCTGAGGCATGCAGCGGGCCAGCAGATGTTTGCTCAGCTCAGTGGATCGGGTCACTGTGCTCTCTTCCTTGGTTACGCAGACAGCCGGCGTGTCCCGGTCCCGGGCGGCCGACACTTGTTGCATTTTTCGATGAACCGGCAGAGATCTGTGTGATATTTCCCTGTGTGATACGGAAACATGCCGACCTCCTCCGTGTGATGTCTTTGCCACACAGCAGGCAGGGATTGAACCGCTGAGACTCGGGTAGAACTCTCCGAGGACAGAGTGTGTGTGTGTGTGTGTGTGTGTGTGTTTTTTTTTTTACACAGCCTCCCTCCCAGCCTGTCAGGCTGACTTTGGATTAAGCCCCATAAGCCCATTACAGTTAGCACAGGGGTCTCTGCTCGGCTGAGACGCTGACTCGGCTACTTAACCCTTTCTCCACTAGCCCATGAGGCCACTTTCATCACATGACCACAGGTGAGCGTCATATATTCCTCAAGTTAATAAACCACAAATCATATGTTTAGAGTCGGAGACACAGCAGTGTTGCCATAGTGACTCCGCAGCACCACGAGTGTCCACAGAGAGCTTGTTCCTCTGTAACCGAGCCAGCGGGGCCCGGAGCCCCACGGAGCCCGTGTGCTGTTTGTGCGTGTTGGTCTCAGTTGTTTTCTCTTCACACGTGTCCCCGCTTTGTGGTGACGATCCCAAACACAAGGAGAAGCTGTGTGTCATGGTCTGGACCAACTAGTGTCGGTGGCAAAACCACAGACGCGTCACACAAGCCGCCTCGGCTGGTAGCCATGCTCGTTTGGCCCGCGTTGTGTTCACAGTCCGAGAAGAGAAAAGTGTGTGTGTGTGTGTGTGTGTGAAAACGCTGACTTCTATCCCCGTCTCTGCGTCCCTGTCCAGGATCCAGCAGGAGGTTCCCAGCAAGGCGGTGCTGGAGCAGGAGATGGCGTGGATGAAAGAGCACCTCTCCACTCTGGGCTCCCCCGTGGTGCTCTGCCACAACGACCTGCTCTGCAAGAACATCATCCACAACGAAAAAGAGGGTAGGCTGCAGGGACGAGGGGATCCCCTGAAGGCTCTGTACTTCATCGGGGCGTGGTTTTGCAGGATGTAGCGTTGCACACTTCAGCCCGTTTGTCAGAACGCAGAACTAAAATGTGAACTATTTTGGTTTGTTGAAAATGAGACGTTGGATTGAGTGGTAAAGCATGGGCTAGTTTTATTTCTAAATCCTGGAAATGTAGGCAAACTAGCTGATCAACCCATGCATACACTATGAGATCAGGTATAGGAGGTATTTTCCTGTAATGTGTGTTTTTGGTGTCGGACAGATTTTCATGGAAATCAATAGTCTGCCTTGTTTGGGCTGAAAGGTTGATATCATAATATACAGTAGACTTTTGTTGTTGGGCATCATTTAGTTCTAAATGTCAATATGTTTTAGCACGGTTTAGTTGAGCATGTTTTCCAGTATGATGGTTGATTTGAGTCATCGGTTAGGTCATGTAAAAGTCATTAGAAAGTCTAGTGGCGGTTGCAGCATAAAAGTGTATCTCAGTGATCCCAAAAAATAAAAAAAGTCATCTCTGTTTGAAGTTGCAGTCAGAGGCGTGAGGTCTCCAGTAGGTTCCATCTCGGGGTTTAAATCAAACATTAGGTTCACAAACAACTTTTTAGGTTACGATTTTACCAGCTTATCCAAAAAGTGACTTGGCGAGCCGACGAGAACGCGCAACGGGTACACAACACAGTCCAATAGGAAGAATGTTACTTCCAAACAGACTTCCTCCTACTTCCCAAACCACATATGAGTTGAGGATGTGGAGCAATGTTTTTTTTTTTTTACTGTTTGCTATTTTATATTACTATTTCATCATGGCGGCCCGCAGGATGTTAACCAGCGACAACACTGAACCTTTTACTTGAATGTCGTCCCACGCCACAGCCCGATTGTTAGTGAGCAGCCCCCCCATTAACTTGGTTACATTGTCAGCGTCCTCTTGTCGTCTCTCAGGTCACGTTCGCTTCATCGACTATGAGTACTCCAGCTACAACTACCAGGCCTTCGACATCGGCAACCACTTCAATGAATTTGCAGGTTTGTTGAGACCTCGGCGTGATTTTTACCGTTGTAATCCACACAGCGTGGCTTATCCTGCGTGTCCTTGTGCTCGGTCAGGAATGGCGGAGCTGGACTACGGGCTGTACCCCAGTCGGGAGATGCAGATGGACTGGCTCAGAGTCTACCTGCAGGCCTACAAACTGTTCACCCAGAAAACGGGGGACGTCAGCCCGCGAGAGCTGGAGACGCTCTACGTGCAGGTCAACAAGTTCGCTCTGGTGAGGAGGAATGTGTTAACAACAACACACACACACACACACACAGCATCTCGTACACGCTCTCCAGTGTCTCACATTACTTCACCTGATCTCTGATTCATGTCTCTCTCAAGGCTTCTCATTTCTTCTGGGGCTTCTGGGCGCTCATCCAGGCCAAATACTCCTCCATTGACTTTGACTTCCTAGGGTAAGTTGCCGTGTGTGTGTGTGTGTGTGTGTGTGTGTGTGTGTGTGTGTGTGTGTGTGTGTGTGTGTGTGTGTGTGTGTGTGTGTGTGTGTGTGTGTGTGTGTGTGTGTGTGTGTGTGTGTGTGTGTGTGTGTGTGTGTGTGTGTGTGTGTGTGTGTGTGTGTGTGTGTGTGTGTGTGTGTGTGTGTGTAATCCCCCCCCCCACACTAGGTTGGCCTGTGTGCGGGTTAAACGAAGCATTATGAAAGCAAAGGCCAAGTCTCTCATTTCTTTTGTGAGCCTCCATACCGCTTAACACTTCCTGTCCACAACCTGGTAACACCCCCAGCAGCTAGTATGCCTCCCCTAGTGGTTCACAGAGAGGTGGTAGACCTCCCGATGGCTCCCCCTCACTGAGAGAAGGCAGCGCTAGGGTGAATATCACTCTCACTTGGCGTGTTAGACTGTCAAAAATGATTTTCAATGGTTGGCTGCATTCATTTGAATAAGAATAATCCAATCAAAGTGTAATGTATGACCAACATCACTGTTAAGGCTGTTCTGAATGTTCAGTTTGTTTGTTTTTTTACATTCAAAACTTCTATTGAGGTTTTCAAATGAAGCTTTGAATAATCAGACATCATCCCCATCATGTTTTGACCGCAGTGAAAATGTTGTTTTTCAAACGCCAACAAATATGGATTGAAGCAGAATATTTCGCTACATAAACTCATGTTGTGAACCTTGAAAATGATTACATCTATCCTTTCTCAATCGATTTTGACCACGGGGGTCAAATAACTGCTTCCACCTGAGTCGTTATGAATAAAATATGCTTCAATCAAGCGCTGCTTTGTCACTTTTTGACCCGCCCACCCGAACCTGTTATGTTTTCCAGAAAGCTCACCCAAAACCCATCACTACTATGCAGCCCCCGCTGGAATCTAATTCTCCACACAGTGTATACTAATGTGAACAGCTGTGCTGTTACTAAGGTGGAGAACAGCCTCTCTGCTGCAACGCCAGTACCAGTCAAACTTATTGTCATTCTGCTCGTATGCAAAGTACATCACAGAATACCTCACATTGGTCACATAGAAGTTCATTTATTTTACTGCCAGGACAGCGCCCCCTACATCAGAGTTCTCCAGGAAGCGGGACATTTCTTACGTCGGTACTGTAATTTGATTGGTGCAATGTGTGCGTCGGCGGGCACTACAAGGGGTCCCGTGATTTCACTTCAGTTTAGCGGCTAGAGGGGGGCCTCAGTGGGTCCTCCCAAGTGTTGAATATCAAGGGACAAATAAATCAACTATATCTATAGTCTAAAGTGAGGAGAATTTAAAGCTTGGGTTCCTCCTCCTGTGCCATCATCTCTCTGCTCTTCTGTCCCACAGGTATGCCGTGCTGCGTTTCAACCGCTACTTCGAGACCAAACCAGCGGCCATGGCCCTGCAGATCCCAGAATGAGAGGAGGCGGACAGAAGACAGGAGGGAGGGTGTAGCAGGTTGTGTTTTTTTAACGCTGGGAACTCTTCTCCATGTGGGCGGGCTGCTGACGGACCGCTGCCCGGTCTACCCCGACATCCTGTTTTTTTTTTTTTGTTTTCCGTCACGAGCAGCGGCCGCTCCTTCATCGCTCCAACTCATCTCCGCGTCTGTCCCAGGCTCTAGCTCGAGAACGATAAAACTTCCATGGGTTCCGTGTGTGAAAGTGTGCCCCTGCGTATGTTTGTGTGTCTTAATGTACTCCGATGATTCCCCGGCGTCTTGCATTCCCTCTTCGGTGCAACTGAACAAGGCGTTGTTGAGTTCAGGGTAGAGACTTCGCTTGGCGTCCCGATACTCTGGCGCCCCAAATTTTCCACAACGTCGGTAATGAAGGTGAAAAGAGGGACGAGACGCCTAAAGAGGAGTTTGATGCCGACGGATAGCTTGTTCTGCATTGTGGCCTCGTTGGGGTTAGAAACATTCCACCTGGGATTCCTCCCATTGTTGCATGTGGTGTGTGTGTGATGACAGCGTTCCTCCTTTTTCTTTTTTCTCCTTCTTTGATGCTAAGTGCTCGTAGCTGCAGTTCTTCTGCACTGCATCTCCCAGAAATCACCTGTGCATCAAACACTGGGGGTGGGGGGGCAGTACTCTGTCGCCTTTCCTCTTGATATATACACACTATATCTTTTTTTGTCTTTGTTGAGCTTCTGTCAGTTCCTCTTGTAGTTACTCCAAGCAAACTGCTGCTGCTGGTAGACATGTGAAACAAAGTTTTGTGTGTGCTAGCGGACTTCTCTCCAGACGAGGAGCAGCAGAAGGAAAAGCTTTCCAAGGACTGTTGTGTTATAGCAATCGGTGCTAGAGATGTAGCTAAATGTGCATTTATTTATTGGTGTGAAGACGGATTATTTAACATCTCAGGTGAAACATCTCTCCGGTTTCATGGTTGCTGTAGTGAGCGTTGAATTGGGCAGTGAGACAGCAGGAGAGGAGGTAGACGCTGGGTAAAGAAGAGAGGAGTGTTAACGTCACTCTGAACTCTGTGTGTGTTTTCCACCTACTTGACTTTTATGGTTACAGCGAAGCGCTCCGTTTAACTTTCCATTTGGACGTTCCAGACCTCTTGGAAAATCACCACCTCCGTCACCCCCCCCCCCCCCCCCCCCATGCCTCTACTCCCATCACAGTTTAGTTTGCATCTGTTAGAGTGAGGCAGTAGCATGTTGAACACCAGAGGCTGCTCTCAGGCCTCACACTGTAATCCATTCACATCCCAGATGTATCGGACACGCATTCTGATCCGTAATCGGACGTTGCGTAAGACATTGTTGGGGTCAGATCGAGTATGGCTTTCAAAAGGAGGCAGGAAGAGGTTATGAGTCGACCTTGTTGCTGTCATGATATCAACTTTCACTCTGATGGAAAAGCATCAGACACACCAGAAGTGTGGTCATTTCAAAAAAGAAACACGGACACACCAACGTTGGCTTCAGGCAACAAAACTACTCTGTTAGGGTTGGAAAAAAACTTTAGTGCTCGGGATGCAACGCCATGTGACTCGGTAACGTAGCGTCACATGATGTCATTGGTCAAAAAAAATAACTCAAGAATGCCCCCCCCCCCCCACACACTCTTAAATATTCAGTTTACAATAATTTATGATTTATTTAAGCTGCTAATCAACACATTGGACAAGCTTGATTGGCATTTTCTCACCGTTTTTGCTTGAAATATTATTATATAATTTTTTTTATCATATAATCATTTCCGGCTAAAAGCTTCTCCAGAGCCACAGGAGACAATGTTCAGCTGTTTCCACAGGCTGAGCACTCCTTCTTTCTCATTGTGGACCCTCCGATGTAACTACACCTCTCCTTTTTATTCAGCTGGCCTTCAATTCAATTAGACTTTAAGATGGTCCACAGTCCTTTTTTGACTCTTAGAAATCTGCAGATCCATCATACATCATATCTTCCTCTGAAGCTGTTCGTCCATGCTGGCCTCCAGTAAAAGGGGGCGTGTCCTCTCTGTTACACACACACACACACACTCTGTGGGATGTCCGTCCCCTCAGACACCCAGCAGGGGGAGACACTGAGCCCTGACCTTTGTCCTCCCCCTGCAGGTCTCATGTAACAGACGGGCTCAATAATTTACAGAGTGAGCAGAAGAGACTAACTGATGGTTTATAGTCAGAACAGAAAGTGTTTTCAAGAGGGTTCGAGAGTCACTTTGAGAAAGGGGCACTCGTGTGATGACACATGTTTGGGGGCAAAAAGCTACCGGTCTCAAATCACGGCATCAGTGGTGCACTTTAACTGTAGGATAATCAAGAGGCCCTTGTGTTAGTGGAGTAATCTGCTTAGATTTTCAGACAAAAGCCAAATTAGTGAACTTGCTGCTTGAACGCACAATCCTTGTAGGAATTCAGCCTGGATAAAAAATAAAGGCAGTTTGCACTCGATGAATTTCTCTATCCACTTAATAGATGACACCGACCCTGAGTGGAACTCAAGCTGTTGACACAGTTTGTGTTTTTTTGACGAGAGAAGGGTCATGTTGATTTAGTTTTCCCTCTGAAAGTGAACACTGGAGCAGTCGGTGATGAGCTAAATGTAGGGTTGAACTGAAATCACATTCCACACAGACTTGAGGTTGTCCCTAAAAACTTTGCCCTCTTTTAGAAGTGGGCTGATATTTTCGCAGCCGCTTGGCCCGTTGGTCACCCTAACCCACTGTGTTGTGTTTCTATTGCATCAAAAAGTTTGGTACCAAAATCATGTTTAGTCTGGTGTGTATTCTCACACACTGCATTGTAAAATTACTGAAGTGACCTTATCTTTGCACTGAAAAACACATGGACACTAGTAACCATACAGTATGTTAAAGGCACAGTCCATCAAAACATCGACTTCTCTCACTCTGAGTGAACGTCTTTAAAGAGTCACTTAACTCCAGGCTTAAAAGCACTGTTTCTAACTGCCTTCTTTAGTTGAAAATGTCAAGTCTATTGCACCACCTAGCATCTGTAAACATAGTGATGTCACAGCGTACCTAGTACACATCTACATCACTGCAGCAAAACAATAAACCAGTACGAAAACGATTTCAACTCGAGGTTCTCCTGCTAGCTTTTTCGGGAGCTTTCAATTGCATCACATGGGCTGTATTAGAAAGCGCATGCTATGCTAGCAGTTTGTACTGATGTGGCTGAGATGTGGCGTGCAGTATGCAAACAAGCAGAATATACACTAGGCCAAAAATACCCAGATGTACTGATTTGGAAAAGAAATTCTCAGTGTGCATCAGACCAATCCGCGCCTACGGTATCCCACAATACAAAGCGCTGGAACGGCACAGCCTATTGTCCCAACAACAACAAGAAGTTGCCATGGAGATAGGTGTGTTGACATCTGTTAGAAAACGTTTAAGTTAAAAATGATATGACTTGACGTTGCATGTCTTTGCCTTCAAAATTCTTTATATTCTACAAGTTCTTATTCAGGACGACGTTGTTGACAATGTCCTCATGACATTACACAGTGGGTCAGGTGAAAATGAGCCAATCGAGAAGTTGGTGTTGGCATCCAGTGAAGTCATTGACGGCGTGTTTAAAGACCAATGAATGCATTAAGGTTCCATGTGTTGTGTGTTTTTTTTGGAGACCTCACGTATCCCAGACGTCTGAATCTGTTCCACGCAGGCCGTCAAAGACTTCCCCCTCTTTACGTCGGGCCTTACGTGGAGCTTTATAGGCGTTTAACAGGGTTTATTTATTGAGTGCATCTGTTGCATTTCGCACCTTTTTTCTTTTTGCTCTTTTCTAATCATACCAAAATGGTAAAGCTTCAGAGGGTTTGCACTGCGGTTCATTTGAGATTAACTATTTTTATGTGTGAGTGTACTAACTTGATTTTAAGAAACACTGTACAGATAACTGTTTTCTTTTGTTTTTTCCTCCTTTGTATGCTAATATGTACTTTTTTGTAAAGTGCTTGGAGCGCTGTCTAAAGGGACGCAGCGTTCCGCTCGCACCATGTGACTTTGTAAATGTGCTCATCCGACTGCTAGAGGAGACGGAGGATGTAAATACTGTAAGAAATACTGTGAAAAAGCTTACTGTACAGTGATCCTTCAAACCGGTGGGAGTGGCGAGAAGAATTATTTAACAGTTGTCAGTAAATATTTCCATTAAAATGTATAGAATAATAAATGAATAAATACAAATTGTCTGTGTGCTTTTGATTGGTCTGCTCTCAAATTGGTCTGGGAACCCATTAAAAAAAAATTACTTTTCTCCTTTTGACCTCCTGTTTGCTTCTCCGTGCCAGCTGACCTGGTGCCTCGGCCTTAACAGGAGGGAAGGAAGGAAGGAAGGAGGAAACTTGTGCTGGGGGACGTCCTGCCAAAACACACACACACACACACACACAGAGGCCAGGCCAGTACAGTATGGTGCTGACTCCTAACATCCCAGACATTGAGCTTTTCACCTCTCTGACTTCATCTGTATTATTCTACTCCCTCTCTCACACCATCACTTTATATTTAATACTCTTTATAACTGGAGTTGGCTGCCATTCAATAAATAAAACAAGCGATACATTTTTGAAGTGGAAGAAATGAAAAATATTCATCCATTAGGTAGGATATCAGTAGGTTAGAAGCATCGGCGTAGGAAGCATTGAAAATTGAGTGGGACAATTGAATAGGGAGTTTTTTTATTTATAATTTTAAAAAGTGTTTCCTGTATAGTGGTGCCTTTTAACGGGTGGTTTGATAATTCTTTCTGGCTTTGGAGTGTTGCAGGAATGAGTCCCATAACTCAGAAATGTGTTCACATTTGTGCACTAACCCCTCGTCTCAAAGTCGATGACGTTTATGTGAAGAGATTTTTACCATTTAGTCCTATGACATAAAGCACTTCGGTAAGCTTTAAGTGTCTTAAAAAGGCTAAAGGAGATCACCATTACCCTGAACTATGTAACTATAGTTTAGTTTAGTGGTGGTCACGTGAGGTCCCGTGATCGTGGTGTAGTTCACAGCTCATTTCCTGCATTGATCCAAAATTAAATTGAAAAGTCCCATCGTCCTTTTGTTGAGGGAACCAGTGTGATGCTAACTTACAGCACCACATACTTGCATGAGAAATTATACATGTTGAGTACAAATGGGTACATTTTGTAATTTCATCCAGAGGAAGTAGTTGGCTCCAGCTCGCATATTTGAAGACATTAAAAAGCTAAAAGTAGATAAATAGTTTGATACCCGATTCACAGCCGTCTTTAATGATAACATCTCATTGTTTATTCAAACTTGAGGATCTGTTTCTGCTTGCACACTATTTGCAATTTCTGGTGAATTAATTTCTTTAATGAAAGAGAGAACAACTGTAGTCAAAGTGCCCATATGCATCATCTTCCATTCATTTCTACTACCGTGAGGAATCCCCAGGACCTGAGGCCTTTGTCTCCCAGCGACATGATGCTGTGAGACAGTTATCTTGGTGCCTTTGTTGACTTATTTCATGACGAAAGGCATCAATTCAACAACCGTCGACCACCTTTCATGAAAAGCAATAGTTCATACTCATCACTTCATAGTTGAAGATTTTAATAAAAGAAAAAATAGCTCACATCTGATCCAGTAAAAGTAGAAAGTAGATTTTTAGTTGTAAATGTCTATTTGGATCTTGGCTCAACAGCATTCAGTGGCTTTATTTCAGTCACTGAAACGCTGTTAAACACTTTGTTTCATGCATTCTGGATACTTTTCTCCGTCTCTCACTCGCCGAGGAGGACGAGGAGCGAGCGCGGATGTATAAAGTGTGCCAGCGGATACGCGAGTTTAGCTGTTTGACCACATATAAATAGCAGACTTTTAGAGTTGTAGGGCTTATACATGCTGTACGGTGCCAGAAACAGATATTGAAAAGGAAGAAATAATGGAGAATTGACCCCGAGAGGAAACCAGGAGAGGGTCTCTAAACTAATCATTTTTTAAAAAAGTTGCAAAGCTGCAACACCCGGTTAGTTTAGAAATGCATTAGAAAGTAATTTTTTTATGCCAAACTGGAATTGTGAACTGATCAGCAAAGACAGGCCGATTAAAGAGCTCACAGGGCTTTCAGTTTATTTGAACCTGAACTATGAACTTTAACTAAACCTAACAAAGTGGGTTTGACGCCTAAACCGAAGGAGATTTCTGCCAGAAAGCCCTGACGACAAACTTCTACCATGTGGGACTAAAGAGTACAGCCACGCTAGCTGTGCTTTGATCTGAATGCTAACGTTATTACGACGCTAACGCGCTGATGTTAAGCAGGTATAATATTTACCCCGGTCACCATATTAGTTTAGTATGTGTTACATGTGTGTTAGCATATTAGTGCTAACAATTAGCACAAAACACCAGGTTAGTATAGTGTGTGCACGTCAGCTGAGGTCGATGGGGAATGTCATTGGTTTTGCAGGTAGCCCCTTTTGGTCCTAACTGTAATTGAAATTTGACCAGAGATATTTGCACTGAAAAGTTGTCCCAGACAACTGTCTGAGGAGACAACAGTGTCACGATTTATTAACTCCTCCCTCCACAGGCCGGACAGCACAGGTGTAACTAATCAACACTAACCACAGCTGTGATTCATTCAAGGTGTGTCAGGCCCAGGAAGACAACAGAGGGGGGGGGGCGCCGTAATTAGTGGTAGTTACAGGTGTGCTTGGCAAGTTAAGAACATTAATTTAGCTGCTGAGATGTGGGGAAAATACAACATGGACGGGTGCGTTGGGCTGATATGTGTTTAATTCAGGGATGAGCTGAATCACTGTACCAACTGAACCAAAGGAGAGGAGAGACTTGCCCCGGACTCGAACATACTTTTAAATAAAGTGAAAAATTCATACCACACACAATTAGCACAACCAATTTATTGTCTTTCAAGAAAAAAACAAAAAAACAACACAAAACTCTGAAAACATAGAGAAACGTACACATTTAAATTACACAGGCTCTTATAAACAAAATAAAGTCTCTTTCTATATTTACATCAGCAGGGGCAACGACAGGTGACTCCTCAGCATGTCTCCGCTAAAATAAGATAAACATTTTTCCTCTGATATTCATCTCTGTGCACAAAAGCCGCCATCTTTACTCTACACAGCCCTGACCCTGATTGTTTAAGATGAGCCCCGAACCGCGATGTCTGAAATATGTCTTTTTAACCGCCATTTTGATTTGTCACCATTGCAGTTAGCTAAAGGTGGATCAACCCCAGCGGTATTTAGGTACACTAAGTTTTTGTTAAATAGTCGTAACGTCAATATGGTTACTGAGTGATGAGAACAAAGACACCAAAACTATTCGTTTGCTCAGAAGTGCTAGCCACAGCTTTCAAAAGGCTAATAGCAATTTTTTAGCTAATAGTAACATGCTATTAGCTAAAACTACTACTATCAAACTTACTTCTTCTTGCTATTAAAGAACGTAACTTATGCTAAGTGCTAACATGAAGCCTAATATCCTGCTAAATCGTTAGCACGGAGCACCATAGCCAACAATGTACTAAGGACCAGAACCCTTTCAAGAGAGAATCCCATCACCTCCGTTAACTCCAATGGTCCTTTTTACAGCAATCAATAGTCCCCGATAGTTAGCAGTGTATGCTAGCAGCACCGGCATGGACCGTTCGTGAGGTCCAAGGTTTGCTGATAACAGATTAAGCTAATGAACCACACTGGATAAAGTTAGCAACGCGTAACGGTAAACGAGGCAAGAACAGCCTATGAATTGTAACTTCTGTTTTCTTAAGGTCATTACATCAAACAATGTGTAATTAGAGGGAAAATAGCTTCTACACATTTTTGTTTTTTTGCAGAATACGGCAATTTAAATATTGGTATTGAATGTCATATTTTATTCGCTAAATTTAACATGTTGTCGTGTTAATGTAGAGTTGTGGATGTAGGTGATGGAAGGAGCGGATACATTTTGGAGTACGAGCCATTACAATAAAGTTAACGGTACACAATAATAAGGAAGAGAGATATTTTTGTGATACATTGCTAGTGATATGGATTTAGAATGCATATCTGAGACTTCTATACACTCTATAAACAAAAACATAAAGTTATTTTTGGCTTTGTGTCTCTGTTGATTATATTATGTTGCAGCTCAGCTGACTTCTGATTGATGGATATGGGAGAGTGAAGTTGGAGGAACTATGTGAGATTGAAAAACACAAGTTACTTAAAACAAAACACTGATGTCACTGCATACATCTGTCGGTGTTCTATATGAATATTGTAAATCGCAGTTCTGTCTTACTGATTTCTACTTCCGGGAACTAATTGAAGTCTAGTGAGTCATGTGATGATCAAGCGTTTTGAACTTCCGTTGACAGGACTCTCTCTTTAAAGGGCTCTGCTGAGGACAAGTGGATGATTTTGGTTCCTGCGTCCTCATGAAGTTCCCCAGTGCTTCAGTCACCCCGAAACTTTTGTTTCCATTTCCATTTCTTTCACTTTGCACTGTGACCAGCTCATAACCATTAATTGACCTTTTCCATATCTCTGTAGCAGCCACTGTAAAGAGAGTACGTGCTGCCAATGAACAACAGCTCCCATGTGATGTGATTGATTCGTCTCTCTGTTAGATGTATGAGGAACGGGAAAATAAAAGATTAATTAAAATGACTTTCCGCCTTCAAATATGAAAATAATTCCAGCGCAGCTTCAGGAAAATCGAGAGAAACATCCGAATGTCAACACCCTGGAACAAGGCCCCGGTGCGCTAGTACCAAGAAAAGGACCAATTGCTGAAAAATCCTGAAAGTCTTTTTTTAACTGAATATGATGTTGTATGTGAATATTTTCTGCAGTGCGGCGGGAAGCTGCATCTCAAGAGCAGCAAAAAAAACTAAATAAAAAACAATTGGATACACGGATAGGATGTGCTCAACACGACAATCAATTAACACTCAAAGAAGCAAACACAGAGGTATAACAAAAGAAAACTGGTGAGGCTGAGGTCAACCCTCCGTGTTGTGGGAACTGATAAGACTCACAAATACAGCATATACAGCACAGCTCAACTGAACAGTGGGAGGTGGGAGGACGACGAAGAGGAGGGTTGGATTGTTTTACTGTACACTGACTGGGATGCAAATAAATGATTTCATTGGCCGTCTGATTGTAAACCGTTGGGCTGCGAGAGATCCCTCAACTTGCCTTAACTGGAACATGTACCGATGACAAATGTATTTTTGAAGGTACTTGTCTATAGTCTAAGTACCTCATCCAACCCCACTTCAAAACACCCAGACTATCCCTTTAAAGAGATACTGTATCATCTTTAAAATGCTCCAGAATTGAATTCATTAAAAGAGCAATTTTCCAGGTTAAGTTCAGTTTACTTGTCATGAGGAGAACTATGTGAAAACAGCTGTTTAATGTCTTCTGTTGCTCTGTCCGAAACATTACCCCGATGACGTCATCAGGGGGTTATCTCGCTTGATATTAGAGATTACAAATCTATACTAGAAAAATGGGAGTAAGAAGCGGTAATAACCTAAATTTCATGTAGTAATAACCAGCCTTTACCAGCAGGGGGCGGTACTGACATACTGATAACAAATAGCTCCGGCCTGTCGCTTCAACCGCAGAGAAGTGACTCGCTGTCCAACAGGTGAGAACAGGGATGCTGTGGAAGCTTTCCTGTGGGGACATTTTGTGGGAGGGAGGAATTAAACGATAAAAACCTTCTACGTTCTGTATTCTAAAACAAAGCAGCTAGTGAAATGTCTATGAAGGGAAATGAGTAAGATAAGAGCTTGCCTTTCTGTGTGTGTGTGTGTGTGTGTGTGTGTGTGTGTGTGTAGGGCAGCGTTTCACTGAAAACAACTGACGTACAACACATCTCTTCACTTTTGTCCTGACAGAGGGGCAGTTTTCTCATTAACTCCATCTCCCCCCCCCCCGTCCGTCCGTCCGTCCTCCATCTTTCTCCTCTGACTGTCAACTAAGGGCACCCTTCCCCCCTCATCCCTCACCTCCATCCCCCCCCGCTTCAGTCCGTCAGGAGCACCAGTTCCCCCTCGCTCCTCTCCCCCCCATCGCTCTCCTCTCCTTCGCTGTACGGAGGGCGCTCCCTCTCGCGCTCCCTCTCTCGGGGCAGGGAGGTGGGTGTGGCCTGGCCCTCCACCCGACGCAGCGCGGGGGGTACCTGCGGCAGGTAGTGCTCCAGCAGCGCGGGGTGAAAGGGCACGGTCGCCACCGAGACCGAGCCGGCGCCGCCCGGGTACTGGCCATCGCTGTGGGAGTAGTGGAGCTGCTGTGGTTCCGTTTGACTGGAGAGACGGGAAGGGACACGAGTAATAATAGTGAGATAATAAATAGTATTACTTCATCTGTTGGTACGTCAGTTTGCTGACATTCAGAGACATTCGGAGTCATATGATGGAGGTTAAAGCCGCAGTTGGAAACTTTTATAAAAAATAAATTTTCATCATATTCGCTCAAAAAATGTCACTATATCCTGATAGTTGTACACGAGACAGGTCATGCTTGAAAAAACATCAGGTTCCTCCGCCTCTTTTTAGGGCTCCTAATGGCTTCTGCAAGATTCCTCCGCCTCCAAAGAAAACCAACCAATCAGAGAGGAGACGTCTGTCAATCAGAGGGTTTGCTCCAGCCGGTGGGCGGTGCTTAGTGTTGCTCTCATAGCCATTATGATTTACAAAGTTATTATCTTTCTAAAAGTTACCAACAGCAGCTTTAATGCACATACTGGTTATTCTAAACCGAAGTATTCATGAATTTGTTTATTACCTTGATCACGCTGAAATTTGAATTCTCACTTTGGTGCAAGGGAATATCAACTATAATGATATTGTGCATATTTTATTTCATCTTTCAAAAGAGGAGGAAAAAACGTTCGACACAGAGTTTACGATAGTAAACAATGTTAGGTGAAGCATTTTTGGCTTGGATGGACATGAAAGTGTCCCGGTTGAAACATCAGGACAAAAGACCAACAAAATACAACAAGCTTATGTACAAAAGAAAGTTGGGGGGGGGGGGGGGGAGTTAAATCTGATTCCCATGGTGCATTTCAGCAGGAAACACCCAACCAGTCACTGGGCTGACGGTTATGTTACATGTGTCACTGACGACGGGTGGAAGCAACACAAAAACAATCTGCAGCTTATTTGCTTATTTCCATTTTCTTTCGGATTCTGGGTCAATTTCTGGATGAATTCAGTAACCGTGGCACCCTGTATGGCGGCCGAGGCTCATGGGTAGTGTTTGGACCCGTGCCCAACTGCAAAACAAAGTTGAAATAATTGAAAACTGGTGGTCATAACATAAATCTATATATTCTTTACATTATCCGTGGCAAGTCACACTGAGGGTATTGTGCTGTGTAAGTTTGCTATGCCCTCAGAAAGTAGAAGCTGGTCAGCTTAGCTTGCCAACACACACACACACACACACACACACACACACACACACACACACACACACACACAATAAGAAATGAAAATATAATGGTCTTTAAAATATTTTGAATAAAAAGCGATCAGAAAGGAAGGCTAAGGCCGTCGTGACATTCTGATATTGACGTTTTATTTGTGAAAATCAGTCTTCAAGACGTGGTGAGTGTATCTGTGACGCAAAGGGAAAAACAAAGCCGCAACAGAAAGAAAAAAGACAAACACTCAAAACCAACCATACGCAACAACTCCTACAGCTTAACTAGTTGGAGGAGTTAGCGGGGAACAATGGCGAGGGATGCTATTCATCGCCAAGGACGAAAAAAAAAAAAAAAAAAAAAACAGCACAGCTGCGGTGTCAATACTCCACTTTTGTTTGTGTCTCGGAGAATAAAAGAAGAGCTCTGGGCATTGTCTGCGATGTGTGGAGGTGCAGAGAAGACTCCTGTCAATGGAGTGAATCGTCAAATGACGTCTGCCAGGGACAAACTATATCGGTATCTCGTGAGTCGTACGGACCGCCTCTGTCCTCGGTGTGCGCTCGCGCTGGTTCATCTACCTGTGCGTGTAGGTCGCCCTCTGCTCCTGCCGGCGGTTCTTCATCATGGCCTTGTACTCGCCCACCCGCAGCCTCCGCCCCTCCACGATGCAGGTCCGCTTGGGCCGGGGTTTGTACTTGTAGTCCGGGTAGCGCTCCAGATGCTGCCGGCTCAGCCTCGCCTGCTCCTCGTAGTAGGGCTGCTTCTCCTGGTTGGACATGCCCTTCCACCGGGAGCCTGAGGACCAGGACGCATTAGGGGGGGATGAGGAGAAAGAGTGAATGCACGGTGGAGAAGTGTTCCAGCAGCAAGTCAGGGTTGGGATGAGAGCCTGCTTAAAAGGTTTATTTAGCTTTTAGTGCTAGTTTTCGGCTGGGATTTTTATGCGTTAGCGTAACGGCCAATGAAAGCGTTTTTAGAAGCTAAGCTTAATCTGCATAGACAGCTGTTTAAATCACACAATTGTCCCACTTTGTATGTGTTTTCATCTTATTAACCATGTCTTTATTGATTTATAAAGGTTCCTAATCTGTCTGTGAGCTCACCTGTGTCACCACATGCAGAATTCACACATTCCTTTAAACTATCAAGGCCATCAGAACGTTCTGATATTGGTCAATATTGGACAAACCAAACACTGGCTCTAGAGAGGGCCTCGCTTGGAAAGGGAGGGGTGAGCGGAGGGGTACTCAGTTGGCTTTGATCTGCAACCTTGCTAGAGGCCACTAAATCCTACACACTGCTCCTTTCAATTTAGCAAATTTCTCTTGAAAAGATATCATAATTAAGTGACTGTGGCCCGGAACCACGAACAGAGTTACAGAGTTTCATTACAAAGTACGTCAGTATTCACTTGTCTGGCGGAATTCAAACTCTGAACCCAGGAGTCGAGTCTGGCAAGAACCAGTAGAAATTATACGCTCAGTTTGCAATAGCAAATAGTTTTTTTATTTTCCATGTGACAATTAGCATCGTAAAAATGCGCTGCTCTCTAACCAAACCAACTCGGTAATCAACAAGTACACAAAGTCCTCACTAAGAGACCTAGGTTTCATTTGTTAAAGGAAGAATGCGTTATTTCTTCTTTCAAATGTGACATACTGTAGTTCTATTTGATTGGTTCCTGGTTCCTGGGTGAAGGGGTGGTTCACACATCCTCACCCGGAGAGGAGTGAGATAGCAGGTGGTGTGAAAACCGGCACATACATGGACCTCAATGATCCCAGCATTGTGTGAGTGTATTGGAGAAAACAAATCTCTGTAGATTGAGATGAGTATTTAAATAGTAATTAGGAATACACTTGTGTAATTAAATAGATTAACCGTATATTTTTGTCTGTGTGTCCGTGTGAAGGGTGGTTGCTCCCAACGACAAGCTCTCCACAACAGTGGAATGGAAATGTTTGGTCCAAGGAAAGGGATTCAGGCCAGTATGTGTGTGTGTGTGTGTCTGGTGGGACAAGCAGGTGGCTGTTGGTGCCCTCCCATATGCAGGGCAGCGTCTCAGAATAGAGGCACCCACCCCTACCCCGTGCAAGGCTCACCCAAGATCTTGCTGATGGAGGAGTTGTGCATGTCGGGGAAGGCCTGCAGGATCCTCCTGCGCTCGTCCTTGGCCCACACCATGAAGGCATTCATGGGTCTCTTGATGTGGCCCGAGGTGGGAGGGGGCCGGACCTCAACGTAGCTGCCTTGGCCCGAGACGGGCAGGGCACCTACAGGAAAGAGGGCTAGAGTCAGAAGTGCACACCAAACTGGCGGCTTTGTGATATAGTACTTATTCCCCCTTAAATATGTCTCTTTTCGTTCTTGTTTTTAATCTTTTTCAAGCCGCCATCACCAAAAATCGGATCGGTCGTCTGCGCAAGGAGCTTATTACGACCCCTATTTACGTTTGCTGTTCTCCATTCAGGGTCTCTGTACCAGAAACATCTGTTCTGTTTACCAACCACTCTTCAAGAAGATGATGACATATTCTGATACAGCTGAATTATTGTTTGGGGATATTTAAATGTCAATCCGATATTCTGAGGGGGTAATAGCAAAACATTTTTTTGACAATTACAAATATGGTAAACTGCCTTTGAAACAAAGTTTTGTGACACTTTTATGTTTATAATGCATTATAAACAAACTTGTAATGCCTTATAATCTGCTTATAGCACTGTATAATTATAGTTCTAAGCACCATTATTCATATGGATTTATAACAATAATCATTATAAAGCATTTCATAATGACCTATACGGTCATCATTTCTTTATAATTGCTGGCATTTTGTTTTGCAAGGATCATTGTGTATTATAATTCCCATAGTTGTAATACATAATCTATAACGCATTACAATCGCTGTTGTAAATACAATGCAATGTGATTTTAAGTAACTCTAAGAGGTCTTAAAAAATATATATATATCAATAAATCTATCCAAAAACACAAAGTTTTGCACAAATTTTTTGTAACTTTACTTAAAGCAAACAATGACCACTTAGACGAACATATAGTAATTATAATGCATTATAGAAAGACAATGTATTACAACTGTGATAATTATGATACACATTGATCCTGTTAATGAGTGACCAGCCATTATAAAGTATAACGATACTTGACCTTGTGAGTAATTATAAAATGCTTTATAATGTGTTTTGAGTATTATATATATTTATGGTTGTTCTAACTATAATCACACAGTGCTATAAGAAGGTTATAAGGCATTACAAGCATGTTTATAATGCATCATAGACATGGGGCGTCATAGATAGTGTCACCAAAAGTAATTATTAAACACGTGATTATTCGACACGTTTGTCAACCATTAACGAAGAAGGCCCTCGTTATTAACAAACAGGCTTCTCCCTGGACACCTACCCTCGGAGTCACTGCTGAGGTGGTCCTCGCCACGCTCGGAGTGGCAGATTCTCTCGCTGCGGGAAGAATCTTTGTACTCCTGAAGACATGAAGAAAGACAAAGACAGATGAACTCACACATATATTCACACTCCGGCACAAAGAGGCGATTTGAACTCCGGCCGCAATAAAAACGATCACCCACATGTTCGAGGGGTGTGTCCAACGCATGTGTTTCACAGAATGCTATTTAAGGTAAAGAAACTGCACGCTCACCATATCAGCTGCTGTTTAAATGCAGAGCTGTAAATGCAAAGGAAGGGAATGACAACGCTACGGAGTGAAGGAAGAATGGTGTTTATTGTTTGAGGGAGGAGAGGTGAAGGGGAGGAGAAGCCGGGAATGTAAACTACCACACCGTCAGCGTATCTATCATCCACCCCCCCCCCCCGTGCTGTAAAACATGATTGATCCCCCATTCGGTGGAGTGTAATACCAAAATAGGTCAGTCATCGGTATTGGTGTTAAAGTAGCCGAGGCGAGATGGAGCGGGATAATGGAGCAGAGGAGGAGGAGAGCCGAGAGTACAGTATTACTGTGGACAAAGAGAGAGAGGGCAGGTGGCTCAGTCAATGCCACACTGAGGCCTTTGTGGTTATTGTGAGGCTGCGACAGCTGCTGCTCCAGGACGAGGCTCAGACCAAAGCTTCAGCCACCTCAAAGAATGAAGAACCAGAATAGAAGACAATTTTTACAAGAACCAAAACAAAAAAGTAACAGCCAGGTTTTTTTTTAGATACAATATGTATTGTTGAAAAAACAACGAGATCTACACGAGATGCACGATTTTTTCCCGAAAGGAGAGTTTCCATTTTGCTCCACACTGAAGTCGTTGTGTGCAGACATTCTGTACTTTTTCTACCGTCGCACACGGCTGCACTCGCACAAAGAGGAAGAGCAGTCGATCGCATCTTTGTCAGGGGACACTGAATCAAGGCCCCTTTTCAATTACTAATAATAGAAACAACAGACACATAACTTCTTTGTCTTTTTTTCCCACACAGTGTTTATTTTCCCTCAGATAACACTGAGCTGTTACAATGTGCTTCTGTGCGTGGTTACACTACAATTGGTCAAATCCTCGGGAGAGGCATGACTCCCCGTAACCCTAAACCCGACTCTGACCCCTGATCGGACCCCTCGATGTCAGTCAGAGGAAGAGAGTTTTCCTCATTAGACAAACTCCAGCCAATTACGTTCAGGTTTGATACTCTGGCCTTTCCTGTACGATCATAAGATAATCTAATCATTCTGAATTTCTGTGGTGAAATTATCAAAATGCAGTTTTAGAGGCTTTCAATTCTGTGAGAGGTTAAATGTAGAAGTAAAGTAAAGGGCTCTTTTGTAATTCAGGTCCCACAACTTCACTCCTTTGTTTCACTCTCACAGCGTTGCTTTTGGCACCCATTTCCAATGTTATCAGATAGCTGACTGGGCGTTATTACTACCATTATAATGCTTCAGACGGACCAAACCGCATCTACCATGTTATGAGAGTGACATAAAACCACTTGGTTAGGTTTAGGAAATGACCACGGCTTTGGCTTAAGATTAGAGTGTTAGTTAAATTAAATTTACGTATGTAAACGCAACCTCAAATAAGAGTTTTTGGTTTGAGACGAGACACCAACTGCGGTCTCCTGGATGACAGTCCTGTGGGGGGTTTTTTGTCGCCTGACTCCCTCCTTAGCAATACCACGGCCACTAGAGGTCGGTTTCATCTTGTTGTATTTTCATTAGTGATCAACCACGTTAACAGATAATAACGGCCTTCTGAACCTAGGGGGCCACTTGTGACCCATATCTATGAGGCTGATAACGGCCATTTAATCGACTGATAACAATCGGAGCGGGTGATTTTGGCCATAGGAGGCAGCTTTTTTCAGAGAAAAAGCGTGCTGTACACAACCGGCTCAGCACCAAACGGCAGACAGACAGAGTTAGCTACTGTCTGACGAACATACTGGAGCATTTAGTAGCTAAAAAGACTGATGTTTCCCTCAGGAGTTGGTAGAGACCAAAAACGGAGCAAAAAGAGTTTGAACATTGGACTTAAATTCATCAGGTGGTTGGACACACAACATAAAACATTTTCTCATTGACAACCAGACACATTTCAAAAAGATGTGAAGTCTTTTTGACTTTTATGTAAGAGTAATGTCAATTTGCCATCATCATTTACGTAACGCGGTGCGTGTCTGAAAGGACCTTTGAACAGAAACCTTGTGACTGTGCGTGTGTGGACTTTGCGGTTCGGTCATCATCTCACCATCTTCCTGTCGCCGTCTCTCTCTCTCTCCCTGTCCCTCTCTCGCCCTACGGTGCTGTGGCCCCTCAGGAGCTGCTGGGCGTCATGGATGGCCTGGGTGACCACATCGCCGTCTCCGAGGAAACCTGAAGACAAAAACACAGGTCAAGGAGGAAGGAGGAAGACAGAAAACAATGAACCTCGCCTCTGTTCTCTTCTGCACATTTAAAGTGATATTAACCACAATTCCTGCTTTATATTCAACTCTTGGCCAATTTGTTGCCAAGCGCTCAATACTGTGCTGGGTCACTGCGGGTGGTACTTTGTTGTTCTGAGTTTCGTTAGGCTGCACCCTCCTATGTGTGTACTAATTCAGATTGGCTATTCGTGCTAACGCTAACTTCCCTTTTCTTCATCTGTTTATAGAGTTAAAAACAAGTAGAAATGCTTTCGTTGCATACATGATGTTTTTAAAGGGGAACGCCACCTAAATTAAGAATTCCAATAAGTTATTTCCAGGGTCTTGGAAAGTTCAGTCAATATTTGTGATCATGAGCTACTCTCTCTCGAAGCCAGACACCAGAGAAGCAAGTCAAAAACTTGTGATGTCAACAAGTATAAAGTCTGGAGCTGCTCCATAGACAATGAATGGAGGACTGATTTTGTTTGTTTTCTTTCTTTTATTCCCAAATTTATTATATTGTAGTGAAACAGAAAATGTACTCATATACTGAAAACATTCCCCTTGGTGCTCTGTGTCCTCTATAACATCTTCCCCAATTCATTGTCTTTGGGGCAGTTCCTGGCCTTATATTTGATGACGTCACGAATTTTAAGTTTTAGGACTCTAGTTTTTGAATTTGGGAGAGTTGCTCATGTTCACTAATATTTTTGGCCCATCTTAGACCAATGAAATAACACGTGAATTCAAAAGAAATGGGCGTAGTGCCCCTTTAAGGAAAGACACCAAATGTGAAAGCTTTGGGTTGAGTCAGTAACAACAAACAACAATAGATGGAGCGACATTGTCACTCCTTTGAAATGTGTAGAGTTTTGGAACTTTTGAGTCACAAACAAAACGGGGACCCACTCTTAAAAACATTGCTCAATAGCGCCACTAGTGGTACCTTTAAAAGCAGTTGTATAAGCACGAAGGAGACCCTGTTACAGTGTCAAAAACCACTTCTTTAGATACAAGCATCTTTGAGGAGCTGTGGCGATGCAACATGCCCCCCCTTTTGGGATCACAAATCCTCACGGCAGCGTGACTCACTGAGGGCAGGTCGTGGCGGGCTGTGGGACACCTCTCTCTGGAGATCTCTGGGCCTGTAGGCCCCGTGCAGCGCCAGTGATCCCAGCTCCATACTCTGCGGACTTGGGATTTTCCCCAGCTCCAGCCCCTTCGGCTTGGAGGTCAGGTTCAAGGGCTGACTGGCTTCCTAAAAAAAAAAAACACACACACACAGCGAGGGCAGGTGAGCAGGGGCGGGGCCACTGGCGCACATTTCCAGCGCAACCGCAAAGGGCGAGGGATTCCGGTTATGCATGGCAGATTTGGCATGTCGGAGCGCATCTGTCACACCTTTGTGGCGTCGCTGGTCTTTTGTCTTCGTGTTCACCTCATCCTCTCTTCCCTTTTGTTTATCTAAGCTGTGTTAGTCTATCTCTGCTTGAGAACCAGTCGTGCAAACACAGTTCACACCACACACACACACACACACACACACACACCTATACGACACACATTAAGCAGAGGGTGTGGTGTATTCGAAAAACCTTTTCAGCCTCCCAAATACCAGAGTCGTGCATTATCTGTTTAACCCCTTAACGTCCCTTAAAACACACACATACAGCGTGTAGTAGATACACAATGTGTACATTAAATAAACACACTGCCATAAGTTGTATTTTGTATGTATAATGTAGGCGTGTGCATTACGACTGTTTGAATTCAAAGGATATGGAAAACAGGTTTGTCACATTAAGATAAACAATGAAATCGCTAACACACAACACGTATACTGCAGTGCTACAGTACCTGTCGGAAGGAACCACTGCTCCTCTTGACGGGGGTGGGGTGAGGGTTCTGCATTAGCTGCATGGGATAGTCCACGGCTGTGGAAGGTGTAAAATTTTGTGTATGAAAAACATGAACACATAAAAAATACCGGTGTGGTTACTCCAATTTGTAACGGTTAGTAACTCAGAAGGAACCGCCGCTCCTCTTGACTGGGGGGGGGGGGTTCTGCAGCAGCTGCATGGGATAGTCCACTGCTTGTTTAATTGTGTGTATGAAAAACATGAACATGTGGTTACTCCAGAACACAGAGTTTAGTGACTATTAGCAGCTACGGGTAAGTAACTCGGAAGGAACCGCCGCTCCTCTTGACGGGGGTGGGGTGAGTGACGCTAGCTAACGGTAAATACATTAGAAAAAAAGGAAATGTATTTATGACATGCCACAGTGTTTCACTTTTGTTTCTCATAGTTTACTGAGGGGCAAATTCATAAAAGGATTGCGCTGCTTTTGCGACCACTAAACCTGCGCAAATGGGACAAAAAGAAGCCGTGTAATTGAAGGTGAAATGCACCCCCTAGCATATAGCGTCTCAGAGCTCCTGTGCTATTTGAGAGTATTTAAATTAGGTAATACACAGACATGTTTCCCCTTTCAGCCTCGTCGCAAAAACAGTCAAACTCAAAAAGATCAGCGCCGATAGCCACACGCAGTTACAGTGAAATTATTAGCATCTTCGGAAAGTTGGTGGTGGGTGCCGTTTAAACTCCCATTTTTTGGGGATGGGGTGACGATGATAAATAAATGAATAAAGCTCACCTGCATGTCATTTTGAAAAATTTGTGAGGGAAAAAATTATTGAAAAATAAGTTATTACTATATAAACAAATAAACACATAATTTCTCCCTCCAATTAAAAAAGGGCAAATTTCGCGTTCAGTTGCAAAACATTATGGCTGCGTGTGCCTTCGTAATGCCAGTGGTGCGTTATCGGTTGTGAATCGGACCTTGGGACGGAGCACAAAGTCGTTGCAAGTGATGCACAATTCAAGGTGCTATCAGCGGTTTGTGAATGTGTCCCTCATAGTTCATTTGGCATTTTGACAATGCATTATTTCCTATTTGTAGTGCACGCAGTGAGTTAAGTGTTCAACACTCTATACAGTATGTATATATATACATCCATCCTATCTATAAATATATGTATAGTTTTGAACACTTTAGGTCTCCATAAATATCTCTACCAGATTAGTTTTTTTTTAACATATTATGAGGTTTGGTAATTTTGTTTCAGTCAGTTGTTCTTTCTCTATCTTTTGACTAAAGTTAAATACCTGACAAATCAAAATTCTTCATCACTAATGCAGAAAGAACCTTGAATCCAACATCCCTATTAAAGAAGAGTAAAACCCATTTTGCCATATTGTTTCTATCGTATATGGCTATCCCGTTATAGCCATATACGATAGAAACAATATGGCAAAATGTGTTTTAGAGGCGGTTTGCTGACTTCATAACGTAAGTAGTGTCTTGTTATCTCGTCACCCAGGTAAAATGAATGGAGCAACGTCCACTTTACAACGTAGTTCAGGGTTAGGCTAGAGTTGTGCTACGATACATTTGAACAAATTACACGTTGGTTCTCTTTCATCACGCAGCCCTGAAGTCGATAGTGAAGTTAAATGCAAATGAGGAAACTAATAAAAGCCAGTAACCAAATGAAACGAAACAGTTCCCTTATTCCCTTCCATTCCCCTCAAAGAAAAGACGGCCTGACCTCTACCACACAATCCAACAGTCCAACAATCTTTTACATTCATCTGCCAAAACATTTTGAAGCACTCACACACACACGTTTCATGAAAGCAAATGAATAGCTATCCTTAAATTGCGCCTACAATGTTTTGGAGACTGGCCTTGTGTCTTTTGGGTTTGAAAAGACAGAGAAAGACAAGGTCACCCACGAGCACAGCTTGTAAGACTTGTGAAAGCAGGACTGCACAAAGCTGCACTCTGAGCGGCACCCTCTATAGCCGGCTAACTGTACAAGCGAGAGTGTTTGAACGCTACCATCAGCCGCATTGTTCGACTGAAGACGGCGTTCGGAGCTCACTGACGCCTTTCCATTTCCATCAAAGTGGGGCCTTGGGTTGAAGTGCTTAAATATGCTTAAGTTTCTCTTCAAAAACACGTGAGGGTGAAGACATGGGGTGGGTATCGTTAGGACTTCATCAATACTAGTGCTCTTATCGATTCTGCTTATCGGTTCGTTTCCTTATCGATACTCTTATTGGTTCTTTTTGATTAGATTGTGAGAAAAAACGACAATTAATTAGTAAAGAATCGACACTGCTTCATTATTCTTGTATGTAAACAAATAGTCTTTTGAGCAGCAATACAAGAAGATCCAAAATCGCTATAATACATGAGCTAAGCGATTAGCTTTCATGGATTAGACTATTCTTATGATCATTGCTAAGGTTACCCGCAGAGGACGAGGATGGACGGCTGCTGGACAAACAGTAGAAAACGGAGCATTTCTGCTCATTCATGTTCTGCTTGTTGGCCAGATGTTTTCAGAGATTGCTGCTGTTTCCTCCCTCACTAGTGAGGGTTTTATTGCATTTGTGACAACGAGCGTTATCGGCACCTATTGGAGTAAAATGTAGCCACACTTTCATCATATATTTACATTTTAGTATTTATTTACTTTTTTATGAAACCATTTATTTTCATTACTAACTTTGATATGTAGTTATTTATTTCGGGGACTGTTCTTCCTCTGTCAATTGCGTTGTAATACCATGTTTTGTTGTCTTGGCAAATTATGTTTCAAAAACATTTGAAAAGATATTGTATGCTTTGTGTAATAACTACGTAATAAATGTAATAAATCTACGTAATTCAAATTTACATTAGATTGAATTTCTTTCATTTTGCCCTTTGCAACAGTGGCTTTATGGTTTCATGGGGGCCAGTGTGTCCCAACCCAACTCCCCCCCAAAGGCTGGAACCTCTCTTTCCGCCAGCTTGACGACTGACCTGGCTTGCAGGGGATCGGCTGCAGCGGCAGGGTCATCTGGGAGTCGGAGGCGAGGGACTGGGCGTTGTGGTGGAAAGCCGGGATCATCACGTAGGGCATGTTCACCTGCTGGGACGAGGCAGCACAGACACATGAAAGTTATTGTCCTCAAGAGGCTGTGACGCTGCAATGACTCTCTTATGTGAAGAACCTCTGGAGGTCATGAGGGGAGCTGACCTGGATCTGCTGCTGAAGCAGGTTGATCTTGTGCTGCTGCTGGATCAGCTGCTGCTGCTGCTTGGCGATCTGAGAACACCAGACGTGTGTTTTGGTCACATGCATGCATGTGGCAAACAGACACAAGTGCACACAGTGAAGGTGACCTTGATCAGGGCTTCATTCAGGGACTCAACCTGAACCCCCACTGAGTGCACTTCACTGCAGAATGTATGAATATTACAAAAAAAAGTTGAATTACTAAAAACATTGATGAACTGAAATGACAATTGAAACATATTGAGAAATGCCTGATATACATAGTTAGATGATATTTATCTTGGCATTATTAAGAGAGAGAATTTCATCATAACATAACATTTTTTAAACTTCAAATCGTTGCAATGAACCCGAACAGCACCAGAAATCCCTCCTTTGTATTGTTAAATTCACACTCAGTTATATTGGCTTATGTGTATCTGCCAAGCTGCGACTGGTGATGATCATTAGCAGTAAACTATTTCTTCGACCAAAGTAAGGTGGGAACCTTTTTATGTTTTTAGAAAGTTATGAACTTGCATTTCAACTGCAGAAACCTAGTTTTGGCTTGGGAACTCTCTGGGTAGAGTTGTTTTAAAGGGAAACCCCACTGATTTTACTTTACTCATCAAAGTGTGTTCACAGGTCTTGGGGAGTACTACTGCATATGTGAAAAAAGAGGGAGCTGTCTGAAGTCGGATAAATTACCTCAAGTGATGTCACTTGAGTCAGAGTAGGGCTGAAGAATACATGTTTGAAAATGAAAATAGATAATCTAGGGGTGTGGAAAAAAGTGAGCAGACCTCTGTAGCCCACTCCTGAATCTCAGACTGAACCCTTAAAGGCCGAATTGCATTGTGGGTAATGTAGGCGCAAGGTTTTGATAAGAAAGAAAGAAAAAAGAAATATCTCTGGTTCCGCTGCATTGATTTTGCTCCTTTTTTTGACAGTGTTATAGAAGTGCAATGATAAATTGGTGGCACCATTCAGACTGCAAGAAGCACTAGTAATTGGTATCAATGGTAGGATGAGGGATGAGGGTTCCTTCTAATGTTACTGACTTATACATTAAAGTCATATCATAAAAATCTCAGTGTGTTGAGTTTCTATTTAGTGTCCAAAAAGAGTGAGACAAGTAATCTGTGAGTGACAGATAGAGCTGAATAAAAACAGTTGCACAGAAGGGACTTTTAGTTCCTGATCTAGCTCCTGGGATTCCATAGGATCTGGGTCCGGTTTGTGATCGGACACCTCTGGGTGGTACCTGTTCCTGCTGCTGCCGAGCCAGCTCCATCTGCTGCTGCTGCTTCTCCAGCAGCAGGGCGGCCATGTTCCTCTGCTCAGAGTGGGCTCCCAGGAGCTGCTCCCTCAGACCGCTTAGCTGGTTGATCATCATCAGCAACTGGAGCTCCTTCTCTGCCAAAGCCTCTGGGGTACCTGGAGGGGGGGGTCAGAGGGTTAGGTCTCAAACTGAACCACGATCAGTGTTGGGTTGTGATGGGTCTCTATACATCTTTACAATGTTTAGTGTAAGAAATTACATTTTTAAAGCAGCCTGCAGTCTGTATTTTTGCTATAAAAATATATCAAATGACAACGTAACGGGGTCGCTCATAGTGATGAATCTGAATCTGCAGATCCCCTCGGCTTTACGGGGCCCACAACTTTACTGTTTTGGTTCAGTCTCAACACTCTCATGTTTTCTTTTTTCGGCATTAAGAGCCAGCTGTTTTCAGAGAAAAGGTCTATGAAGACCTCTGAGATGTCAAGATACCAGAAATCTAGTATTTGATATCAATACCACGGTAAAAATCAAATAAGGTATTGGCACAATCAAACAGTGGTGTGTATTTAAGTGGTGTATAAACGGTATAAAGGTGCTGTTGGTGTTTGAAAGCTGACCTTTCAGTCGTGCTGCCTCCCCTGTGCTTTTATCCAGAAGTTTCTCCTTCCAGTCAGCATTCAGCAGCTTCTCAATGGTGGGCATTACTGTTGACAGGACACAACAGGTACTCAGCAGGGCCGTCAAATCAAGTCCATCCGACACTAAAACTACGATCTCGGCCTCTCCTCTGCCTTCCCTAATGGCATTGATTGAAGAAGATGCTGGAGGTGCCGAAGGGCAGAGGTTGTTTGTGCCTCCGGGAGAAGTTTTGAGTGTTTGAGTAGATCGATATTTGGACAGAGAACAATCCAAGGTCAGCGAGTGGAGAGAATTTGAGAAACAAAAAATATTCAAGGGGCGAGGAGTGCAGTGCTGGTGAAAGACCGGAGGGCAGGGAGAGTCTCTGGGAACGACTCAGGAGAGCAGCCGTTTACTCCGCGTGTGGGGGATTGAACGACATCAGACAAAAAGCACCTCGATCCCTCCGAAAACCCATTCAGGAGGCAAAACAACACCCTCGCTTTCACGAGACAAACCGTCACTTCTGCGCATCGATTTTTCAGCAGACTGCATTGTTTAATGCTGAATGGCGGCAGAATGTAGTGCACTTAAACACGTAAGATATGGACTCTGGTAGCTGATAAAATTGTATGGACGTGTGTGTGTATGTGTGTGTGTGTGCAGGCAGGAGACAGACTGTGGCTGTGCGCTGATACAGATGTTTCAAATCCAATATCGAGGGAAAACTGAGTACCGTATTTTCCGCACTATAAGGCGCACTTAAAAGCCTTTAATTTTTTCAAAAAACGACAGTGCGCCTTATAATCCGGAGCGCCTTATATATGGATTAATTCTGGTTGTGTTTACTGACCTCGAAGCGATTGTGTGGTACACGGCGCTCTGTCAAAATGTTTTAGTACGACTTTGGTAAACTACAAAGCCGCACCGCTTGCAGCATTACGGCTACCGTAGTCAGGAGTCTCACCGGTAGTTCTGGACGAGGTGTAAGCATAAGCATGCATAAGTATCATAGCTCGCTGTGTGAGTCACGCAGACTCCACTAACTGTGTGTTTACATGTCTGTAATCATAAAGCTACAGCTGTCTCAGAACGCTGCCGTTAGCAGACGTGCTAACTAACGAGCTAACAAGCTAGGGGTAATCTGCCTCTATCTCTCAAGACACCTGCCCAGCTGTTCACTTGTTCTCACAACACAACTCAGTTTCTCACTGATGGCCATTATTTATTCTGTGTGTTTACATGTCTGTAATCATAAAGCTACAGCTGTCTCAGAACGCTGCCGTTAGCAGACGTGCTAACTAACGAGCTAACAAGCTACACTACACGATGTAAACAGTCCGTCCCCCAGATCGTCACATGATGAACTGTAAGCTCGTCATAAACTCGTCATATGCATCACATCTCGCTGTGTGAGTCTCGTACTATCTCGTGAGAATACGGACACGGAAGTGGAGAATCTACAGATTTCTTCAGAGCGCCCGCGCCTTATAGTCTGGTGCGCTTTATATATGAAAAAAGATCGAAAATAGACCATTCATTGACAGTGCGCCTTATAATCCTGTGCGCCCTATAGTGCGGAAAATACGGTACTTGTTAAGGTGAATTAAGTGCAGGTCCAAATGCAGGTCGGTCTCTCATGCTACCAAGTTCTGTATAAAAGAATTAAAGCTTCTAAAAATTTTGAAAGTGCATCAACTGCAGTTTACATTTATCAATGTTTGCATGTTAAATATTAAAAACAATATGTGGAGAGCAGGCGGCAACCTCCGGTTCTCCCGAGTGAAGCCGATGCAGAAGTGTCTTAAAACTTGCATTCTTTCTGCTGGCCAGCAGGGGGCGACTCCTCGGGTTGTAAAAAGAAGTCTGATTGTATAGAAGAGAAAATGATTCTACTTCTCACTTGATTTATTACCTCAGTAAACATTGTAAACATGAGTTTATGGTCTCAATCTCTAGTTTCAAGTCAAATAGACCATAAAGTGAGGTATGCTTTTGGGCGGGCTTACTGTGATTGACAGATCGCTGCAGCTACCAAAGCCCTATACAGCATCTCTATGTCACTCCTCCGCATTTCAA
The DNA here is from genome assembly GCA_032191485.1 of Leptoclinus maculatus. NCBI lineage: Eukaryota > Metazoa > Chordata > Actinopteri > Perciformes > Stichaeidae > Leptoclinus > Leptoclinus maculatus. The sequence goes on from JAVDOI010000006.1 coordinate 23,324,437, forward strand.
ATATGGTAACTTCCGTTAATTGGTTGCGAAAAAAACAACACGGCGACGGCAAAATCGCCAAACTCGAGGCTTCATAACGGCTGTCTGCAAACCAATGGGTCACCATGACTACGTCCACTTCTTAAATACAGTCTGTGGTGGAGAGTGAGAAAATATCCCCCAAGTGGAGGAGCCCTCATTGATTCTAGTATGCCTACTTTAATATTTGCTTAATTAACGCAGGTCATATCGCCATCGCAATATTGAACAATGTTATCGCACTTCTCCGAATTTCCTCATCCCTCCCTCAGAACAGGAAGTTGGGTGGGGTGGGGATACTGAGTGAACCATAATTACCAGTTAGTATTTAAATAAGCATTTCTTAGAATTATGAATCAGGGATGAGTAGGCTAGAAGAAGATAGTTTTTCACTCTTACTTAGTTCATTGATGAATGCTCAAAAACAGTATATTAAAAACAGCTCTGTAACAAGCTAGTAAGACCCCATGGGTTAAGATTATTTTTTGCAAAATATTCAAAGCAGGTTAATGGATAAAAACAGTGTAGAGAAATAAACTCTCTGCTCTTCTTCTAAATAACAGGAGCTATTTTTCAGTTTTATATTGATCAATACTGGGACGGCTTCTTCTGCCAATCTAAATATGATTACTAGGCAGCGCTATCAACAGCAGCCCTGACTCCGCAGAGCAGAAAGTGACTGAGCGAGCGTGTTAAGTTGAGACAGACCTTCCTTGAAGTTGGATTGTCCTTCCGGTCTATCACGCGTCCTGGCCTCCCTCAGTCCCATGGGGCTTTGCCTGTGAGGCAGCTCCTTACCCGGAGAGCCCTCCTGTTGGGGGGCACAGAAAGTGAACTGGCTCAGAAAAAGTACATCTTTCGGGTTGGACACGTCAATCCGTGACACTTCAAGACATTTCCCTAAAATAACCCGTCGATAATCTCGCCCCTTGTCACGCCTTTTCGTAATATCCTTACCGAAGGGGAGCGGGAGAGCGGTGGGGTCAGCTGGCGGGCCTCCAGCGGATGGTTTCCCGACCAATCACGCGAGGGAGACCTCTTGAGAGGCTCGGCGTGGGTTATGACTCCGACCCCTCCACCGGCCTCCTCCTGTTCCACTTTGACACCGACACACGCCATGCTGACATCCCCGCCAGACAGGAGGTGCAGCGCTGGAGGGCTGGGCTCAACCATTCTGTTGAAAGACAAACGACAGCACACAAAGCTCGGTGTCATTTCCGGTGGGGCGAGGTTTGATTACAGTAAAGAGCTGAGATCAAAGGAAGAACTTTAGGACTTGACACATACATTTCACACCAGGGAACAAATATCACAACAGATCACTTATAACTCATAGCTTATCAAGATGAACAAGTTAAAACAGCTTTTGGAAAAGAGCTGGTTGGACGAGACTAAGAGTCGACTAATAGCTAGCGGCTTTGTGTGACTAGCAGTCAGCACAAAGCAGTGGTGACATGCAAACAATGACAATGTTAACAAGGTGATGTAGCAGGTAGAATGTTTACCATGTTCACCATCTTAGTTCTGCATGTAGCATGCTAACAATTGCTAATTAGCACTAAACACAAAGTGCAGCTGAGGCTGATGAAATGCCATTAATTGTATCTGGTTAATAACCAAAGTATCTGACAAACTAGATGAAAAGTCAAGGGGATTTAAGTTATTATTAAAATTCATCCTCTGGGGACAACGAATGTCTACCAAAGTTCAGCCATCAAGTAGATGTTGAGACAGTTCACAGAGTAAGTGAAAACTTTGACCTGCTGGTGGTGTGAGAGGTAAATTCAGAGGATCACCCAAAGTCATTCGAATTTATCCTCTAGCAACCATGAATGTCTGCGGCAAATTTAAATGGAAATCAATCCAATAGCAGTCATGATATTTCACTCTGAACCGCAAACCTTGTGGTAACGCTAGAGGAAAGGTCAGAGGATCGCCAATGTCAGTAGGCTTCATCCTCAAGGGACCATGAATATCTGTAAAAAAATCGCAACCCAACAAATGGTTGTTGAGATATTTTGGTCTGATAGTGGAGGACTCGTCAACCAACAGAACCAACCACACGTTGTTAAACGTTTTATTGAAGGTAGCTTGACAACGATCAAAAGTAAAAGATTGTAATTCATGAGTCAGTAAAGAACATAATGTCTGGGAGAAACAGAGGGTAGGTATTACGTGAGTCTGCTTTTGTAGTGATGGATTTAGTACTGTTGAAATTAGTAGATTATGCTAAATCTATGAAGACAACAAGAAAACATAGAGGGCATTTTGAGAGCTTTTGAGCTTTTTTACAAAAAATAAAAACATATCTTGAAAGTTCCTACAAGGAATTTTTCACTGGTTATGAAACCAATTTAATACTAAAGCCTCTATATGATCTACAAATAGGACCATCAGCAAGAAGATTGACTATTTCAATATAGAAATACAGTTATTCTAAAAATCTGTCATCCTGTCTGATTCCCCACATAATCAGAGGACACTATGTACAGCATGCAGATTCAACAGAAACTCCTTCAGCTCAGACCAGGCCGCTACAGACAGACCCAGATCCGGCTTAAGTGGAGAGCGCCCTGCCCAGCATCATCGTCTCCTCCTCCGGCCAGGAGCAGAGCTTTGGAGGCAACAACCAAACAACGCTGCTGGAGACCCAGGCCGTATCGCTGCGACCGCTGGAGCGAAAGGGGGGCACGGGAGAACCAGAACTAGGACTACGCGGGGGCAGAGTGTCAGGCCCCTGCTGCGGTACAATGAGAGGTTTTCTAAAGGGACTCTGGTGCTCGCTTTCGTGCTCGCCAAAATCAACACACAATAAAAGTTCCTCGTAGCAGCTTTTATATAAACTTGTTTGAAATAAAGGCCACATATTTAAAGAAATTACTGTAGTTACATTTCACTTTTCTGTCATTTAAAATTATTTTAGAATGTATGGAAGACTCCAATGATGGATGTGTACCCTCGTGTTGAGGTGATGCAGATCGGGTTGTGAATATATGGCCCAAAGCCTCTTCACATGGGGGGGGGGGGGGGGTCTCTGGTATCCCATGTGTCATGCTTCATGACAACAAATGAGAACCGCTGTTTTAAGACACCGCTGAAGTCAAGGTCAAGGGTTAGTTGCTGATTGTGTTACCACCACCTAAAGTCACAGCCAGGCGCATTGTCCAATGTGTGTGTGTGTGTGTGTGTGTGTGTGTGTGTGTGTGTGTGTGTGTGTGTGTGTGTGTGTGTGAGAGACAGAGAATAATAGGAGGCGAGGGAGACAGACATCGCCTCAGTGAGGGAGAAGGGGAGAGAAAGAGAAGACAGGTTGAGTGAGGTTTGAACCACAGTGAACTTGAGCATATCAACTCAGGCTTGTGTGTGTGTGTGTGTGTATGTTTTTGTGTGCGTGTGTTTTTTTATTTCCCAGCTCTGCAGCGGGAGGAAAGAAAAACACAGCAGACAGCAGAACAAAACAAACAGAACACACAAGGGCAAAAAGTGCACATATATATTAAGAGGCAGAGAGAAAAAAAGCCATTGTTGGAGCCGGGGAACAAAGGAAGCCGGGACAATGGGGGAGAGGCTGACAAAAGCCGCCCGGCCGCAGGAAACAGGCCGGATAACAATGCCAGCGGAATGTGCCGACCAACTCGGGAACACGGCAAAAAAAAAAGCGGAGCGCCACCGTTCTGCGGAAAGCATAATAATGATTACAGACCCCCCCCCCCCCCGGCTCTCCCAGCCTGGGTACTGTGTTTCCGAACAAAGCCACCTGTCTGCCAGGGTCCACGGCTCCAAACCTCAGTGATGTATACGCATGTTTATTATGTGTGCGTTCAAGAGCTGCACCGATTAAAAACACCACTACGAGCCTAAAAACACAGAGCGAGGCCAACACCTTCACCGTCGATCAACTGTGACCAAGAGCTCCGCAAGTCACACGAGTTAACTCACTCTGACTGACTGTATTTATGATTGACAGCTCAACACAATCAACCTATTGTTCTTCCACAATGGGAACTTTCTCAGGATTAAAAAAAAGGTCTAGGTTTCAGGGCCAGAGCCCCAACAAACAGCTGTTTATTTGCACTGACTGAAACTTGCGTTGTTTACGTTTCCGTGTTTTGCTAGCTAGCTAGGCAACTTGCGAGTCTGCGACGAAATGTGGTCCAGGAGACACCCACGGCAAGGGTTTTTTGCTCTTAAACTAGGCGCAGTGAATTGAATTGAACAACAAATAAACGGCAGGAGGAGAGCTAGTTAACGTTAGCTGTTAGCAGCCGGTGGGCAGCACAGTCCTGCTGGGCTAAATAACAGAGCTAGCATGAAACCGTCCGCAGGAATTACGAGCGCACACACCAAAGGAAACATGGAGCCAACATTGTTCTACAGCGCCACTAGTGGTCAAAAACGCCACGTGTCACCTTTAACTGCTACGGAAAAGTTACCCTCTAACTAAACTCCCTCAACTGCAACTTCAACAACCGTTCAGAAGAATAAAGACCAAACAACATCCAGGATAAACTCATCTTTGTACATACCTGCTATGGATTTTAATGAAACAATATATGAAACAACGAGCATTATAATTAAAACTGCAGTACAAAATTTGAGCCACAAAACCAATGATACATACACATATATATATATATATTTTTTTTTTTTCTAACAATGACGTAGAATCATTATATTACAAAATCAGCATTACTGGTGCTGCAACTGATACTTCTACTGCTACCGAACCGTCCATTACTACTAGTACTGTTGCTCCCACTAAAACAGCTGTTACTGCTGCGACTACAGCTCCGACCATCAGTACTACTAGGGCTGCAACAACGAATCGATAAAATCGATAAAATTCGATTATTAAAAGAGTTGGCAACGAATTTCATTATCGATTCGTTGTGTCGCGCGATTATTACGCCACTCAATAAGTCGCGGAGATGTTTGAGTATAAAAAAAAGAGTTGAGTTGAGCGCAGAGCGGAGGTAGAGGAAAGACCACCGGAGAGACCCCTAACGCTGTTTGACGGTGCGCGATCCGTAGGCGGGGCGTATCCGGCGTGCATGGCCGAACCGAGTGCGACAGTACGGCGGATCAGCCGCCCCGGAGTCGACTGCTATCAGGGACGTAACGTCCCTCCAGTAGCTCTTCTGGTGCTGGTGTTTACTCGTTATCCAGTTTGACAAGTTAGCGTTAGCTCGTTAATAACAGTAGTAAAGCAGGACTAAAGACACGTTTTTATTCACTCGCCTTTTTTGGCCCATTCATTTTTCAATCTGTTGTCATGTATATATATTCTGTGTTGTACTTTAAAAACATTTTTATAGCACTTGGTCATCTTAAACTGTGTTTAAATGTGGTGTATAAATGAACTTAACTTGCACTTACTACAATGATGGTAATAATGTAATGAATAAGCTTCAAGTGAACTTGAGTGTGTGTGCGTGTCTGAGTGTGTGCGTCTGTGAGTGTGAGAGTTTGTGAGTGTGTGCATCTGTGAGTGTAGTGTAGAGAACAAGTTCTGACGTTCAAACAAATCCTGTTAAGTTTTCTGATTTGTATTTTTCTTTATTTTTTATAAATGATTCATTGTTCTGACAGCTCAGGTCCCTTTAAACAAAAAAATACATATTTTTGTGCACTTTATTTAAAAAAAACCCGATATAATTGGCAGATGTAAAGCATAAAGCATACTGTTTTTGAATAAAGGGTTGGAAATTAATGCTTTTTTTTTTTTATCCGATTCATCGATTAATCGTAAAAATAATCGACAGATTAATCGATTATTAAAATAATCGTTAGTTGCAGCCCTAAGTACTACTACTGCAACTTCAACAGACTTGTGTAACAACTACCACTGTTTCTACCAGGTTGCCACGAGGTGCTGATACAGTGGTATCCATTGTGATATAGTGGTACCTCTTTAATATTGTTACAGTAAATTAAACCTTTGTGGCAAATGTTGGAAATCAATGAGCAGCACAACCCCATCTGATTATTTTAATCTATAAACAGTTTCTCAATTGACTTTTTAGAAAATTATAAACTACACATACCAATTCTATCCATATCCACTCCTAGTTACTGCACCTGTTGCTGAATATAAAACATGTTCTACTAATACTTCTGTTACTTCAATTATTTTAACCAACTAGCAGAGCTGGGCGATGTGGCTGAACTCAATACCACAATATTAGAGTGAGTATTATGAGTATTTTTGCTCGATAGATATATCGGACAAAAAGGCAAAACTATTATTATTATCATATTATTATTCAGCTCACAGCTGTTCACACATGTAAAACAAAAATAACTTGCTTGCTTTTTGATTATATTTCACTTTGAATAAAAAAGGAAGACAACAGCTATTTGTGAAACATTAACATGGTATTGTCGTATCACAGCGTGACACCACTAAAATCTCTGTAGACGATGATACTAAATGATCACCTAGTAAAGAAATATCTACCGTATATATCGTAACCAACCATCAAGGTGATGCGGATCCACTTCATCAGCTTTTACACTCACTGCTTGTTACTTCCAGGCCGGTGCCATCTGGCGAAGACACCAGGTGTGCACCTACAAGGAGAGCCACATTCATTCAACGGGTTCGTGGAGTTTAGCGAGAAGAAAATAAATCATGGGGGGTGGGGGGAGGGAGATAGAATGCCAGCATTCTGCCAAACACTGTTGTTACTGCATTGCAACACAAACCTCAAACACCACCTGTCTGCCAGAGCTCTAAACCTGCACGAATCTAATGGTGTGTGTGTGTGTGTTTGTACAGTGTGTGAATTCAAACTCTGAGTCATAATAAAACCATCTCACACTGCTGAAGGTAACTTAAGCCTGGTAGCACATTAAATACAGCTGCAAGTGTGTGTGTGGGGGGGACTTCGAACACGATATCACACTGTGTGTGTGTGTTTGTTTGTATGTGTCTGTGTTTGGGCCAAAATCTTGTTTTCAGGTCCAAAAATTTAAATTTCCCCAAAAAATAAATCTGCCCAATGATGTAAATGTTCAATGATCTAGATAACATTGATACTCGACATCTGCGGTGACCATTGGAATAAAAACAACAGCAATTGGCGCACACAAAGATCTGTATCAGCCCAACCTGTCTGATTGTTATTGTTCAGGTGTGTGTGTGTGTGTGTCTGCTTTTGTTTGTGTGTGGAGCGTTGGGGAGGAATGAGGATGGCGAGGTGGGCAGCTGTTTAGCCAACACAGCAGCAGCAGCAGCAGCAGCCACCGTCGGTATCAGCGAGGGGCTGATTGTGTGAGGGGGGGGGGGCTGAGTTTTGTCCCACGGCGAGTTATTCCTGGTCCCCCCCCCTCCACGTTCCACAGAGGACTGGTCTGTAGAGCTGCCACAGGTGGCTTTCACACGCCTCCGCACGGGCTCTGTGTGTGTGTGTGTCACCCAACGCTGAGGTATGCGCTGAATCTCAGCGATCCACAGAGCCGCTGACAGCCAGGAATGCTTCAAGGTGTGTGAGTGTTTTACAAGCACATTGTTGTTGTTGTTTTTTCCTCAAACAATGCTTTAAGCGTCTTTAGCTCGAACAATAGGGAGCTCCAGTCAAAGTCTCGTCTACTTAAACATGCACTTAGCTCACGTGCAGCCGACTGCACCCAAGTGGATGGAACATGACCTTATGTACGTATGCATGTACAGTATGTAGTCGGTGTGTGTGTGTGCGTGTGTTGGATGATTTGCATGGCATCGCCTTCCTCTCGAGGTTATCTGACTGCGGCCTGTTTTTTTTCGACCACCTACGGTGTCGTTCGGCTTTTACGGGCGCTCACCACACGCCGCTGAGAGATCACAATAAAACAGACCTCAGAGCAGCTGTTGAGCTCAAGAAAGTGGAACAAAAAGGGACCAAAAAATAAAAAGATTAGACTTCTGTTGTCATTTTCTGTCACGTTAAAAATATTTTCCGACTGAGCGGATACTGGGTTGGGGAGTTCAAACTGGAAATAAACCGCCCGAGTGGGTGAGATGATTATTTATTTTTTTGCTTCCAATGCAAATAAGTTTGTTTGAGGATCAAGCGTGGTTTGTTTTACAGAAAGGGGTGTGGTCTGCAGCTTTGAGGCAGTCATTGACACCTGTTGCTAAGAAATCCCAAAGCAACAAGTGAAAGTGCACTGGAAACAAATAGGATAAAGTAAAAATAAAAGCTGGGAAATTCAGTTAAATGGAGACAAAAAAGAGGTTTATATAACTATAATAAGAAAAGTATAAAAACAACTATGCAAGAGCTTTAAGAGACAACAATTGTAAGGTGAATTAAGGCAATAGTGACAATTCTTTTCACTGGATCGCTGGATTATTTTGGCCAAACAGTCAAGTTAGTTGCTGAACAGCACTTTTTATATCAGAATAATAGTGGTAATTGAAAAACTCCTCGGTGAATGAACGATAGGGTCGCTGTCTGCCTGTTGATGTGTAAAACTAGACAACGTTTGCTTGATAATAGTGTTTAAGGCTTCTTCCGTTGCCCTTAAGTGTCCAAAAATATTAAAAACTTTAAACCTGAACTGAACAATTTGTTTAAAGAATTATTCATTTGTTCGATAGCACAATGATGTTTCAACATATTTGTGTTCAACCTTGTCTCCTAAAAATCACGTTCCCAGACCACGTTTCTTCACATTATCGAATAGATATTGGACGACATCAACATACATATTACCCAGGAATCACCATTCCATGATGAAAATACCAAAGAAAAGAAGAAACTATTCAAGTTAAGTTTATGTGGAATAAGCATCTAATTTTGTTGGCTACTGACTTTACATAAAGGAAGAAAAGAAAACCCTGATGGAGATGGGTTTGACTTTTCGAGTAGTTATACAGCTAATGACACCAGTTTAGGTTCAACTAAGTTCTTTTGTGAACACAGGAATATTTCTAAGGTTCCAATCTGACTCAATTGCAGACGACCGGCTAAACACATTGTTGGAGGACCTGTTCTCTCTACGGCCCCCCGACCCCCAGGGGCCACAGTGCAATCTCACTGACTCATCTCCATTTACACCCGTCTGTTCGACCAAGTGAAACTGCAATGGAGACAAACATGCAACTTGTTTGTCTCCTTATAACTGTCACGGAATTTTGGCGCAACGACAACATGCGGCCGCAGAGAGGGAGCACGACTCTGTGAAACCGTACACTTCCCACGACACAAGAATCACTTCGCACAAAACCGTCAGTTACCCAACAAGTTGTAACACGTCAAAAATAAATAAAGCTAACATTCCCCCCTCCGGGGGATTGGCAGCGCAAATCCCTTTTGTTCTTCTCTCTTTCTTTTTCTTCTTTTGTTTCCTTCTTCTTTCTCTCAGTGTTTTCTTTGCCACCCCCCCTTCCCCCTCCCCCCCAACACAAGCAGCTTGTTGGGTTTACGTCGTCCATGCCGCTCTGCAACTAGTGCCCGAGGCAGAATAGCAGAGAGAGCACAATAGACGAGAGAGAGAGAGAGAGAGAGAGAGAGAGAGAGAGAGAGAGAGAGAGAGAGAGAGAGAGAGAGAGAGAGAGTGCCAGGAGCCAGTTGAGAGCAGCAGGATAAAGTGTCAGACATCTAAAGAGGTTTTACTCGGTGATAAACAAATAAAGACATTCCCATTGTCAACCCTGAGACTGACAGCTGTAATGGCAGAAGGTTTCCCGCAGGAACGTATCAAAAGGCAGAAAACCACAACGTGCCTGGCGATCGATCAAACGACACACACACACCCACAAGTGAAATATCTCACACGCTGATCTTTGTACATTTCTACAGCCAGGGCCGTCGCACTTTGCGTGAGAAACGTTTTTTGCGCTGCGTTTTCTTCTCACGCTGTTGGCGTCTTTTCGCGACAGGGCAATGCAGCGGTTTGCTTTCCAACCACGCTGTGCAGTCGTGTCGAGACAAGCACGAGCTGATGTACAAACAAATGTTTGGGGAAATGTTTAGCAGCATTTGCTTAGGGGTGATAAAGCCGAGCCAGCTTGCCGCACTAGCGAGGGCTCCTGTCTAAACCCGCGGAGGCCCGGCTCGGGCTGATCACGCCCAGAGAGCTTCCAGAAAACTGAAACATCTCTGAAACACACCACATCACACGGCAAATCTTCTTTTTTCTGTCCTTTCTTTCTTTATCTGCTCTGTGACTCTTAACCTGCATCGTCTCCTTTGGCTGACGATCAGTGAGGGATGTTTTTAAGTTTTCATAAAACTCTTTAAAAGAAAAAAACTGATTTGAAAAAAAAAGAAAGTAAAACGTATTCATAACAAAGCGTTCTAATGTATAAAAACTAGATTTAAGAGAGCGGATTGTCCATGTACCCTGCAGTTGTCTGTACTGACCTGGTGGGGAGGAGCGGATGCGAGGAGGTCCAGCGGCGCTCCGTCGCTGGAACAGACCTGCTGACACGAGTCATGGCGACTGGCTCTCCCTCACCGGTAACGCCTGTCTTTTTACTACTCCCCCGGTTACCTCTGACCCGGCTAACCCGCCCTCCCCTCCCAACCCCCGTCTCTCCCCCTCAAGGAGGGGAAAGTACAAAGAGCCTCTTCAAATCCCACCGTGCATTTGCATAATTAGCATGCTGTTTCAGGTAAACCGCCGCCGCAGCCCCGACGTGTGCGATACCGATCGGACACCAGCCCACTAACAGGTGCGTTGGCGGTGTGATAAGGGCATTCATCGGGCCCCCGGCGGACACTTTCGAACAAAGTCGGCTTTATCCCTTGTTATGATTTCCTGGACATGTGACTGAAACTGTCCCGAGCGAGGTCACGAATCGTGACAAAGCCGTGGAGTGTTAAGGGCCAGGAAATAAAAGCAAAATGTAGACAACAGAGTGAGATAGAATCAGACATCCATTGTGACCGCTGTTTGATATAATTTTTAACTAAGAAGAGAGGAGCCTGTTTTAAACCTAGTTGTAGGCACAATACCCTGATTATTAAATCACTAATGCACTAAAAAGTCTTTATTAATGCTCTTTCTGCTGCTTATTAAATCTCTTTTTGAGTCCCGAAAAGAAACCAAAACCAGCTGGAAGCTTAATTAGGCCGCCATAAACTGTAATTCGTGATAATTGACTGAAAAAAAGGAAGAAAAATACTAACTTTCTTGCCACGCACATGTTTTTTTTTTTACTTGAGTTGGGCACAGTTGCACTAGCTGCTTCTGTGACGATATCACTATGGGGGGAAAAAAAGCTCCATTCTCATGTTAAGCTGCAGGAAATGTTCCGTCACGTGACTACTTCATCTCTTGTATGAACTCATTCTGGTCCAGTGATTACATTCTGCTGTTACTACTGTTCTTTGTGAAGCCCGACTACACTTTTGGAGCTCTATCTGCAGTCCGCCGTATTTTTCGACACTATACATGTGCGTTGATGCGTGTGTAGCCGGTGATGGAGAAAGAACCGCAGCAGGTTACTTGAGCTGGATGCAAATATGCTGTGTTCACACTACGAGCCACAAGACTGCCAAATGAGGCCAGCTACATTGTCGCCATTGAAGTGTTGCGCTCGCTGACGTAGTTATGCCGTTAAACTGCACTGGGAACTGGCAAACAGCAAGAATACGTTTTTCTTCCATTTCCTACAGAACAAAACGAGAATTTTAAGGAGAGAGAAGGCGACCGGAAAAGGTGAAAACAAAACATTTGATTGGTCGACGCTTCACCGAATCATTGAAGCGCTGAGAACAGTAGCGTGTCACAACCGTAAAGTGTCGGCGTCAGTTTGTAGCTTCATGTCACCGGCTTCCATTGAAAGTGACTTGTAGCTGGTTGCTTTGCAGTTGTACACGACATTACAGGGCTAGCACACTCAAACGCGTGATATTAGCCAATAGAGATCGGCTACGCAAACCTAAGCGAGGCAGACTGCTCTGATTTCTCTGCCACGTTTAGCAGCCCAAAGTTCAACTGAATTTAACTTTGACCCCAAATGCACCACGAGACGGAGACAGAAGTTATAGTCAGCTGTACTTTGCAATCGTACCAGGACTTGGACTCGAAGGCATGGCAGAAAATATCCGAGAGGATGGAGATCCCAGGATAAAAGAAATACTCAATAATAGCTGTTGATCACTTTGCGGGCCCTATTGGCCGGTTAAGAGGAGCGAGGAGGCAGCGGTCAATGGCGGCATAAAACAGTCAATAAATATGTTGTCAACAAAATGTTTTTTGCAAAAAAGTGTGAATCACTGCAACCATGAGAGGTCCTTGAGCATACATCTATAGATGAGAACAAAAAGATATTAGGCTGATGGGTTCAACAGTGTGCCAGATTAGCTGTGGACAGACAGAGAGACACAGAGATGCACACTCACGCACGCACACAGCCAAATACATGATGTCCTGGCATAGATTTTTTTTTTTTATACATTTTAAAAAGTTCTAATTACATACCTGCAAACTCATAAGGGGTGGAAAAAGGTGACAAGCCTGAAACCCTGTCGGGGGCTGGTGGCATGAATTTTCATTTTAAATATGATCTTTAAAATGTAGCATTCTGGTGTACTCTGAGAATAACATTAAGTGATAAGACCATATTTACTTTAAGCAAAAGAATAATTTATTGTTTTATTATTTATCACTATTTCAGCTCGAGTTGAACAGCTGGCTAGTTAGCTTCTTTTTTTTGTTTTATCAATATTATTATTATTAACAACCTTTATTTAGACATAATCCATTTAGAACGAGGTCTCATTTTCAAAAGTTTTAGTCATATAAAAACAAAGATAGCAAGAGTAGCGAGAACCATCGCCTGCAAATAAAGTGATTAGTTTTCATTGAACCCTGTTACTGTATGGCTTCATATTAACTTCCACTGTTACTGTACAGCTGTTAGAATTGTGGCCTATCTTCTATTTGCAATTAATATGCATTCAATCCAGTTATATTTAAATTAAAATGATAATCTACTCTGGCTGTGGTCATTACAGTGAACAGTGTCTGGCAGTGTGATGAGAGGGCATGCAAGCCCTTGTTGCTGTAGTTCATCTCCTTGGAGCAGAGGCTGCATTCAGCATACCCTGCCTTATCAATGTATTTAAAACACTGACAGCGGGAAGCTGTACTCACGTCTGTTTAGACCTCCACCTTTATCCAGGCCCAGCTCCACTCACATCTCAGCCCTGAAGCTCTTTGACCTCATCATCTCATCAGTATCTGGGCCTTTCATTCTACTTTGAGTTAAAAACAGCAACCAGATCCGCCGGTGTTCTGGTTTAACGTTAACGAGTGGCCGCATGAACTGAACCGGAACACGGGGGGGGGCTTCATGTTTCATCACGTTATGTTTTTTCCTCCTAAATCGCGATAATGACGAACGTTAAAAGTCGACAGAGTTCCGCATGCAGTGGACGTTAACTTAACCCAGCAAGTCTGAACGGTAACGGAACATAACGGAACTTAAACTTTAACGGAGAGAAGTGAAGACGCTGATTGGCCAAGACTCGACACGTCACATCAAAGATGTTTTATTGCGAAGATCACCTCATCACCTTTTTTCCTCGTCTCACTCCAATCGGAGAAACGCTGGCTGGCCAGTTGCCCCCCCCCCCCAAAAAAACCTCTACAGATCTACACGATTCACGTGGATGACATATTTTTGATTCAAAACGGCGAATTTCGCCGAAAAGCGACAAGTTTGCAGGTATGTAATTAGTAGTAGTATAACGGGCTATAAGGGTAAAAGCTGCTAATGTCCGATTATAATATCCGCGTCTGCATAGCAGCAAGGGTCGGCATGACTCAGCGGTCATCACCAGCTAATGTCAGCAGATTGAGGGGGCTGTAAACGAGAACCATATGCGCCGACTGCATACGTGAGAACACCCAATATAGTATATATAAACATATATAGTATGTGCATCTGCTGTCTGTGTCTAGTGTCTGCGTTGGACCTTTAGTTAGCATCGACTCTATTATTGTGTCGTGAGTTGTGTGCAGTTGAGAACACGAGTCGCAGAAAACAAGCAGTGTAAGTTAAAATTATGGATCCAGTGTGATCGGGAGTGCTCAATCAGATCCAGTCTACACAGACGAGATTGGGAAAAGCATTTTTCTTCTGACCAGTTGTGCTCATGGCAACAAGTGTCTTTCACCAGAAATAGAAGAACGAATGCTGTTGTCCATATGCCGACTGACTGAAAGGAATGATTCTAAATAAAAATCACTGATGTGGTCACTTCTTCCAGTCGTAGACAACAAATACTGTAATGAGGTGTCTAACATGTTAAAAAACAAAAGTGGTTGCAAGCCTCACATTTTGTCTACCTTAGCAATCGCAAATTTAGAGCAGTTGTTTTTAACAACCAGAGGTGTGAATTGAACCCGAAATAAAAAATGTGTTGATTATATTTACTGCAAAAGCTGAAAATCTTGGTCTTAACCGTAGTTTTTGTATGTGTTTTTAATAATCCGTCATCCTATAAAATGATTATCATCAGTTGCTAAACTGTAACACGAGACAAAACTAAATTAATAACGTTAATAATAATCACGCTTAATCAATAATCCGCTCTCAGCGGATTACAGCCGTCGCCATGTTGTTTTTTTGTCACCGATGAACGGAAGTTACCATATTTGAATGTGGAGGAGTGACGGAGAGACGCCGTATACGGCTCTCGTAGCAGCAGCGACCTGTCAATCACAGTAAGCCCGCCCTAAAGAATACTCTGCTTTATGGTCTATTTGACTCTAAATGTACCATAATTTACTAAATGAACATTATGCTGTATTAAAGAAGACTTGAAACTAGAGATTGAGACCATAAACTCATGTTTACAATGTTTACTGAGGTAATAATCAAGAGAGAAGTAGAGTCATTTTCTCATAGACTTCTATACAACCGGAGGAGTCGCCCCCTGATGGCCATTAGAGAGAATGCAAGTTTTAAAAAACTTCAGCATTGGCTTCACTCAGCAGAACCGGAGGTTGCCGCCTGAAAAAAGGCGCAAAAAATTGGAACCCGTTAACAAAACTTAACTGTGCAATGAAGATTTCGGAGTCGGTGTGTAAACATGATTGACACAACGGTGAGGTCCTATTTATCTTTAAACGTCGGATGAAAAAAAAAAAGGACTTGTTGTGCAAAGGGTCTTTGGTCATTTCGTCAAACAACTGCGTACTGTATGTGCTTTCAGTTTTACCTTGCTTTTAATTACCACTGCCCGAGTAAAGTTCAGCTTTTCTGTGAAATTTCAAGACCTTCCAACAGAACGTGGAATGTAGTCTCAAAGAATAGTGTGTGTATACGTGTGTGTGTGTGTGTGTTTGGGGACTTGAATTATTTCTTTATTGGAAAGGCCGGTAAGACGTCCACACAAACACACACACACACAGTTGTGGAACAAAGCTTCCTTGCGTTGCCTCATTAGAGAATGAGCTCTCAGGACTGGAGACACAAAAGCCTGGCCCTCTTCTCCTTTCCTTCCCCTCTCCTCCTCTGTTCTCTTGGCCTTTTGATGTCGAGGGTACTGAACCATATAGTGCCGAGTCCAAAGAATAAGCTCATCAAGAATACACACTTAAGTTTCCTCATTTTTTTGGGTTTGTTTTCTACCTGAGTGTGTGTGTGCGTGCAGAGACCTACATGCACCCGATAAGGTGCTGTTGTTCTGCGGTCGCTGGTCAGTACATCGCACAAAGAGCAGTGTTGGGAACTCCAGCGCTGCGATTGAGTGATAGAGACATCACAAAGACTACATTTTACTGCCTTTTCCTCTTGGAGTTCAGGGGCTGCCCCACTGAGGCCCGCACACTGCACACACACGTGCGCACACACACACACACACACACACACACACACTGCTATTTCTCCCATAAATATCACATCAATACCATAAAGAAGTGAATCCATGAGGAATGAATTAAAACAGAAAGCTGCGACGCCGATCCGTCACCACATTTTATTTGGCCGGCTGCGATTGAATCGATGCGGACACGGAGCGCTTTTGCGACGTGATCGCAGAGTTTCTCTCCTCCCGAAGAAAAGATCATTTGTGTCGGTAAAAAGGACAGCTGCAGTGAATCAGAGTTTGAAAATGAGCCGCACGCTATCATCCACCCACATCGCCTTGTGTCGATGCATTAATACGAGTTCAAATAATGGTTAGTTAAACTTTAGTTATGTTATTTTACAGTGAACAAACAATGAAATGAGAATTAATAACGTTTACTGATTATTAGTAATGTTTTAATCTGTTATTTTAACAGTTTATTGTTGCACAAATTACAACATTTGATATGCTATGTTAATTAATTGCTATAATTATTGTTAATGATTTCCAAATGATTTGTAAACCTCTAGGAGATCGTTTGTAAAACATCTATGAACACTAAATATATGAAGGAACAGATGTTTGTCATACTTAATGGTTAATGATTTAACATTAAATGGATGGCTATTAGTTCCAACTGGTTGGCTTGCAAACCGATTATTTACCATTGACAAAGTATTAACTAAATAAATAATGTTTTACAATCTTTCACAATCTCTTAAAGGTTTACAAAAATAAAATACAATATAAAAGTGTGTGCAACACTAAACTGTTAAAATATTAAACTATAATTAGTAAACATTGTTAATTATCATTTAATTGTGTTAACAGTAACATAAAACGTTGAATCAACTATTAATTTACCATGTATTAATGATGGTTATTATTAAGTATAACCCAGAGCCAGAGGAACTTTTTGTATATTTGGAACATTTGTAATAACGCACTAGTGGTTCACCCTGTATAAATGACAATCCCACCAGTAAACCTTTAGAGAGAGCGCACTGAGTTGCAGAACATAACATTAGCGGATCGTCTGCTAGCGGGGAGTTGCTGCCCAGCTACATTTTGATTACAAAATACAGACACTAGCGTAATGTGCCCTACGCTTGTTGCAAGTTGCTCAAGAGCTAGCTCCCCTCTGCTAATCATCAGGTGGTATTTGCCGGTCGTGACGGGCCATCGATGGATTCCTGACGTTTTAACGAGGACCAAGGGTTGCCAGGTCTTTGTGACAATATCAGCCCAGTGGCCAATTAATACCAGCCCAGTACCAGATGAAAATACCAGAAAATGTGGCCTTGCCAACTCATAGGCACTGCTTTTAAAGTCCAACAGCATTGCTGTCATCGACAAATGTGGTGCGATACCTGCAAAGAGACACGACCAATGTGTCGTCTGGACGAGAGGTTTTCCCTTCACAGCTCTGCAACCAGGTCCTAGAACGGCCCTGTGTGATTAGATACAGCACACTGTCATAAACAAAGCATGTGACCGTGTCAAACTAACTTGTTGCTTTGTATATTCGCTTTCCCTTCTCCCTCTTCCTCCTTCCTGCCCGGCCAACATGGACGTACTATTTTGTTACTTCGTATGGATTTGTTAGTCGTTTGGTCGGGACTCGAGACCACCGGCGAGTCTAGTGCTGATCTGGTGTCAGTTTGCCACGATATGGGTATAAATAAACTATTTCATTTAAACTAAGGATTTTTTGTTGTTGTAGATATTATTAAAAAAACTTGTATAAAATAACACTTCAAAAGTAGCCCAATTCCGCAGGAAAACTGCTGACTTGGTGACACTGTGGAGGACTTACAATGAACAGGCTGCCTGTGACTCACCCCCGACCACGTAGATAGGCTCATTTTCTTGAATAAAAGCACAGAGACTTTAGTCTGTTGTCAGGAGATCAGGGCCGATGATTTTACATACATTAGTATTTGTAGGCTGCAGCTCCTTTTTTCACTGATGCACGAATGAATCCGCTTTTGTTTTGAGCTCTCCTTTGTCAAATAACTTCAACTTCAGTAAGGACACTTGGTTCTGAAGAAAAGGGAAATATTCACATTTGACAAGATTTTCATGATGAAATTATTACTGATTATTAACATCACTTATCATTTGCATCCTGATCAGCCCTTCCCCGACTGATTATGACTGCGCTCTCCTCTGTGTTCTGCTGAGCGACAAAGTTGTGGTTTTTGGTTTGCTCGTCTTGTTTGTTTGTGCGCTGTGGTCATCTTTCTACAGACCTAATGAATGCAGAGAGCAAACAGCTTGATGTAGTGTCAGATTTAGTTTTCCTTTCTGACATGAACCTAGCCCGCACTAGTGAGCATGTAACCCGTGCACCTCGTAGTGCTAAAGTGTGCTAGTGTCAAAGGAGATGTTGTTAGGCCCACGAGCACATGAAGCTACGCATGTAGCTGTGGGACGTGTGTTTACGGAGTAGCATGGACACATTTTCCTAGAAATGTCACTGTACAGGAAGAAGAAACACACAAGGGCTTTCTAAAGATATCTGAAAGATTCCGTGGACGATGCTTAGTAATCCTCCCGGTCAACAGGTGTGAGACTGGAGGTAAGCGCACAGTTGGTAAGTTCACAGCCTCTCCAGACAGCTGCTGTGCTGCTGTGATGCTTTCAAGCTCTCACTGTGTGATGGTCAGAGGCATTAGTGTTTCAGTGTCAACAAGACAAGGAAAACAACCCTTCAGCATCAAGCATACCACTAATGTATATCAGACAAGCTCACGGCTAAATATGTAATGAAGAAATAGCATTATGACATGAACAGCATACTACTTGTACCCGTAACCCGTGGTGGAAAGAGGCTGTCTAAATCCTAAATAGTGTTCAACGTAGTGTACGATGTAGTGTACTGCATAGAGTACGATGTAGTGTACGATGTAGTGTACTGCATAGAGTACGATGTAGTGTACGGTGTAGTTTACGATGTAGTGTACTGCGTAGAGTACGATGTAGTGTACGATGTAGTGTACGATGTAGTGTACTGCGTAGAGTACTATGTAGTGTACGATAGGGGTGGGAATCGCCAGAGATCCCGCGATACGATATTATCGCGATACTTAGGTCACGATGCGATATTATCGCGATACTGCGATATTATCACGGTACTGCGATATTATCACGATGCTGCGATATGCTGAGTATTGCGATAACATATATTGCGATTTATTACTTTTTTCAACTTCAAATTATGTCCCCAAAGGAAAACTGTGTCAACATGTTTTATCTAATAAGATAAAGTTTTCAGTCTGTTCATCTCACTTCAATCATTTTTATTGCAGCAAAATGGGATTGTCAAGCAGACAGACTGACCAACAATGTCATAAAAACCTGTACGATATAAGAGGTATATAACTCAGTATAATGCGCGGACGTCGAGGGCAGAGAGCCAGTTATGCGCCGCACTCTCCCCATGAGTCTGGCTACTGTTGGCAGATTTAACCCCCGTTGTGAGGACAGATTGAGTGTGTGAGCGAAACACTTCACATGCAGGAATCCCGCTAACTGAACGGCAACGCCCACGTTAGAAGCGCTGTCGGTTACAACCACCAGGTTTTTGTCGGCAATCCCCCCCCCCCCATTCTTGTGCTGCATTTTGCAGGAGGTCTGTCATGTTTGCCCCGGTGTGACTTACGTGTACGGCTCTAGTTTGGAGAACGTGAGACAGCAGTCGCCAGTCCTCTGTGAGATATTGTGCTGTTATAGTCACATAGGAATCCACTGCGCTTGACGTCCACGCATTGCAAGTTAATGCAACTCTTTCTGCTGTACTCAAAGATTCCTCCACTTTA
The DNA here is from genome assembly GCA_032191485.1 of Leptoclinus maculatus. NCBI lineage: Eukaryota > Metazoa > Chordata > Actinopteri > Perciformes > Stichaeidae > Leptoclinus > Leptoclinus maculatus. Next base: position 23,344,067 of record JAVDOI010000006.1, read on the forward strand.
AGCTTCACTTCTCTGTAAAGCTTGGGCACGATACAATATCGCCACGCAAAATATCGCGATACTATGCTGTATCGATTTTTTCCCCCACCCCTAGTGTACGATGTAGTGTACTGCGTAGAGTACGATATAGTGTACGATGTAGTGTACGATGTCGTGTACTGCATAGACTACGATGTAGTGTACTGCATAGAGTACGATGTAGTGTACGATGTCGTGTACTGCATAGAGTACGATGTAGTGTACTGCATAGAGTACGATGTAGTGTACAATGTAGTGTACAATGTAGTGTACAATGTAGTGTACAATGTAGTGTACAATGTAGTGTACTGCATAGAGTACGATGTAGTGTACTGCGTAGATTACGATGTAGTGTACTGCATAGAGTACGATGTAGTGTACTGCGTAGAGTACTGCGTAGAGTACTGCGTAGAGTACGGCGTAGAGTACGATGTAGTGTACGATGTAGTGTACTTCGTAGAGTACGGCATAGTGTACTGTGTAGAGTACGATGTAGTGTACTATGTAGTGTACTGCGTAGAGTACGATGTAGTGTACTGCATAGAGTACGATGTAGTGTTCTGCGTAGAGTACGATGTAGTGTACGATGTAGTGTTCAACGTAGCATTCAGCATAGCGTACGTAACATACGATGCAGTGTATGGTGGCTTAGTGTAGTAGTGCATGGCATAGTGAATGTAGCGTGACGTATTTTCTTTAGATGTTAAGCGTATTGTCACGGTCACACGGCCATTTCTCCTAATGATTGGTGGCCAAACGTCTCATCAGAGGACAGAATGGAACAAGAGGAAGGAGGTATTAAGGCTGCAGGTTAACACAGAACCTTTGTGGAGACCCTGGAGGACAAGGAATGACAACCCTCACAATATACACCAAACAAGAACCCATCTGAAAACTACTGCTGCTTTTACTACTTTGTTTGAAAATATTCTACAAGACGACGCACAATAGGTCACTGATAGTCGATGTTTTCAATCCATTCAGTTCATCGGAATAAAGAAATAAAGTTCTAACTTTATGTGCCTGTATGTCTTCATGATAAACATGTCTATGAGCTTCACAAGCCTCTCTCCCTCCCTCTCTCTCTCTCCTCTCTCTCTAAAGCTTTCTAAATAAGATGTATAAATAGGCCAATGACACAACTGTGGCCTTCACAAAGACACCGAGGAGGGAGAAAAGAGAGGAGAACAGGACTCTGGCTTTAGTCACGGCCCCTTTATCCTTCTGCTTTTCAGAAGCACAGGTTAAAAAGCAGCCTTTTTTTTCCTTTTCATGCCTCCCTCCCTCTCATCCCTCTCTCTCTCTCTCTCTCTCTCTCTCCCTCTGCCCCTCTCGCTCTCCAAAACAGGTCGCCTATTGTGGCGGCTAGCGAAAGGCTACTGTGGCATTTATCAGAGAGGAGGAGGAGGGGAGAAGACAAAACACACTCCCAATAAAGAGATAGAACAAGAGAAAGGGGAAGAAAGGATGTGTATGAAGGCCACTTTTTTCTCTTCCCTCACAAAGCCCCCCCCCAACACACTCCTTCAGGCTAGCTCAGACAAAAGACAGGCCCCCGACTCCCACAATGCACTCTCTCCTTCAACCCGGCACACTTTATATCCTCACTCCATTCACCGCTGCTTCTTGAGAGCACCCACGTGTGCTCAACGTATGCGTTAGTGTGTGTGTGGGCGTGTGTGTGTGTGTGTGTGTTTTATGGAGTTTGTAACGGCGGTAGCGGGGGTCTATGTTTGCCGAGGGTCTTAAAGACCAAGGGGCCAGAGCTCGGAGGTGTTACTATGGAAACGCCTTTGAGCAGCAAGGAGCACAACAGGTGATTCTGCCGAGAGCCCGTTCGCCTCGGCATTGAGGGAACCGCAGGAGGTCTGTGCTGCGTGTGTGTGTGTGCATGTGTGTGTGTGCGTGTGTTTCACAAGTAAAGCCGCGCTTATGCCACAAACAACTTAGTGCCATAGGTCTTAACCAGCTCCAATAAGCTGGAGATCATGCCTGAAGTCGCTGGCTGGCCGCGGTAATGACGCGCCACCTAGCTTTGGCGCGCACACACACACACACACACACACACACACACACACGGGTCAGGCCTACGGACCAGACTACACAGCAGATAAGTCTGGATAGTGTCTCAAAAAACAACAGGGAGAACAAACAGAGGAAAAAATCTAAGTGAAAAATCCATTGAATCCTTTTGCCAGCATGTCAATTGTAGAAGCAGAGACGTCCGTGAACGTACATGCTCCACTCTCGCAGTGTCAGCAGACAGATGCAGTTAGCGCCCGGCTTGTGGACACAGTGGAGGATTTTAGTAGCTAAAGGGACACTTCCCTCAGGAGTCGGTAGAGACCAAAAAGAGCTAAAGTCAATATCGGACTGACATTCATCTGGCGGATACAAACACGACTCCAAGTGAACAATGGTGCCGTGGCTGCCAGATGTGCAAATAAACAACTGTTTGCTTACAAGTGATGACACGGCAATGTTGTGTTCACAATGTAATGTCTGTTTGCCCACCAGCTATATTCCTAAAAGATAAGGGTGGTCAGTTTTTAGATTTTTTTACACCAAAACTAATATTTATGTCTTGAATCCTCGCCAGAGCACCAAATGTGGATTACTCCACCACTGAAAATAGTCCCCAACAAATGCACTATTTCCTCCAGTTTGAATAAAGTTTGCTAAAAATAAACTACAGTGCCCAGCAGTCTTACAAAATGACGTGGTATTTTTTTATTTTTAAGTGATTCTATACATTTGTGACTTGTATTTATAGATTCACACCTTCATTAGGAACAAATGGGCTTCAGGTTGGGAGCTGCAGAAAAAGGTGGAGATGACTTGCTCTGCTTATTTAAAAGCAAACGTTGTAACCCTCACTGTGGAGGCCGTACACAACAGAAGTCACTGGAGTTAACAGTCTCAATGGAATACTGAAGCCTCCGTATGACCCACATAAGTAAGCGAGACCATCAGCGAGAAGTTATTCTTAATGCTTGTCAACGGTGCCATCCGATACCAATGCCACGCGAAATCACACAGCTGGGGGGGGTGGGGGCAACACAGACACCACGCTGCTGGAGACCCATGCCGTAATGCTGGGTCCTGTAGAGGGAAGTGGGGCACAGGAGAACCAGGACCAGGACTGAGAGGGGCGGACCGTCACACCCATAAGGGACTCTGGTGCTCGGAAACACTACCACTTCTATCCACAATGACCATCAATGTCAACGCAAAATGAAAAAGCAGCTTTAAGAATATTCATAATGAAGAAAATGGATGCCTTTACTTGTTAAACAATACTGAGAAGTAAATATTGCTTTTATCATGTGTCATCTGTGGTGTTTGTTTTTAGAGGCGACAAGCTGATAAAGTAGTTAAATGTCACGTACTTCAATTTATCTTCAATTGTGTTACGCTTCAGCTAAAGATAAAAACTCATGAAAGACATGAAGGAGCATGAACACATGGTGGTGGTGGGGGGGGATCTTTATCTGAGTGCGGAGGAACTAAGAGCAGCAAACAGAGGGAGAGTAACAACCCAAGTTTAGGTTGCGTATCCATGGCCTCACCGCTGACACAACATCTACCATCAATCTGAGTATCTTTGTTTTTCCTCTTCTTCGTGACAGACAAACCTTATGCACCGTGCATCTTCTGTTTATTTGCTCTGGTTTGATCCGGCGTTATTTCAATTCAGATGTTGAGAATGGTGAAGGGTGCACGATGGGGACGGAGATATCCCACCGTCTCCGTTTACAAGAAGTTATCGTGCAGGCAGATAAAAACTACACACACACAGTATATATACATATATGACTATAGTTCTCAGAAGTGTTGGAGCGGACCCATTTTGTATGTTGCACATGCACCGCAAAATGTCAAGAGTCAAACAAGCCAACTAACTTATACAAAGTCGGGCACATAACGGCCTACTGTCGCTTTAGATTTCACTGATTTTGAATGAAAATGCAAATCATGCCGCTGGACTCTGGTCATTTGCAAATGACCACACACACACACACACACACCCACACACACAACAAACAGGTGTAGAGTGGGAGTCTTTTGTTAAAAAAAGAAAAAAAAAGGTTTCATGTATGAACAGAGCGCCTTTGTTTGAGCCCAGGGGAACGTCATGTAAATGAACCAGGAAAGCAGTATATGTTTTTTTGTCAACAGCTCGCTTGTGAATTCTCGCGATCGACTCTGAAATAAACAAATGGGCTGGGAGTCAGTCACCGGCGGACAACGAAACATCTGTATCGGTGCGCTCGTCTCTGATGGCGATGCAAATCTGTTGGGCAACGCTGAAAAATTTGGAAAAGGAAGCTGAAATATGTTGACGCGGCGAGCAGAGCCCTCAGGCCTGGTCGGGTCACTGCGGTCGTGTAAAATGTCAAACTCTTTATCCCTCCATCCGTCTCCCTCTCTCTCCCCCCCCCCCCCCCTCTCTCTCTCTCCCTCTTTCTAAAGGCTCTTCAAACTAAGAGGCAGATCTGTCACAAGCGAACCGGTTCGTTCATGTCTTGCGCGCCAAAAACAAGCCGTGGGCCGTTAACGTGACGAGCGTTGTGGGAACGCAGAGACAAAAGGGAAACCCGTAGTTATGGACGAACGTCAGAATCAAATGAAAGAATACTTCCCAACAAAAGCTTCCCGCTCCACTCTGTATTTAATGGAACACACCTTAGTCCTGTGGGAGCTTGCAGTTTGCAGGGCGTGCGCATGCTAAAGGAGAAGTTCAGGAAAAGTTTTTCTTTTCTTTTTTTCCTCCTCGAGGGATTAGAAAGTGTTCAACAGTGGCACGGGAAAATAGCTGGGCAGCGTTCAAGAGAACGCTTCCGCTCTTCCTTCTCCTAAAAACGGACTTACAGCTGTTGATAAATAGTGGCCTTATTAGCGCATTATCATGAGCTTACGGCGGCAAGTGAGTGCACATCCGAAGCACAGCTGGCAGAACGTATACGCGCCGAGTGACATCTCCCAAACAACATTTTAAATCCCTGTTTAATCTGCAGCTTTATAGAATAGAGACCGCACACACACACACACACACACACACACACACACACACACACACACACACACATACATTACCAGACGCCTCAACACTAGATCTGCATCAGAAACAAATACATGAAAGAAGACATTTAACCTGGCCCTCAGTAGAAAACTGAACTTTACCATGACGCTAGATGCTTGTGTGTGTGTACCCCATCACCAGGATAGGACTTTATCACCCACCCAGCGTGAGCCCCGGTGTGTGTACACCCATGTGTGTGTGTGTGTGTGTGTGTTTCCTATGAAGTTCCTATACAGTTTTCTTCTTCTATGAAGGCAACAGGTGGAGATGTTCAGGGGAACATTTCCACCTTTGCGCTTCACAAAGAGATGAATTAAAGAGCTTCTCCTCACACACATTTACCATCTCCGCTTATGGCCGGGCTCTTTCTGGCCCCCGTTGGCCCCCCGAAGATTTGAAATGAACGAGGTGCGTCTTCACTCTTCAAAGGGTCACAGAGGAGCTGTAACGTTGGGTTGTTGTGGCCTCAGAAGAACTCTGAGCACTTACTCGTGGATTTTGTCTTTTGTGTCTAACTTTTCATTTCATTTTTCTGCATGCGTTCAAACAATAAGTTGAGCTACAAAACTCCTAAAAACAATGTGCAGAAACACTTTCAATTGCGAGAGATTCTTTTGGATCGAATCTAGTCCATAGAAGAAAAGAAAAGTTATAGTTATGAACTGTTTTATTTTCCATTTGGAAACTGATTGGTGCTGTTTTGTAACATGTGTGACAATCGTCTGTAACAGCTGTGTATATGTGTGTATATATATATATATACACACACACACACACACACAGTATATATACACATATACCAGTGGTGGGTAAGTCCGTACAGTACATTTTTTACAATATGGCAGATCTACGCTAAGGTTGTTAATAACTAAATGACATAGATTCAATGGTCAGGTATTTCTGATGGAGGCCGAGCTAGTGTCAGTTGAGGAGAAAAGTTGCCTAATTCCGTACTTTTAATTCATCAATAACACGATGTGTATCGTATGAAAAGCAACAGGACTCCGTTGAAAGATGACAAAGGAGCCTCTACTATCAAATAAGCCGTGAAAGGAGTCAAACGCATGAGATGAGCGCTGAAAGGTTCCCGTCAGAGACGTCACGTGACCAGTCGTGTTGACCGCTCACAGTTCTGACGATTCTCCCCGAGGACACAATGGCGAGCCAGAGGGCTTTATTTAAAGAGATCATACAGCTTCCCCGAACCCCGCATTGTTGTGTGCGATTGGCTTGGGCCTCACACTGCGCTAGAAAGCATAGGCTGAGGAGTACACACACACACACACACAGGCACACCATTATTCTCCATTGTGGTGTTTCTCTGTGGACTCCTGGTTCAATAGGAATCAGAGAACAATGTCGAGAGGATATAGGAGGTCAGGAGGAGAGAGAGGGGAGGGGGGGAACCTTTGTCTGCTCTGCTGCCCTTATGGAGACGTCTGATGTATAGGAAATGGTGCGCACACACACACACACACACGTTCTTACTTCAACACACACATGACATAATCATTAGGAACGCAATGTAACAAATTCAAAAACGCAAGTGTGATAAATGTGTTATAATGTAATGTAATAATGCGGTCCATTATTTTCTGTGAGAGTGCGTTACAGCGGTTATACCACAGCCGGAGGAATAATTCTGTTTTTTTTGGTTTGCATAAACACATGAACAAACAATCTTGATGTGGATCCTTTACTTTTTTATTTATTTTTTTTAATTGTGACCGATCGGGACAGTGAAAATATACCGATGCAGGCGTATCAGCAGGGGGCTGATGTTGGAGGATAAATGGTTGTAGTGGAATTATCTTTCTGGCCTCTGATCATCATCACTGTCGAGTCACAGTGCTAATCACCCCCCCCCCCCAAAAAAAAGAAACACACAGTGATCTTTTTTCAAACCACACACACCTGTGCTGAAGGCATCACCAGAATGCTCAAAGAAACCATCTGAGTGAAAAAATTTCCCTTTGTACCAGTTGAAGCAACATAATAGCGCATCATTTTTTACCAGAAAATGACATTTTAGAATGAAACAATAATCAGGGTTTGGTTGGATTACTTTGAAATGTGAATACAGATTACATGGCACTAATTCATAACGGTATCCTTTGTGTAATAAAATAATGTAATCGGAATACTTTACTTAAAAGTCAAACATTGACAGTATTGCACCTTATACAGAAAAATAATGGACGCAGCCACACAAATATAATTTTTTTCCCTCTTCAAATCATCTCAAAACACTTTCAATGCAATCAAATAACATTTTGTGTTTCCATCGTTGACAGTCGGTCGAGTCACGTGACACAGCGCTGGCCCAAACTACATCTGTACTGTGTCGTGTACTACAACGAGCTAACCATGACAACAACAACAAATCATAATTTTACAATTTTAAAGACATTATCAAAAATGTAACCAAGTCGTCCCTGAAAAATTTAACTTAATTTTTGTTATATCTGATTCATTACCACCCAACCCTGACAATAATATAAACAGATGTAACAGACAACAAACACTGACAGAGAAGATCAACTTATTCCTACCATGCACGATTGTATTAAGAAACAGACGCACTACTTTTCTTCTTCTGGCATTTTCCCCTCTGTGACTTGGATGCAACCGGTATCACACGAGGGCCACAAACGGGGGCGGTAGTTGGTCGGTGACTTACTTATTACTAAGTAGGAGCATGAGCACTGGAGTTTAACACAACTTGTCTCTGGTTGAACGGTTGACTGATCTGTGATGTTTAACAGAGCTAGAGACGTGATAGCACTCACAACCTGACCGACAGACGGAGAGAGAGGGGGGGGGGGGGGGGGGGGGGGGTTAGAGAGCGAGCACCCGGGTCACCTTTCGTCCTACGTGAACCCTTTCACCTGAGAAGACAAAGCTCCAAAAGAAAGAGAGAGAGAGGGGAGGACCCGGGGGATAGGTGAAGGGTGAGATGCCAAACCACTCCTTGAGATTGTCCCTGAGTGGAGTGTCACACAGTGTGTACCGTGTTACAGACAGCGGGGCCCCTTTAGCGTCCGCTCTACGTCCCCGTTCTCGCCGCTCGATATCAGAGAGCATGATGGGAAGAGTCGCGAGACGGCATTGACTGTTACTGTCCTTCTGAATGAGGAGACAGAAACGGAAAGAAAAGGAGCGGTGGCAACAGTGCGTGTGTGGGGGGGGGGGGGGGGGGGGGGCACGGGGGAAGAGACAGAAGATTGACGGAAAAAGAAAAGGTCAGGGACTCCCCACTGACGGGGACAGCTTTGTACACATCCAGCCACTGTAAAGACGGAGCACACACACACACACACAGCAACTTCACCATTCAGTCCCCCCCCCTCAACTGTGCCCGTTAATGCCCACAAGCTTTGACATACTCTGGGCTGGTCCCGGGACCAGAGGTCCATCTGTCCGTCCGCACCGAGGACGACCTCAGGGAGAACCCCTGAATGCTTTCAAAAGGACACTTGATGGTGCGGGGCCCCCAGGCCCCCAACACCCTTTCGTGACCCCCCCCCCCTCCCAACCGGACACCTCACACAAACGGACATTTAAGCCTTGACCATTAAGACAACTTCTCATCGCTCTGAAACTTTAGCGAATCAGCTGAAGTAGCAAACAAAACAATAAAACAATAAAAAAGAAGGCGATGAGGCCAGGCACCTCTTCTGGAGGAACCTGCTGGTATCTGCTTATTTGCATCTGCCAACAGAGCTGACATCATCATCATCATCATCCTCCTCATCTTCATCATCACCAACATCAGCTAAACCCCGGCCAGATAACAGCGTACACACTTCAGAGGAAATACATATTAGGATATCACAAAGACAGAGTGAACGAGCTAAGAGGAGTTTACAGAGTGGATGAGTGAGGAGGAAAGCAAACTTGGAAGTTTTTCTGGGGGAGGGGGAGTTGGGAGACTCGCGTAGGTTTGAGCTTCACGACCCCCGTCCTGTCGAGTTTTGACCACAGTCAACAACAAACACCGCACATCCACACCTGGACATTTAAAGACACGTTTGGAAGTTGTTGTTTTTTTAAGCAAAATAAGCGGTTATTTAGGTTTCCATTCACACACGGCGATATGTGACTTCACTCACCGGTCCCGGTGAGCTCTGAGAGAGAGCGAGAGAAAAACAAAAAACTTCCCGTCCTCCTCTTCCTCTCCCGCTTTAATTCCTCACCGCATTCAGAGCACGGTGCGGCTCGGTACGCTGGGGCCGCTGCTCGGTCCGTCCGGGGCAGAGGGAGCCGGGGGGGGGTCGCTGGTTGAGATGACGGCGTGGGGTAAAAGTGCTGAGGTAGGAGAGGCGGAATAGCGCGCGGATGTTACGGAGACACACGGAGCGCTGCCTTGCTCTCACTCGCTCGCTCGCTCTCTCGCTCACTCACTCACTCCCGGTGACTTTCTGTCCGTCTACCGCTGAGGGTTCCCAGCGCTCACTCACCGTCCGCAGCGCCCTGCCGCTCACCTCCCACTTAAAGGGAGAGCGACTGATTTCCAGGTGGTGGTGGCGGGGGGGGGGGGACCATAAACCCCAACGATTATCTGTCACCGCCCGCTTGTCACATTTACACACAAATTACACGCTATTGGTCGCTATTGATTGGGTTAGTTCAAATCAAATTGACAGTCTCTTCCTCCCTCTTCACATACCCAATCCCATGTTGATTTACAGAAATACTGACTTTAGGTCAGTTCACTCTGCCACCAACGTCGACAGTGTTAATACGACTTTATATGCGGGTCGTATTTCCATCATCAGCTAATCTACCGATTATTTTTTCGTTTAATCGATTCGTTGTTTAATCCACAAAATGTCAGAAAACAGTGAAACAATGCCACGATCTCAAGTAGCTAGTGGCCAAGGTGACAAATGTCTGTATAAGAATAACTTTGATTAGTTGTTTTGGTCTTGAGTAGACTGCAATTTATTTTGTCTTTTAGTCATCTTTTAATGCTTTTTCATGCTATTATTATTATTATTATTACTTTCATGAATTTATGAGCACATCTCTGGTAAACACAAGATTTAAAGTGGTTTTGATTCTTTGTGGTGAAACTCCACTTCTAATCGATTTGTGTTAGTCGACTAAGAATCTCTTTGGTCAAGGACAGCCCTATAGTCATGATATTTACCAGCCGCGACAGTAACACTGGTAATACTTTCACCTTAAACCTGTGTGTGTGTGTGTGTGTGTGTGTGTGTGTGTGTGTGTGTGTGTGTGTGTGTGTGTGTGTGTGTGTGTGTGTGTGTGTGTGTGTGTGTGTGTGTGTGTGTGTGTGTGTGTGTGTGTGTGTCATCGCGGCAACGTGTGGTCCCGGGGACGCCGATTGAACCAGTAACTGCTTCGGGAGAAGTTCTGAGGACTTTGTTTTTGTTTTGTTTACATTTCTGTCCACCCGTCCGTGAATTCATTTTGTCGCTGCAATGAACGTCACGAACACGAAAGACGCAGACACGAAACTTTACAGGTGTGTGGTTGAGACGTTGCCATATGCAGAGGACAAAAAAATTAAATCAAATAAGTAGCTAATGTGACCAATATTTCTGTTGTGAGAAACACACTACATTTGTAGTTTTTGTGTATGTATTTTCTTTTTTCTATTATAACACTAAACACAGTGCATCCGGTCCTTGTGCAGATGTGTGTTACAATTCTAATGCTACTGTCCATATCAAATAAAATAAACTACCTAATATACTTGTTTTAATAACATAGTCTTATTTGTTTGTTTGTTTACCATATGTTATTGTAAATTTTATTGTAAATGTTCATGTTTTCTATTTTTAAATTATGTCATACTATTGCACTACATTTTTACTGTTATGCACCAAGTCACCCAGCCAAATTCCTTGTATGTGTAACGTACTTAGCAATAAACAGTTTCTGATTCTAATTAGCATATCAGTAATTGAATCTCTAGCAAAGAGGCCATTTTGTTCACCAGCCATCACACTCCTTGCTTTGTTCTGCATCACAACAGGAAGCAGAATTGCAGAAACATAAAGTTTAGTCATTATCTACTAGTTAGTGTCATGAGACGAAGTGTTGACTGTGGCTGTTTGAGGTTTAGAAAGTTAAGTACGATCAGCTCTGCTCACATATTTTTTAGTCCACGGGGTGATTTAAAAACTAAATTAAAAAAGCTATCCAAAAGACTTAAAGATTTGTTTATGTCCCCTTTGCACGGGAAGATTCCCACATGTGTAAAATGAGAGGATTTAGTTCTTGTTAATCAACTAATTAGTTCACCTCATGAAATAAATTAACGCCTTAAAATTCTGCTTGACCAAATTATAAAAAAAGTTTTCCAATTTGTCCTCAGTAGTTTGCATCCTCAGCAGAATGGTTCAGCTTTGTTCGTCACAGTGGTGAGATTTTCACCGAAACATCTGCCGCCACCCAAACACGAGATGAACAGGATTTCATTTGTGCTGAATAAATTATATTCCACCAACTCAACAGCAGTGTCTCTTTCCAGCTAAATTGTTTCTTAATCCACTAACCTAAAAATGTTTTGTGACCTTGAATTAACAAAAACATTTGAAAGAAAAGTTGTATCCAGAGAAAATTCATTTTTTACCCAAAAGGCAATTTAGATTTTTTTTCTTCCAAATATCATTTAATGCCTTGAACAGAAACAACTTTTTTTGTGTAATTTGGGTGAATGAACCTTTAATATCTTTACTTCCTCTTTAAATTCCCTAGTAATCTCTTTTTTTCCTCCTCCTACTCTAACAGTGGTACATGCAGAGTACTGCAACCATAAGTGGTTGAATTGATGGAACATCTGGACCTCTGCTTGGTTTTGTTTGTTCTGTGTTTCAATATATCTGAACAAGCAGTTGTTGTCATTGATGCTCGTCTTTTTGTCGTCACACGACAGAATAGTAATTTGTCTTTATCAGATGTCTTTTAACCCTCCTGTCGTGTTTGGGTCAAATCTGACCGATTTACAACTTTAATCAATCATAAATATTGTGTTTTACATCTGATTACCTCAAGGCCTCATGATATCCTCCACACTAGGCATTTGAACATATCAAATTGCTGATCACCATTTTCATTGAATTTTTAGTGGTTTAGTCAACTTTGTAACACCCATGGTGTTCCCGGTCAAAAGTGACCGCCATAGGAAATGAATGGGAAACACTAGATTATGTCCATTCATCAGATGGAAAACAGCCCCATACACACCCACAACCACCCCTCCTCCCATACACACACACACGCACACGCACACACACACACACACACACACCTGTGTAAACACCTGTTCACAGCCCCATATACACAGTTGTACACATTTCAAACTTGTACATAACTGTTTGTTATGGGAACCCATCTCTATACCGCGCTTATGTGCCCATCCCCCCACGTGAACCACACCTTCCAGACTAAACAATGTTTCGTATCTTCTCACTTTCCCCCTATATAAACCTTTATTTGTGCCTTGCTCTCATTTTACTCTGTGAGCACAACGAGTAGGCCACTAATGAGGCGATTTTCTGTCAGAGAGGCTCTGGAACAAATTTTTTAACCAGATGAAGAGGAGATTGAACCAGAGATTGAAGGCAACATTGATCCTGATTTCGATCCGGACTATTATGAGACTGACCAGTCAACAGATGGCGAGGAAGTAGCACCAGAGGAACAGGCACCTGAGGTGACATTCCAGTCCAAGGGTGGCAACTTGCTCTGGTATTCATCCTCCCAGAACAGAGGAGGTAGAGCGAGAGTTGAAAACATAATGAGGATGACGCCAGGGCCAACACGATATGCAACGTCTCGTGTGGATGACTTCAAGTCCAGCTTCCAACTCTTTTTACCAGAGTCCATTGAGGGTGTTATACTGGACATGACAAACCTGGAGGGGAGGCGTGTGTTTGGGGACACGTGGAGAGCATTGGACCAGGTAGACCTCCAAGCCTACATGGGTCTGTTGATTCTAGCAGGAGTATATTGGTCAAACAATGAGGCTAGAAAAAGTCTGTGGGATGCGGAGTTCGGGAGGTCTATATTCCTGTCAACAATGCCCTTACAACAGTTTCATTTAATTTAGCAATACATTTTCAGTGTCTATTCTTTGTATATTCACAGCAGTTATTCATGTAAACCACTAGTCTGAAACATTGTTTACAGCTTAAAAGGGTGTGTTTTTTTTGGTGATGATTAATGGTTTTTGTGTTAATGTAAGAGCAGTTAAAACAGACCGGTCAAATTTGACCGGGAACACTAAAGTAAGGGGGGAGAAACGAACATGACAGGAGGGTTAATACATGAACAGGTGTCTCACGGCAGAAACAGAAACACACCGTATGTCGATGACATCACGTTGTTTGTTAAAGTTGCTGCAAAGCAGATTCAGAAAATGGTGAAAAAGGGCCACAATCTCAAGTTCCCAGTTGACAAATCTCTTAGAGACTGTAGGACAATTCTTAGCGGGGGGAGGGGTGGCATTTATTAGGACTGACCCCTCTTAGTCCATTAGTCATTTTGGTCTGAGTCTTTTGCAATTTCTTTTGGCGATTAGGCCTTTTTATGCTTGTTTTTACTGCTTTGCATTGTTGCAAAATGGAAGGCCTGTACTTTGTCCATGATTGCCAGAAGTTGTCAATTACACATCAGTGTTTCCAAAAAGCTTTCTGTGGTGAAATAAACGTTGGCTTGGTGAAAAGAAGCCAAAGCTGTGACTCGTTTTTAATTTTTTTCCTAAATGCATAGGCACGGCGCGCCTCGGTAGCCGATCGGCTGACACAACGTCGGGGAAATGGGACTGAAGAAGTGAAGGACCTTATATCAAGACGGGAAGAAAGGGAAGGACGGAATCGCCGAGGTCACGGGAGCGCACAACGGTGAGGAGAAGATAAAAGGAGGCGCGGCTCTGTGGGGACGGGGGGAGAGATAGAGGGAGAAAGAGGGACAAAGAGAGGAGGAGAGAGAATGAAAGAGAGGGAGAGAACGAGGTAGAGAGAGCCTGGTGGTGCGTTGGGGGAGCCGATGTGCCATTTCTAATCCCTCCTGTTCGTGGCTTTGTGCCGTGGCCCAGCAGGAAGTGGGAGCTGGGCAGACAACAATTAACAAAAGAGCTGTGAAGAATACAATTAGCCATCAATGGCCAACCACGGGCCTTTGTGCCTGTCGCCATGGAGACGGCACAACACCACTATACTGAGATTACAAAACCCTTTTCTACACTTCTCCTTTTTTTCTCTCTCCATCTACCCTTTTCTCTTTTACCCTTTCCTTTTTTCCACTTTTTTTCTTTTCTTCAGCTTTCAAACTAATGTCCCTTTTTTTCTCTTCAGTCTTTTCTTCTCTGTGAGACACACACACACACACACACACACACACACACACACACACACACACACACACACACAAATAGACACACTTACATGTACTGCTTTACATGTGAACACTTGGTTCATGCTTTCTGTGAAGCGACGTGATGTCTCTGTCTTGTGGTGTTCTGGCTCTTTAGATGTCTCATGACTGACGAGTCTGGAGATTCGAGCACTGGATGAACCCCTCTACACCCTCCAGCAAGATCAACCGCCCCCCTCACTCGGCATCAGCCAGGAGTTCTGGCTAGTTCTGTTCATGCAGTCCTGGACAGCGATGTTCCATTTGATTCCGTGTGACGGCTGTAATTCTACCCGACGGCACCCTCAACCAGTTTGGCGGCACCTGTAGCTGCGTAGAGATACCTGCCTCAACCGGTAGGCGTTCGTAAAGCCTGTTGGATGTGACTGGGTTTACCCCGAGTGTTAACCGTCGTGCAGTGCACAGTGGACAAAAGGATTGCGCAGCTTCTGCTAAACATGCACAAATAAGAACAAAAAAAAACCAGATCAACCACAAAGGGTGAAATGCACCCCTAAGTAGAAATAGCACGTATTTAAATTAGGTAATATGCAGACATTTGGCACAAAACTCTCCCCTTAAGCAAAATAAGCCTCATTGCCAAAACAGCCCAATTCAGCAAGCAGATACAGTATTAGTCGTCAGAGAGTTGGTGGTACCTGAAGCGCATTTATAAGGGGTGTTGTTGGAATGCAATGACAGTCGTGTCATTAAAATATATATGAATAACGGTCCCCTACATGTAATTTTTGTGAATACATGAGGGGAAAAAAAGAATGAAAAATAAACACGAAAAAGTAAACAAATCATGTCTTCCCTCACAACCAACGCCTAAAGCACAATTAGACTTTACTACATGGATAAGTCCAATCAGTAGTAATATTGTGTAATATTATTAGTGCAATGTCTTTCGTGAATTGGACCTTGAGACGGCGCGGATAGCGTTTGCATGTGATGCGCAATTCACGGTGCAATAAGCCCCTCAGTTACCAGTTTTATTATGTAATAATGTAATTTTTTGTTGAAATTTGTTCTTGAGAGACGATGATTCAACATTATGGACTGTAGCTTGTAGCGGTGCCCCACTGAAAGTCGATGAGTCGAATTATCATCGTTGACCCTCAGTCCACTTGAAGTTCTTTAAGTGGAGCTTTCAGATTTATATATTTTTTTTAAGACACCAGATCAATAAAGAACTTGTTGAAGTTGTGCTCTAAACCATTTGATCTTAAACGCACGGGTTGGTTCTTGTCACTTTAGTCTTTTCATGCTCTTCGAAAACGTAATATTTAACATACTTTTTGTATGTATATGTAGTTTTGCAGAGGTGTAGAGTTTTAGAAAATGTGGACTCAGTGATCTGTGTGACATTGTGTATAAGAGGAAACACCAGGCTGGCTACATAATGTTTGTCTACATTTTGAATCAAAGACAGTAGGAAATGCGGCCGTGAGATGTATTGTAGGGATGTGGATGAGAGATGGAAAAGATGCCAAACGTTATTACAGTGTCACACTGAACAATGTGTACCCATATGCTAAACACGGGCCTGGGGGACTGCCCATTATTCCGAAACCCCAACAGTCCAAAAATGTCACATTGGACCGAAGGCCGGTTTGTCCGACAGCCCGTTATCCCAAAAAACAAATGGCCATTGCTCTGAAGGCCCATTGTTTCGAATATACACAATCCACCTGCAGCAGACAGAAGCACGTGGCCTTCCTTGGTTGGGTTGGTTAGGGTTAGGCATGAGAAATGAGATTAGGAGCAAGAGTATCAGGGTAAACCAATCAAAGGCCGAGTAGGGCGGGTCATGTCGTGGTAGGAAATAAACTTCAAGGGGAAGGTCCAATGAGGTAATTTTGCACAATAATTAACCATGCGCTTCTGTTTGTTGCAGGGGTAGTTTGCATTTTCCGAACAATTGCTGTTTGCTTTGAAGTCCAATGGGAAATTTTTCGGACAATTGGGGTTTGGTAATAATAGGCCGTCGGAACACCCAGGCCAGCATGGCTATCTCCTTCAACATGTCATGTCAGCAGCACTCTGGCCCCCGTGGCGGTGAGTGACGATCGTCACTCACCGCCACCGGGGCAGAGTGCCTGCTGACTGACATGTAGAAGGAGATCTGCCAGGCTGGCTTGGTGTTCCTTTACAACCACCCAATGTCATTTTATCCTTGCCTGAAATAAATTAAAAAATCCTCCCATCTGGTATGTTCATGTTTTCAACATTCTTGGATCTGTGAATGAAATGTTTAACTTCACCTGGATCAAGACAGGGTGTAGACTGTGCTGTCAATGATAAAAAGCAAGATAAAAAGAAGTACACACTGCCTAAAATATTTCCCTAATTTTTTTGTTTTGTTAATCACTGCAGGTGTGAACTGATTGTACGTGGGGTTACAGCATCTCTTTGCTGCTTTGGAAAGTGAAGCACAGTCAAATTTCCGTCACCTTTCCTCAAAACTGTGCCTTTTGTCTTCAACAATGGAGACGAGCTGCAGCATGTCAAACTATGGAAGTGGAGAGAGTAGGACGTGCAGCTGTGAGGCACGGGGGTGCACTATAGGAGGCCTTTAAAGGAAAGAGCAAAATAAATCACGGTAATTGTTGATGCAAAACTGTCATTTAATCTACGGCAGGCAAAATATGGAGTGGCAAACATCTTTTTTAGCCGCTTCCTCCACCGCTTATGATGTTCAAGGTTGAGCTGGTGAAGAGGTTCAAAACCAGGACCTTCTGGCCTGTGAGCCGCGTGCCATCCCTTCTACGAACTGCCTTCAATTTCGTAAACTGACCATCTGAACAATGGAGGGAAATTGAATGATACCTCCAGCCTGACAGTGACCACAAAGTGTTTGGATTATTGTTTTTTTGTTTGTTATATGTTTGAAAAACAAAGGCTTAAATTCCATCTGCCATTTAAATGGGACCAATATTGTGTTCTGCTGTGTGTGTGTGTGTGTGTGTGTGTGTGTGTGTGTGTGTGTGTGTGTGCGCGTGCGTGCGAGAGGCAAGCCTCATATTGGCTTTAGCTGAGCTGTAGAATAAATTTTTACCTTAAACAAGGACTGTGGATTTTGTCCCCCATCTCTTACTATATAATTGCATGAGGAGGGGATGACTTTACAGCCAGTATGGAGATGAGGAAACTGTCAGTCCCTAATTTGCAGACAGAGATTGGAAAGATGTTTTCTGATGTCGCCACCGGGCTAAAGCCCCAGTTCCACCGAAAGCCGGATATACTACGGATGTCCCCCGCGGTGATCCGGGAAGGAAATCGTCCAGGATGAAAACACATTTGACATTTTTCCCGGTTCCGCCACGGATCACCCCTGTTCAAGCCCGGTTTATCCCGGATTGCCACGGTTTGACCACGGTTCAACTACGGATACGCCACGGATATGCCCCGGATGCGTCGCGGATGAAGCGTCCCGGATGAAGCGTCCCGGATGAAGCGTCCGGGTATAAATAGTTCTGATTTTCAGTTGGGGTGAATCGGGGTGTCAACTAGCTCCCGTTTCATCCCGGATTAACACGGTCCTACTACGGTTACGCTACGGTTCATTCCGGTCCTACTACGGTTCTTCCCGGATGCGCTACGATCAACGCCGCCCCCCTCTCTATTTCCGGATGGCCACGGATCACCCCGGATGTTAGTTGTACGTCCAGCGAGCCGCTCGTCTTCCCGGATACGCCACGGATGGCCATGGTTCACCACGAATGGCCACGGTTTTACTACGGTTCATCACGGACCCCCCCGGAAAGTCCCGGACTGACTACGGTTTCACTACGGTTCCACTCCCGGATGACCCCGGATCAGATCCGGGGACATCCGTAGTATATCCGGCTTTCGGTGGAACTGGGGCTTTACTTTATTTTAGGATTGTCTGATTTTATTATTGTTTTATTTGTGAGCTTACTATATTTTAGGTTTGTCGGATTTTAGTGTTGTTTAATTCCTTAGCTTACTTTACTTTAATTTAGGATTGTCTGATTTTAGTATTGTTTTATTCGTTAACTTAACTGATTTTAGTATTGTTTGATTTTAACATTGTTTTATTCACTATCGTACTTTACTTTAGGTTTGTCTGATCTTAGTATGTTTTCTCGTTAGTTTACTTTTTTTTACGATTTGTCTGACTTTATTACTGTATATAAGTTAACTTTAAGGTTTGTTTGATTTTAGTGGTTTTATTCGTTAAAAAACTTTACTTTAGGATTGTCTGATTTTAGCACGTTTTATCCATTAGCTTATTTTGTTTTAGAATTGTTATATGATTTTAGAATTCTTTTCTGTTTCTAATCTGTTGCCTGATTTTTTGTTTTGGTCTTCAATGTTCTAGCTGCCCTTTATGCTGTTCGATGTAAATATTTGACATCTACCAGAGTATGCTTTAATGCTTTATATTTATTTATTGCTTTATAAATAAAGTGTACTATTATTCTATCTGTGCCAGGTTGCCAGTACATTACAGCTGTGTGAATATAAGTGGAACAAATGTTTGAGCCTCCCATTGGCACTTAGATACATTGTTGTGACAAAACAATGATGAAGATTCGGCCGTGAACTGTTCGTAGTTAGCCATGCTTTGAAATCCAATGTTTTCATGGCAAAACTTTATATCGTCAGTATTTCACATTTCAAAACCATTATTTATTATTTTGGGGGGCTGAAGCCCCCCTAAAATAATTTGGCATTATTGGATTTTAAAAATATATATATATTTTTATATTTTGGTGATGTCATTAAATTAAACTATTGTTTCTCACATGGACAAGTTATTTATAACCCTACCATGCTACATATGTGCATGTGTTCTGGTTTGTATGTTTTCTCCCCCTTCAAATTACAATCCAATAGCCTATCATCATACTTAACGATATAAGCCCCGGGCACTAGGACCTTGAGGAGGCTCTCTCGTCAACGACAGCCAGGATTATAGCCAAGGAGTTTAGCTCAAAGTAAATGATGCACGGAGTGAAATTGTAAGTACAGGTAGTTACAGAATGTGGCTATCTGTAGTTGTTAATGATTGTTACCTGCTTAAATTTAGGTTTACTTGAGGCAAATGAAAGGGAATATTGTAGTGGGCTATGTTAACAGTGTAAAGCACAACTACAGAGCAAAATCACACTCTTTCTGATTGAACCAATCTATGAACAATGAAACAATTGTTTCTGAAACAATGGATATCCGCGGCCCCAAATGGGCCCCAAAAAAAATGTGCTGCAAACATGCCACTCCCCTTGGGGCTAAGCCCCCCCTTTCTTTGAATCCTAGAAACGCCCCTGAACCTGTCACAGATGGTTGTAGGTATAAACCCTTTATGTTGGTTTCTAGGTGGAACCCTTTCAAAGGGTTCCAGGTAGAACCTTCACATAAGGTTTGACCAGGAACCAAAAAGGGTTCTCCTATAAGGACAAGCCAAAGAAACCAAGAAGTTCTGGTTTGCATCTTCATTTCTAAGAGGGCAGTTTTTTTTTATTCACTTGTGCCTGTTTGGTGACAGCAGTGGCGGGCCGTGCATTTTATACCTGGGCCTTCTGTGCTGTCCTACTACAGTTTAATTACCTCATTATGACAAATCAATCCAGCAAACCTGCATCGGATCCACGCATTCCACCACACAAGAGCACGAGCCATTCAAATATTATTCATAAAAACAACACGATTGACAAATGAACAGTAGTAACGTTATTTATGTAAAGAAACGCAGTTTGTCACTTACCGAAACTTAAAGAGTTTAATCCCAGTACATCGTTTCAGTTCCAGTAAGAAGTCGTTCTCGATTCATGGACGCCAGTGACAGTCGAGTTGTATTTCGGCACTGCGGCAGGTTCGCAGCGGGGCCGGGATCCGGAGCCCGCCGGCCAGTGCACCCCTGTGTGGAGCTGTTTCCCTGCGAACTTGTTCGTTGAGTTGTAGATCCACTCGAGTCTCTCTAAAAGTTTTCAAATGCTATGGTGTCCTCAGGTTAGCGTAGCGTAGCTCCAAACACCAAGAGCTCAGTTAAAATGAAACACATTCCCAGCCATAAAATGTGCAACGCTTCTCCTACGCTGTCAGCAAGAAATACCATTCATACAAATCCTTTTCCTGGCTGAGTCAGGGCTGCTAGCTGTGGTGTTGACTGACCATTTCTTACGATGTCCAGCTTTCCTGAAATGTCCTTTCTTGAGAAAGGCGTTGTCAGTAACTCCGCCACTAAAGCAAAACCCTAAAAATTGTATAATGTCTTCCATATCTTTCAATTTGAACTCTTACTCCTCCAACTAAGCTCTGCTCTGTGAAATCTGATTGGATAAAAGCTCTACTTAAAACAAGCTGCACTGGAAGCAGAGCAACTGAGGAAGACAGTAGCTGTGTAATGAGAAAATAAGATAATGGGAAAAATATTTTTATAAATTACAATACATGTAGTGTATTTAAGAAAAAATATTAAATTATAAAATATCTATAACTTTGTGATTCTGTTTAGGCCAGCAGAGAAGGCTTTGAAGGCCCTGACGGCCCACCACTGGGTGACAGGCAGTGGAGTAAACGGTGCCACGAACAACCAAGCCGTGAAGTGCAGTTTCCATGTCAATTATTACCAGGATTTGCATTTGCCCACACCGGGGCAGAGCACAGTCGTCAGTAATGTGCTTTGTGGCTTCGCTGTTATACATGTGTGAGTGGTTCCAATTCAAAGCTGAACTTTTTTAAAGATAAGTTGGCCACTGATGTAAATCTCTGAAGCTAAAACATAAAGTGAAAAGGATGTTTCATTTGAACCCCACACACATGGCTGTGGTGTGAGTGATCGTTATCCAACACACAGCTGTCAGCTTTTTACACCATGATGCGGTTGGAACTGTAAAGGTGGCTGCACACAGTAAAGACGTCTGTTTCTTGTGTGACTGGAGCAACGCTGTAACCAGTGGGTTTACTTACAAGCAAGGTACACCTGAATAATCTAATGCAATTCAATACAACTGCCCTGCCATAAATTCTACTTTCACAAAGCTCATAATGTTCGGTTTTTGGTGACGTTGCCAGAAATGTGTGAATTTAATTATACGTTTATTATTGAGTTGAGTGTATGGTGGTGTTGTGCCTGTGTTGTTGCTGGACCACATTATACTGAGAGGTGTTTATAGGTTTTTGTACATGCATGAGGTTAGCAGAATAGTAGAAGCTTATTTAAATATAACGAAATCTAGCCATGAACGAAAGGGAAGGGAAGGAGGGAATTTTATTAGCCACAAATTAAGACGGACTTTCCACATCTGTTGACAATGTATTCCTCCTTGGTGTGCTAGCTCCGCTGCAGGTGTGCCATGTGCCTCTGGCCTCAAAATTCAAAAGCCACCGTCGTGTTTGCCAACACAAAACAGAGCTTTGCGCACAGTTATTTCTGCTACTTTCTGCTCTCATCCTGGTGTTGTGGAGCCAGGTGTGGTTCTGTGACACGATGAAAGTTACAGCTGACAAAGTCACGTCCAGGGACTTTTCAGTCCACGAACTTCATCGTTTTAAAGACACAACATGTTCCCTTGAAGAATGGGTTTTATATATGTAGTGTGTTCTCCATGAATGCAAAAATGTTTCCGTGTCAGACTTTGAAAACCTGTGCTTGAGAGTGAGTTTACACAGAGACGATTCAGAGAGCAGACGGTGCACTGCGAGTCAATTTCCTGTATCCGTGTCACAGGGTTTCACCACCGCCCTGACCTTTTAGGAGATTAGCAGCAAGTCCTGAATCTATTCACTTCAATAGGAGAAAAGAACATTATCAAAAATTATGATGGATTCATTCACCCCCATAGTCACCAAAGTAAATATTGGACCCATTTTCCACAGGCCACATAGCTTTCAGAAGATCCTCACACTGAAAATTACAGATTTCAGGCAGACAAATCAGGAGAAAATCAACTTTGTTCAAGACCTGTCTCAGTCACAGCAACACTTGCGATATCTGACACTAGGTCTAACGTTAACGATATTGTCAAACTGTGTCAAAATTAAGATAACGTCATCCGACGTTGCTAACGCCCGAGCAAACAAATTTATGCAATGCTAAATATGCCTGTTAGCTGTGTAATTATCTAATGTTAGCAGGAGACAGTATAAATACATCAGACTGTGTCCACTTAGGAGACAGGAAGTATAGACCATTTCATACCGTTGGCGAAGCTTGTTTTTTGTTATAGAGCATCCTATGTTTACACTGCACAATTAAAGGGCCACAAGAAGAAGAATTCCTGAGCAAAGGCCTTTACACAGCGGCGGGGGGAGCTTATATTTTATTTTTTTCTCTGTGCAAATAATTCAAACATCAATATCTTGTTTTGAACAGTTGTTTTTGTCAAAAACACCTACACACAGACCTGGAATATTACGTGGTGGAGAAGCGGCCTAATGTTTTATTCTGGGACAAGGTCGATTCCTCTGAGCCTTATGCCACGAATGAAGGCATCACCAAATCAAGTTGTGCCTTTTATTTATGAAAAAATAAACACGGAGGCTCCGTAGTCAGATCCGTGACGGCAGCAAACTTTGACAAAGGAACCCTTCCCTTCTTACCTTTCACGATAAAAGCCCTAGTCCAATAATATTCACAGGCAAGTATTTCACATTTTATACGTCAGGACCCCGGCGCGGAAAGACCTTAAGATGAGGCCCATTCAGTTGTGTTATTGAAGACCAAATACTGATGATGGGAGCTCAACTCCACTTGTTCTTGTTCAAACTTCACACTGCAGAAACCAAGACCTCTGGTGCTTTTATATCCCCCACAAATGTGTCATTTTGTCCATACAAACCACACCGTTTTTTTGTTTTTGTTTTAGTAGAAAGCCTAGTGCCAGCTCCTGCCTTTCAGGTCGCCTACCTTTGTTTGTGCTGTTGAAGCCGGCCAAGCCTAGCTGACCAGTGCCAGCCCGCTGTGTTTGTTCAGCCAGGCCGGGCCATGCGACAGCACCTTCAGCCACAGTTAGCTGTAGGTTGTAGCGTAGCTTCGTCTTATCATGCTCTGTGATATACAGTCTCAACCTCTATTTGTACTCTGTAGAGTAGCAGAGTTTCCATATTAGTGTGCCAGGTTGTTTGGAAGATGAAACTTTAATTATTCCCATGGGGATATTGAGCCGCCGCAACAGCAAAAAATAGGATACAGCAGAGAATGGGAGGATGTAAATTGGTACAGAGTAAATGACATGCAGCAACCTGTAACACCTGCTTATTTTGACCTGGTTTAGTATAAATGTATCATTGAAAATAATGTTAATATAGGAGTTACAGGATTATAGATGGAAAATTAGGGCTGATCTCTAGTAACAGTTCACTTTGATTGAAAGGCAAATGTTACAATCCGATTACAAGGTGACTCTCAGTTAGTCTGATACAATTTAACCTCTTTTAGCTCATAGTTTTGTTTTTTTGGCCTGCATATGTACTGTTTTGGTTCACTCTCACCGCTCTCATCGACCTCGTTTTCAGCCGCAGCAGACTACGAAACGTCATCACGTCGACTTATTCGCCTTCACAGCGTCTTGTGTGTACTTGCGTTCATGCAACCGTTCTGTAGTTTGTTTACAGCCTAACGTTAGCTTTTGACTTCTGTCGATTGCATTTCCGCTTAAAAACAAACATAAAAGTGGTGTTCATTGTGAAGTTTATCCTGCTGAACAACGTATAAGTATCATAAACTTGTGTTTGCCACGGAGCTTAATTTCTGCAATAATCCAAAAACCAATGGAAAAATCCCATTGGCTTTTTGGGGAATCAATGCGATGCTAACTCCCAGGGTTGGCCCGGAATACCTCATCCCCTGCAGCCCCTCTATACGGTAATAATATTACTGTATTCCAGTGCAATGCATTTACAGAATAAAACTTGTGTAATTCTATAATTTTCTTCTTGTCGCCAAATATTTAGAAATTACAAGGCCCTTAGATAATGTTCTACCTCACCTTATTTTTTCTTGTAGCACGTAATTTCCCCTCTCTCCCTCATCGTCTGTCACTTCTCTTGCTATCTAATGAAAAAAAATGCCTGAAATAAAAAATAAAGATAAGAATTGTACATCACAAAAAGTGATATAGTTTTAGTATAAACAGCTGAGCGCTGTGCTTTTTAGCTAACATTACTCGAACAGGAGGCAATAGTGCATTTGTTGGGGACAATTTTTATCAGCGAATTAATACACATTTGTTGTCCCATTAATTAATTTAGAGAAACATACAGAATGCAGATTCTTTCATGCAGAGGGGAAGAAAGTCTCACTGAAGGGTTTGCTATGGCCCCCACACAGTTTAACACCTAGTTTGGTAAATTGTGGTGCAATAGACAGCGATCTCCAACACCATCATCAAAACTAATGAGGGACTATCTTGTAAAGAAATGCCGTGAATGCTGACATCTGTCACCCATCTGCATCTCAGCTGATATAACGTATATAAAGTACATATTTGCAATATATACAAATGAGAGGAAAATGTAGATAAGGGGGGGATTTATGTACTGCAGGCTACATAAAATACAGCTCATTATACATTACTGTAAAAGTCACCATAATACATAAAGTAAAGTGGCATCATGTTGCATTGAACATGTGTTTTAAGTTAATGGTTTAATAGTGAGGGAAGTTTATTTACGCTCATTGCAATCTGCTTGCATCTGACAAGTCATCAGAAAAGAAACTGAGGTTTCTGACAAATAACAGAAAGTGTATGCTATGAGGGCAAATATGTGTTTCATGGACTGCACACACACCAACCTCTCCAGGCTGCAGTGGCAGTTGCTGGAGGCTTGCTGTTCCTGAGCGGCCCAACGTAATCTAGGCGCAAAACATGTCATAACAGCCCCCGACCTCAACCGAAGTCGATCAACCCACGCTGTCTTCCTGTGTCTCACTTAGCCCCTCTTTTCTGGGGTTGTCAGATCCTGGTGGTAGAGATTGGAATCAGGTCACTCGACTGCTGCCTCCACTCAGATATCTGCTCTATCTGAGGGCTGCTGACTGGCACAGCCTACCTGCCGCTTCTCTCTGCTCCTCACACACACACACACACATATATGTACGCTCACTAAACCACTCAAACAAGTCATGTCCTGGATGATACCCAGCAAATGTTTGAATATTAAATCGATGCTGAGGTGATGGACTGCGCCAACGATTAAAAACTCTGCAAATAGTCTGACAACATTTTTTTTAAAAGTCAGTCGTTTCAGTATGCACGACGCTGTTTAAATGTGAGCTTCAATGTGGTGTTATATCATCATTTAGAAAGCGTCCCAAAAGGGTCACCTTCAGCATTTTGTGCGTAACACGATAAATGTTTTCAATCGCGTCTTCTCTCCGTCTGAACGCTGCAGCAGCTCATCTCGCTGATTAATGCTGATAAACAACCAGAGCACAGACGATGATCATTTAGCTGCTGCCGGAGTGAAAACCTGTGCGCCGCTCTTAATGGGCAGCGATGACTGAGAAACCACTGAAACCGCCTCACAAAATGACCCCTCACCAAAGCACATGGAGATTGTTGGGTCACAGAACTGGTTCAGAGCACGGAAATAAACTGCGAGAAACACCGGAGGACAGAGTGAAAAGTAGGCCTGAGGAGGTTTTGGGTCAGTGATTCCAGCAGCAGTGGTCACTCAGAGCAGATTTGCTCACAATAACTAGTCAATGTCTTTTGTCAGATCGGTATCTGAAGATATGATCTCTTGATGGTATTTTACTTTGCCACTTCTGTTTTCACTGTAGTAATAATACAGCATGATACGGCTGTGGTGTCTTTGTTTTGTCAAATCTACAAAATTGTTTTAATGTTGGTGTTTTCTTGTATTGTTGTCATGTTATCCTTATTTATTAAGATTAGTGTACCGGTATTCATTATTTTGTCAGCAGCAAGAAAGGGCAGGTATTGGTCTGTTTTGTATACTTATGTATAATTGATGTAATAAATGTAGAATACAAATCCAATATTTTGACTTTTCCACAACTTTTGCATGTATTTTAACCAGATTGTTTTCGTGTTATCCATAGAAATTCTATGCTGTCAAAGGTAATATGTATAAATTGTTAATTTAAAAAATAAATCTGAGTAAAGCTGATGATTATCAGTTGACCCCTCGCTAAGAACAGCACCACGCTACTCTGTGAAGCTGTCAGAGCCATGGAGCCCAACCCCAACAAGCACAGGACTTTGAACTGGTGTTCATCTCCCCAGCAAAACCTACTTTCAGCAAGAAGCAGACAGAGGAGTCTACAATATGCGTTTGACCAACACAGTCTGAAGGCAGTTCGTGAAATAATCACGGAATATATTGTTTTTGTGCTGAGCGACACAAATTGTCCGTTGTTGTCTTTTCGTGTCACTCGGCACACTTTTTTTTCAGGACGACATTATGCTTGTAACTGTCAACATGTGTAATTGAAATGTATTGAGTTTATATGGTACCGTATGTGGTGCCTCAAGGTATCGTAGTTCGTTATGTAATGTCGTAAAGTAACGGGCCACACCCAGAGTTGTCGTGGGCATATGACCGTGGCATTGTGGGTCGTTTGCTGGTACAGAAGCAGAGAAGAGTGAACGACCCCAAGTTAAACTGATTCTGCACGTGGTCCATGAGGTGCACACGGTAAAGCGTTCATTTGTACATATATTTGTGTGTATTGTTGTTAACCTGCATTTCCGTTTACATGTGTTGAGATTGTAGTTTGTAGTTTATGTCATTATTAATGTGCTAATATGTGCTAGCCGGACATTTGCCTGAGAGACTCCAGGAAGACCTCGCAATTTATGTAAACATTTTTGTTTTGTTTATCGTTTTCACGGTGTCTGAGGTGCAGAGAGAGAGAGAGAGAACGCGGCAAATAAAGTTCATCAAAGACATCAGTACGAAGCGTCGCCATTTTTGCTGGACCAGTGTAGCTACAATGCTACAATAGAAAGTTTAGGAAATACATCATGGTTGGGCATAAAATAATGACATACAGTCAGGTTTAGGCAACCAAACGAACGTTAGATGTACTGAATATTTCTGCCATGACACTGGGCTGGTTTGACGAAATATCCAGGATGTTGAACTGATTTAGCAGTAAAAACAGATAAAGATAAAGATAAAAAGATAAAGATAGAAGCTAAAGCTACAGATCACAGTGTAAAAGTGAACCACCACATCACCTGGAGATCCAGACAGAAGACAATGAAATTAAGGAACACTGTAAAGCTGGGTAAGTGTTTATTCACTGTTACAATCATTAGAGCAGCATGTGTAGCTAGCGTAGCATAGAGGTGCTAACACTAGTGAACGATATGCTAACGTACCCCGCTAATGTTAGCTCCCAAGGTTTTCAAGTAGAAACGTAACATTTTAGAGATGTTTATCTCCTTCCAACTGCTGAGCAGGACCTAGCAAAAGCTCAATTAAAGACATGTTAAGTAATATTTTATTTCAAGATTTGTGTTAGTGTTTTTAAATCTGGGTCCTTTTGCTACGTCTCATTATTTAGGCATGAACAGACTTCATATAACTCAAGCAGAGTTCATTTACTTTTGTGGTTTTCAGTGAAAATACAAATCGTCCACTCTCCTTTTACAACATGTAAATTTAAGAATTTGCAAGTTCAGTAACTTTTTCCTGATTTTCTGATTCCAGGGTGAATTTTGAATCCCCACCTTCTCTCTTTTCCCATGTATCGGGGAGCACCGTCACATGTACCGAGTGTGAATGAGCGAGCATTAATGATAGACACGGCCTACTTACTAAGAAAGACAGAATGAATGCACAAATAGAGTCCTTCAACGCAATCCAAACAGCGACACGATGAAGCTAATGGTGCTATTGATTGGTGAATTTGTAAAGTTTCTGTGCTGAATACCAACAAATAATGCCCACTTACATCTGTTTTCATCCCATTCTGTGTTCCTCCACAGTAAACTACACTTCACCGTGAGTGCAAGGTTGTAGGTTGTTGAGTGCAATTCATTTACAACAACCACAAAAAAGCTCCACGAATGCACAAGCGCTGACTATACAGACATCTTGCTTTTGATTCAGCCTCTTGCTTCCAGGCTCTTAGTATAGTCTTATAGCAACCGTCTTTACCTGCAACAGTGTGACCCGTGACACCCCAGCCTGAACATGCACACACAGAGGGAGGGAGGGCCCCACTGAGATAAACACCAACAGTGGAAAAACCTCAAAGATGATTCTGCTTAGCTGACACAATATCGCAGCGATAAGACAGATCTTTGAATTTAGACAGAACAAGCTCGTCTTAACCAACATGCTAAATAGGCAAAATGACAAACAACACACACACATACACACACACAGCAAACCGCACTGGGGCGTCTGGGTGAGACTATCGAAAACAAGCGTTTATGTGAGGGTGTCGACATCCCGTCCGATAAGCAGCGTTCGCATTATTTCTGAGAAGCAAGCACACCGCAACACCTTCTTCTTTTCCGACTCTTTTCATCCGCTGAACGCAGCAGTACGGCGCAGCGGAAGGCGAGATGTGCTTTTTCGCAAACATCCCCCCATAGAGATACGGAGACCGCATTGACCTGATTGGGTCGATAGCGATGTGCACGCCGCTCTACAGAAAGTCCCACGGAGGGCGTTTCGGTCGGTGTCGGCGAACGTGATCCCGACGGGTGTACCTGAACACAACAGGTCAGCGTGACGGGAGTTGGATGCTCCCGACCGACCGACGCTTCCGCCTCCCGTCCCACCCCCCCTCCATCTGACTGCAGCTCTGGCCCCACGTTGCAGGCCACACTTTACCCACCTCTGATGGAAAGCAAATAACAAGCCTCACGGAAAAAGGCCTGCGCCGCATCGACAGACACACACGCATGCACAAATACACACGGTCACACACAAGATAACAGGGCCTCTGCGGGGGCGAGGGTGCGGGAGGGGGGGACTCAGGGAGTTGAGGGTCGAGGGGGGGTGGGGTGGGGGATATGGCACTGCCCCACACAAAGGCAGCCCTGAAATAGCCCCCTCGCACAATGAGACCTGCCACTCTGTCTATGAGATAATGTCTAATTGAAAACACTGCAGCCATTGTGCTCCTGTCACCGGCTCTATTGTCCAGATAGCCCTCTCCCCCCCACCTCCCCCTACCTCTCTTTTTCCATTGACGCGGCGCGATTGTTCCTCGCCATTGTGGCAACCCTACTCTCTCTCTCTCTCACCCTTTCTCTGTCTCTCTATCTCCCCCCCCTCTCCCTGTATTGTTATAATTTCATTACTTATTTGTTTTTTTGTTCCGCTTCTCCTTTCAGTCCCCTGCAGACCTTTTGTGCACCATATTTAGGCACTTCATTGGGATCTGCTGCCAATGTGTGTGTCCGTCTGTTCGTGTGTGTGTGTGTGTGTGAGCAGGTGTCAGTTTCACGAGGAGATAAAAACAGGAAGCAAGATAAAATAGTTCTCTGAGATGAAATAAAAGCCCTCGCAGGCATCACAGCAGGGGGAGGTTGGTTTTTATCCGCTCGCAGCTCTTGATTCCGGTAATATGAAACAAGGCCCTCGTCCTCGGAGACAAGTGGTCATGAGGACAACAGGCATTGTCCTGAGTGAATTACAGTCTGTGTGGTGACATTGTTGCGGCCTGCCCGTGTCCAGAAACTATGGACAACCCATCACCTAATGACACAGATATCTGGCAGAGACGAGGCGAACGTGGATCATGAATCAGGGGACTGACAGGGCCGGTCGACTTGAGAAGCATTGTAATGCACCAGAGGCCTTGTGCTTGTGCCATGACTGTGTGCCGAAAAATCTCCTGCTCCTCATCTTACAGCTGCTATTCATATGGTTCTTCTCTCAAAAGTAGATTGAGAGAAGAACCATATGCAAAAAAGGTACAAGAAGGTCTTGTGCATTAACTGTTATGATATACTGTTTTTTTAGCAGTTAGCTTCAAAGAAATAATTCAACATTTTGGAAAATACGGTTAATTTACTTTCCTGCAGAGTTAGATGAAAAGATCAGTACCATATGAAGCTAGAGTCAAAAAACGGTTAGCTTAGATTAGCATTGAAACAGGTGGAAACAGCTAGCCTGGCTCTGACCAAAGGGAACAAAATTTGCCACTGATAAACAACTGATATATAATTTAAGATTAGTAGTGTTAATAGTAGAGAGTTACTAGCATGGATGTTGACTGTTAATTTATCGCAATCTTTACAAATGTTAGCATGCTAACGTGCTAGACTAAATTGGTGAACATGATAAACATACCTGCTAAACATCAGCGTGTTAGCATAAAGCACTGCAATCTCATTGAGCTACTAGCATGGATGTAGACTGTTAATGTGTCGTAAGCTAGACTAGAATGTTTTCAGAAAACCAAATTCATTCAATGTTTCTGAAGAACAAGCCCCAGCAGTTCTACGTGAAGGAGCGTGAGCGTTGGACTACTTTTCCAGCAGTTTGGAGTGAAGAGACGATAACAAAGAAGCCTCGAGTTTGGCGATTTCGCTGTCGCCATCTTGGAATACGGCCGTCGCCATGTTGTATTTTTTGCAACCAATCAATGGAAGTGACCATATTTGGAATGAAGAGGAGTGACGTAGAGACGCCGTTTACGGCTCTGGTAGCGTCAGCGACCTGTCAATCACAGTAAGCCCGCCCTAAAGCATACCCTGCTTTATGGTCTATTTGACTCTAAATGGACAATAATTTACGAAATAAACATCATGCTGCATTGAAGAAGACTTGAAACTAGAGATTAAGACCATAAACTCATGTTTACAATGTTGACTGAGGTAATAAATCAAGTGAGAAGTAGGGTCATTTTCTCATAGACTTCTATACAATCTGACTTCTTCTTGCAACCAGAGCAGTCGCCCCCTGCTGGTCAGTAGAGAGAATGCAGGTTTTAGGACACTTCACTCGGAGGTTGCCGCCTGCTCTTAATGTGGCAAACATGGTTGGAAGCGCACACGTCTCTCAGAGTGAGACGTGAGGTTGACGGACAGCAGCAGAGAAGACAGATGAATCACTATACCCTATCCTCTCTTGCAAGTGGAATGCAACTCATTTAGCCACCGCTGCGCACTAACAAGTCCGGCCACAAATGTCACATTGGTTGAAAGAATTGCTCAGAACAATGCTAATCATCCCCTCCGTTGAGCTTCTCTACAGTCAGCAAATCAGTCAGCACACTTCAAAGGCACAGTGGATATGTGAGCATTTCACACTGTGGAGTCACTGAAAGATGCCAGATCCTTAACATGACTGATTTTTGACATAAACATGTAAAACAACTGGCTCCTGATTTCTCTTGTGGCTCTCTCTTCTGGTGTTTTTTGAACGATTCAACAGTGCATGCAGGAATCTTTTCCTGCTATCGGAATGTTTTGTCTTTTTTACAGAATTTGTATCTTAAGTGTTTACACTCAATTCCTGGTAAAAAAAAGTTGTATGTATAAATTGCCTCTAAAACAGACGTGCATTGGATTAAACACACCGACGCTCGTGCAGTGTTGTCTGGTTCCGGGTTCTGACTTGTAACAGCAATATCACCAATGCAACCAATATTTAAAATATATTTATTTTAGGGTGCAGGTTTTGCTGTCCCTTTCGGGTTGTCCGTCCGTCTGGTCCATTCTCGAGAAGGCAAGATCTCAAGAACGCCTTGAGGGGATTTCTTTAAATTTGGCACAAACATCTACCTGGACTCTAGGATGAACTGATTAGGATTTGGGGGTCAAAGGTCACAGTGACCGATTTTTCTGCCATAACTCAAGAATTTTTACTCTTAATTTGTTGTTGATTCCAATGATTTGATCACAAACAAAAAAGGCCAAAAATGTGTTGATTTTTTTTTTTTAATGAGTCACTGTCGAACCCTGATAAGTTTCGGCATATTAATGATAAAACATGAAACTACAGTCCTGTAGGTTAATTATACACACTTTACTACAGTTTAAATGATAGCCCATCATCTACTGTGTAGCCTAATTATTTAGTGTATGGGGGTACATATATGTTTGTACAAAGGAAGAGGGCAAAATGTTAAGAGACCCTTAGCACTTTTAAAAAATATATACTGAGTACCTAATTAATAATTAATAATAATTAAGTACAGCAATATTATTAGTATTGTTATCACTGGGTAACAAGCAAAGAACAGTGGAGTAACAACGCTGATAGTGAAATGAAACCATGTATTTTCAAATGATCAGACATTATGAGACATTTGCAAAATGTGACTTTGGTAAATTAAGTACTTATTGGGTACTTATTAATATAGTTTTAATGTAGGCTAAGCATGGGAGAAAGGGTGTGCCTAATTACTATTACATAATGGGCTGTAAAATTAACCCTTACATTGTTCACACATTTGCCGCTGTAATTATACTGTAGTTACAGAGTATAACTGAGCCACTCGTAGTTCAGCTCCTTTTGGTGACATAGCTGCAGTGAAGGTGCAAGTCTGCTGGCATCCTGTTTGTACAGACAAGTATCATTATTTAATTACAGTATATATTATTCCGATGTACACTGATTAAATAGTAGAATCGCTGCTATTTGTCATACTCTGTCACTTTAACCATCAGTCATTGAAATGCTGCATTCACATGGAATCAGAATATGAACCGAATATAATATAAGTGGGCTAGAGCAGGAGGGTAACATTGGGAGAATGACGGTAACGGTAGACGCCGGGATTGCTATCCACCGCGACAAAATTTACAAACTGGAAGTTTTGAAATAGAATATTTAGAGATAGCTGCATTTCATAGCTCCATGCATTAATATAATAATTATATCAAATAGCAGACATAAACAATTATTTTTAATAAATTATATTCCATCACTTTTCATCATTGTTTTTATTTTTAACTCTCTAATTATCCTTGTCTTGTCCTCTGGTATCAATAAAGGTTTGTCTTACCTTATCTTGACTATAAACCTGAGATCTGCACATTTAGCAGATTGGCTGCACCAAACTGTGAATGGTGTGGTGAAGTGGATTTTTATCTCAACTTCACATGATGTTGCTGATTACTCACTCAAAGTGTGAGTAAAGTTTTTCATTCACAAAACTGGAGATCACACACACACACAAAATATTTCTATATCATGACTATGAATTTAGCAATTCTAAATTGGAAACCCACTTCATACTGAGCTTCTAGTGAGACAGCGGGAAACATCCTTTGTTCATTTGTTTTAATTTGGAAACTATCTTTAACCAATAATTAGAATACAATAATAGTCCTTAGAGACAGTGCAGGTCATTTATTTTCTTGCTACCATAATATATAAAATATGTAATTTTAATATACATAGCATGAGTAAAAAATATGCACCAGAGAAGTCAAAACATACTTACTCATACAATATGAGTTCTCCGTATAGAAGCTGGATTTTCTTTAGTTCCCCCCAGATACTTTATCAGTACTTACATCCAAAACTAGCTAATAGAGTTTAAAAAAGAAAAAAAGTTTGATGGAGATTCTGTAGCGATGACATCATCTTGAGACCAATCCCGTGGCGCCCACCAACCCAGTCGGCAGAATAAAATGTTTGACATGGCATGGCAATGACATTGTGCTTTATCCGAACCAAAAGTAAGCTTCAGATAAACATTTCTACTTACGTGTCTGACTGTCAACTCGCTTGTGGCACTTTTGCCATTTTGAAACTGTATAACCTAACCTATAAGGTTTAGGCAACAAAACTAATCTGTAAAGTTTTAGTAAAAGAACATGGTTTTTGCAATAATATGTAAGTTACTTTTGGTTTCACATGGGACACGAACAGCTGTCTCCTGGGTGAAAGTCCCGTGTTGTGATAAAATGTAATTGCAAGAACAAATGTCATCCGAGAAAAAATATTTCTTTTGTCATTTTTAGGTAGCCCCGGCTACGCTCACAGTGAATCATAAATACAACAGAATTATTTCAAACTAAAAGTTTTAGGGTGGAATTCCCCAACAGATTGGGTAACTAAGAGGCCACATAATGCAAACTGCTTTGAGGATCG
This sequence comes from Leptoclinus maculatus, assembly GCA_032191485.1. Taxonomy (NCBI): domain Eukaryota; kingdom Metazoa; phylum Chordata; class Actinopteri; order Perciformes; family Stichaeidae; genus Leptoclinus; species Leptoclinus maculatus. The sequence continues at coordinate 23,378,562 of JAVDOI010000006.1, forward strand.
ACTTGCAGAGAATGGAAATGCAGTGGAATAATGCAGTAGGACAAAAGTTCCCATCCCCTGTGAAAACACAAAAACCTTTACAATTTTCAAAGTGAATGTACTTTGGTATAAACTTTGATATGGATCTCTTAACCATTTCCCTGAGCATTCGGACAAAGTTGATGCATTCTCTTTCTTTTTACTCTTCGGCTTCTATGCTGTGATCTGGAGACACTGAGCACAGATCTGTACAACAGAAAAACCACAAGGTTTTAAACAAGAATATAATGCCTGAAGGGATGTGTTAAAATTGCTTTGATTTTATTTTTCTTTTGTTTTTTAAAGTGTGTTGAGACACCTGAGACCGTGCTCTTTAAATTATCCTACTTACTCATGTGCTTTCTGACAATCCTTGGCCAAAATTAATTATTAAAACACAGTATGTTGTTTCAAATGGTATGAATTCAAGAACACCAAACAAATTCTCATAGTTGAGAAGCAGTAACTGAAAGCACAACACTGACTCTATAGCCGATAAACCATTGCATACACATTCAGCAGACTAAGGGCAACGTGTTTTCTTTTGGAGTCGAGTTTCTGTTGACCGATGTAAGTCCAATTTTAGCTCGGTTTTTGGTCTCCACCAACTAACCAAATATCTGTCTCTTCAGCTGCTAAATGCTCTGCTATATTCACCAGCAAGTCCCTTATAACTTTGCCTGGCTGTCATTTGGTACTTGACAGGTAGGTAGCGCACAGTCTACCAGAGATTAGTCACAAGAAACAGCTGCCTGCTGCTGGAAACAGGGTTGATGAGAGCGGTGAGAGTGAACCAAAACTGCAAAGTTGCAGATCCGAAAAAAAACAAAAAACAATGAGCTGAAAGACAGCTCTTTAGTTGCTAGATGTTCCACTATGTTCACTGTTAGTTAACAGCTTTATCAGTGTGCCAAAGTGGGTATATGGTTTTTTTCATCTAAAAGCTGCTGCATCTGGAGTGTACCAAATCAGTTAAAAGCTGCGGGGCCCTGTGTCAGCCATAAAGACAGGTCTGGTTCCTCATATTAGCATTCTGGTATAGGGGGGAACAAACACTGTGGTTTGTTTGTATTTCTTTACAAACGGTTGAGCGGCGCTAAGCCCAGGATGCAACGGTGCATACTGGCCAATAACACGCTTATACCCATAGTCTGAGTCAGACTACTGTTCATTAAAAACAGTGAGTAATTCAGCTTAGAATCCGTGAACGCTCGCCGGCGACACAATTGGACCTCGTGCAATACCGAACGCTACCGTAGAAAGCAATTTTCAGTAACAAATACAATTAATCTGCAACCATGCAGCATACCGTTTTAACGAACAACTTCTCATGAACAGAAGCATGTGTAACACTTTACACACTCAAAACACGATATAACACAACGTTGCTAGCCTCCTGCGATATTTCGTCACTTTTTCGCGTTCATCTGGCCGAGACACGCATCAGAAATAGTCCCTCAAAAGACGCTTCTCAACTGTCCAGGCTAAAGCTAGGTACTTAGCAACAATAGCATTCAACCACGCTTCGAACGTATATTTCGGATTTCCTCTCCGGGAGACCCTTCAAAAGTTACCGGGGGGACAGCAGCCCCGAGCAACTATCACTCTGCCGAAGAATTCTGGGTTGGTACTCACATTTGTGAAGCAAAATCATCAAACCATGTCCTTAAACTCCTTTTTGACCGCTGATTCACCTCCTACTGTCCATTTCCGGTCTAACAAACTCGTGAAAAAAAGAAAGGGGGGTCAAATAAGCTTGGGGGACCACATTCCAGCGAGGCAGTCTCGCGATTTTACAAACCGGCTCCTCGGCTTAGATCGGCATTTTTCGGAAAAAGGAAAATCAAAATCGACCAACCAGAGGCCCTACAACTGTCCAATACACAACCGCTATGGCGCACTTCTCCCGTAGCTCGCCGGCCTGTAGAGGCTTTGGAGACGGTTCCAGCTCTCCAAAATGATTTCTAACTGCTGTATGTGATAGATTGTGCATGTAGAAGGATAAAGGAAGTTAAATATATAGTTATTTAGCTTCTAAAAGTACAATGGAACAGCTGGAGAGGCTGTTTCTCACATGACGACCTCTCGTGACCTCTCGTACGTTTATGTCTATTTCTCTGGCCTACTTCACTCTATTCACTCCAATTTTCCGTTTTTAGGCGTTACTGAGCCTCATTTAATATAGTATTATGAATAATAGTGCTTTTTCACCATACGAATTTGACATTTTCAAAGTGGAGCTGTGTTCCATCTTCATCTGCTATTAACCAGTAACATATACATAATATTTACTCAATTCATATGAGCAAACCCTTCTTAGTGTTATTAATCCTTTGAAATAATAAAAAAATACCTTGTAGTTAGAGAGTAAGGCCCCTTTGAGTATGGGTGTAGTATTTTCAAGAATAAGCCAAAAAAACCGCTTGGGCTAAAAGGGTTTTAATAAATGACGAGGTATTAATCGATTATCAAGATTATCATATATTTATTTTTCTGTTAATGGACAAGCACTATTCAATTTTACACACTGAATGTTCAATTAGTTATCCCATTACATTGATCAATAGTAAAGATCAAACAGCACATAAACTATGTGTAATATATGCCATTAGAAAGTTTGTTAAATCTATAAGGATCTCACTGTCAAGAGACAGTGAGATCAGTAAAGTAATCAGTAGCTAACAAATTATGAATGTCATTCCTCAAACTAACTAGATAATTTCATACGCATGGAAGATTATAAAACTTTTACCACTGAATGTACTTGTCCTGTTATAAAACACTGCTAATTCATTATTGGATGTAATTTGCGGTTTGTTTGAACTTTTTTTGCTGATACGTTTAAAGTCTGTTATTTGTTCTTTTATGTGAAACATGTTATGCTGCCGTCTATCGTAAAAGAGATTTTGAATCTCAATGGGAAATATTCCTGGTCAAATAAAGGTTAAAAAATATCTATCGATGAAGCTCCCCCCCCCCCCCCCCCCCCGCTGCCTCCTGCTCACTGACCCCTGCCACTTCTCGAGCAGCTCTGGCCGACATGTTCGTCAGATCCCCAGTGTTGCAGCCAAACAACCTCACAATGAAAAATGCCTCCACATTTCCTCGGTTTCACAAACACTGTTTGGAACAAAAAGCCCTTATCGGACCTGCGTATTATTCACCGTGTTAATTGGAGGGAAAATAAATGTATTGTGCATCTCGACGGTGCTGTTAAAACAAGATAAGAACCACATGAGCGAGTCCGAGGCAGTGGCTATTGAATGAATTGTTTAACAGAAAAAGTGTGAACAAGTTGGAAACAATTTTTTTTTCTTCCTCTTTCTGCTGTGCCGATTGGCCTGACCAATCTGGTAATCCCCCGGTAGATGTAATTTATTGATTGTCACTGATTCTGGTATTACCCATTCAAAAAGCAAAGGTCAGAGGTCAAACTTATACAGGCACGTTGAAGTTATAAACAGACACATTCACCTCCCAAAACAAACAGGTTTGATAACCCAACCGCACCAATTATGGATGTGTAGTTGTGTGGATTTCCCTTAAAGTTGCTTTTATAAAAAAATTACTTTTTATCGCATTTGCTCATAATTATCACTATATCCTGACAGCAGTACATGAGACAGAAGCTCTGTGGAAAAATCTGGTTCTTCTGCCTCCTTTTTTTGCGCCCCTAATGGCACGGGCAAAATTCCTCCTTGTCCGAACAAAAACAACCAATCACAGTCGAGGAGTCTCTAACAGCAGCTGTCAATCACTGCTGGTGAATTACAAACTGTCAAACTAAGCAGCGCCAGGCGTCAACCTCCGGTTCTGCCGAGTGAAGCCAAGGTGTCTTAAAATTTGCATTCTCTCTACTGACCAGCAGGGGGCAACTCTTCTGGTTGCAAAAATAAGTCAGATTGTATAGAAGTCTATGAGAAAATGACTCTACTTCTCAGTAGAGAGTTTCAACTCTTCTTCAATACAGCATGATGTTCATTTAGTAAATTATGGTCCATTTAGAGTCAAATAGACCATAAAGTGAAGTATGATTTAGGGCGGGCTTACTGTGATTGACAGATCGCTGCCGCTACCAGAGCCGTATACGGAGTCTCTACGTCACTCCTTCGCATTTCAAATATGGTTACTTGCGTTTATTGGTTGCAAAATAACAATTTGAGGCTTCAAAACCAATGGGTGGCGTCATGATGACTACGTCCACTTCTTATATACAGTTTATGGTCAGCGCTGATCAAATATGAATCAAGATTCTCTTACCGCCATTGCTTATTTCTCACCTTTATGTTTTCAGAAACAGCTTCACGTGGCAGTGATGGACAGCTGCGTTAGAAACTCCTTGGCTCTGATTGGTCGTTTTCCTGCAATCATGCAAATCCAGTTAGGAGCGCTAAAAGGAGGCGGAGGAAATTACTGTAAGGAAATTGTGACTGTTTGAACAAATATGACAAAAAGCTGTTTTTTAAAAAGAGTTAACTACTGCAGCTTTAACAGCAACTGCAGTAAGCAGCATTTCCAAAGCTGCACTGAGCATTACAGGGAACTACTACATTTATGGAGAATAGCATACTGGTTGGATGAATTTGAATTAGACACTTTTTAGACACTATTTATTTAATTTACAGGGAGAACTTTGTTGCATTCTCAGCAGCTGTCAGGCTTTTCTCCATCTCAGGCCACAACGGACCTCACCTCTCTATACGCTTTTGTTCCTGACAAGCACAGCCACCTTACATCGCGTACGTGAGTGCTTTGCATGAATTAACAAAAGAAAACCAGCTTGTTACTTGATGACTGTGTTATTTATAATGTTTATTTTGTCTTCCTTTTTCCCAGTAGGTCAAGGATCTTAACGATTTTCATAAACCAAACGAAATGACAGCGGGAAAATCCACAAAATTGGGATTTTTAGGTCATTATATGATAACACATGAAGATGTTTTGAGTGTAAACAAATTAAATATACATGCAAATATGGAGGCGACACGCCACAAACCACAACCTGGTTTTTGCAGCATCTACTGATGTATAAAGGCCGTACATTGAAGTAGAACATAAGATATAATTAGGTCATGACTCACATCGACTCCATAAGTTCGGGCACAGAAAAAAACAAAACACGATTACACATGTTTCTATAATTGCTTCCCAGGGTAGAGCCTTTTGATTGTCTGCTTTGAATGAAGGGAATATACATGTAGTCATGCCTGTTCTTACTGACTGCTATCACGTCCGTGAGTGATACCATCGACTGGAGGGAACAAAACGCCGACCTGTGTGTCACACTGGGCGTGAATAGGTTCACATACGGGTTGAAACAACCCGCCACCACAAAACCACCTGCTCTAACTCAAAGTCATTGACTTTAACAGTTTGTCCATCTAAACACATCGGGAGGCCAAAATGGGTGTTGTGGCACTCAAGTGATAAAGATATGCAAACGCTGCTTCTTTTTGGATTAAAGCTGCCAATAGTTATAAACATTCACTTTGTTTAAAGTGAGACTGTGGACTTGAAATGAAATCGTGTCATGAATTAGGTTTCGGGGGAAAGCATTTTGGCGTGGATTATTTTTGCTTTTGATGTATTACAAATAAGATTTAAATGAGTCTGCAGAACTCTGCACAAGGACGAGGTCGGTAGTAGTTTAATAGCATTCTTTTGTTCTGTTTCAATTTACAACGTTAACCCTTGTGTTTCAAACTGTAAAACTGCGACCGTAATCCAAGAGGAAATACGTTTCCCTGATGATCCAGAGTGCAGTTTTGTTGTATAGGAAAGTCATTTTGTAGGTCCCAGGGTGAGGTAAAGACGTCATCATTAGGGGAAAGTGAGGACCATTTAGAGTCAAATAGACGATAAAGCAGAGTATGCTTTAGGGCGGGCTTACTGTGATTGACAGGTCGCTGCCGTATACGGCGTCTCTATGTCAATCCTCCGCATTCCAAATATGGTAACTTTCGTTCATTGGCTGCAAAAAAAACTAAATGGTGACGGCGAATCGCCGAACTCAAGGCTTCATAACGGCAGTCCACAAACCAATGGGTGACGTCACCATGACTACGTCCACTTCTTATTATCAGTCTATGGTTGAAACCTCCGACTGGATCCATTTGACCTCGCATTTCAAATGGATCCGCACCATAACGTAACAACATTCCTCTTGCCGAAAGGCAAAGTCGTTGCACATTGTATCTTTCGATGTAACCTCTCATTCCCATAAGAATAAATACGTTGCCCTAGAATTTTATTCTTGCATCTAATAATAAGTAACATAAAGAAATATGTACTTAAACTGTGAAAGAAAAAGGACAACATTAGCTCAGACTAGCAGACTAACTCAAACTGTGTTCCGAGCACGCTACAAATATCCTGTCAGTCAGTGACACAGGAAACAGACAGCCAGCGGGTCGTCTGGCTGGCTCTGCCATGGGCCTGCAGGGGTCAAGCCTGTCAGGTGGTGGGGGGGGGCAGGCAGGTGAGGCAGATAGTGAAACAAAGAACCCCCCCCACCCCCACCGCTGCCCTCCGTCCCCTTTTCCCCATCCCGTCTGCCTTCCCTTCCCCTTCAGAACAATCACCACTAACAGGAACAGGAAGTGATGCCGGGAGGAGGTTGATCTAACCAGGGCAATTCCTTTCAGACCGGGTCGGGCGAGGGAAGAGAGGGGTAGGAAAAGACAGACGTGGAAATTGAAGGAAAGATCGCAAACAAAAAAATAAACACACACACACACGGCAAGTAGTGGCAGGGTATCCTGCTTGGGTGTGCGTGTGCAACGTTTCCTATTTATAGAATATTCCAGAGGTGTCTTACAGTATCATTTTAACTCGTTTCATCCTTCTGAATCATATCATTATGACCAGTGTCCCTTTGCAGATATCTTGGCAGATATCAGAAGATGCCCACATGACCTTGACCTTTGGTCCTCCTTGAGAATGCAAGCATCCCCCCCCCCCCATAGTGCAAAGACAAGCATGTGGCACTTGACAGCGATGCCCGATGAGCGACGCACGCCACCGGCCGGCCCTGCCTTTTAAGTTGGGGTCTCTGCCGCCGCCCCCCTCCATCCTAACCACCGAAAGGCGACACCTTGGCCTGCGCCACCGAGGCTCCTTGCGTCTTCTCTTTCCTCTCCCCACTTGCGGACTCTCGTCTGTCCGCGGCAGCTAATTTCCGTCATACTTTCTCCTCTGGGGGGGGGGGGGGGGGGGGCTGTGTTGTATGTTATTAATACTATTGTTAACTGCACACTCAAGGCTGTCCCCCCACCACCGTTCAACACCCCCCCCACCGACTCGGCGCATCATGTTACAGGTATATTGTGCGCAACGGAGAAATTGCCAATCCTGCTTTATATATCACCATCTATAAATATCAAGAGGGAATACCTTGGCCAATTATGGTTGGATGCAGGCTGATTGTTATGAAGTGTCTGGCAACCAGACTTCAAGGCCTTCTTCTTGGTACGGGAGAGGCGGGAGTGTTTGAACTGCGGTGTTTTGTTTTTTAAAAATGAAGAGAGAGTTGTCTTTTTTTTTAGAGGTTTAATCTTAAATATGAGCGGCCAACGTGTAGGAGATTTTTCCATTCATCATCCGGAGAAGCTGCTGTCAACTTCACCAGAGAGTTCAGATGTTCTGTCAGCATGCTGGTCCGCTGCCTGCTGGGGTGTTTGACATGTGACGTAGCGCCCTCTAGAGGTGCTGAATGGGACATTTTGGAATATAATAAAAAATGTTATTGAAAAAATAAATAACTATATTTTGTATTATCATTTATATTCCTATTTGCAAACTAAAGAAGACAATTTATTTTTCATCACACCTCTAGTGAATTGAAACACACTCACATGAGTCATTTCTTATCTGATGCAACATGTAGAATTAAGTGAAGGGAAGCTTTAACCTTTTTTTTTTGTACGTGATTTGAACTTTTGATAACATGCAACACCATTTTTTTTCATTGCGTTTATCAGAGATGGAAATGACAAGAAGGAAAAGGAAGCTGTCGTGGACTCTTCATTGTGTGCACTCTGATGTTCAAAGCGCTGCACAGTTTCATTTCCAGATTTTCATTTTGTTTCACGTTTTGCGCTCATGTCCATAGTATTTCACTCCAATTTATTAATCCATATTTATATTTTACATAAAATGTCACATATCAATATTACGGATTTAAACTAACTTTAACAACTTAAAAACATGTATAAATTAAAGGAGCTTTTCAGCTTGTTGCTCATGAGCTTTTCAGTGGAATGGAAGCAACGAAGGGCCATACGGATTAGAATGTTAAAAGCAACTGAATACCTAATTGTGAAGTCTCAACAATAACGAGCGATGGTGAAATTGAAGGACGCCATTAAGCAGATAGCACTGAAATATTTTGCTTTGGGAACCGTTTAATCTGAATGTATGAAATTTGACCTCTCTCTCCTCTAATTTGAAGCTTGGCTACATTCACATGGGAGGGGGGGGGGGGGGGGGGACTGAGCGGAATCAATTGTGCGTATGTCCTATCAACTTACGTTTTGTCAGTCATGCGATCCGAGGAGAAAAACGTTAAGTTGAGTGACCGTTTGAAAAGTCATGTTTTTGCAAAATTGCAAAACTTGAAATTAACTTCTGGAACTTGCAAAGATGGGAGCAGAATGTTTGAATTCAGTGGCATTAAAACATGTTGCAGTGTTAGAGTCCCTGCTCATTACAGCTCTTCAGAGGTTAATACCAAACATATACACATAAAAGAATGTGGACCGCTAAACATTACGGCAATATCATTCCAAAAAACCATAGCCGTTATTGTGCCGCTGTAATGGCCTCCACTCTTCTGGTTTCAAGCTTTCCATTCGATTCTGGGACTCGGCTGCAAGGATTTGCTCCCATTCAGCTACAGCAGAATGTATTAGTGTGAGTTCAAGTTCAAGTACTGAGGGAACAATGCTGTTCATTGGTGGTGGCAGCATTGGTGGATGAGAGGCAGCTATAACAGTGCTTTTCTTCTTCTTTCCCATGGGGCCACCTGGTGGGTTAATCTGGCCATGGCCAATTTTTAAAAGTGGATATTACATGCTGATGATAGATTTTGACAGTGCCTATTGCCCTTCTACCCACAAAGCGTATTATCTTAAAAAGAACATTTGCGAAACAGTTTAAATGAGTGTGTGGATGTAGACATTTAGAGTGCTGGACATCATAAATGCTGCAAAGACATGTTGACTCTGGTTTTGTGTAAAACTGCTAGTTTTGCTTTGATAGTGGATTTAGAGCTTTCTGCAGAGCACAGATGGCTTGTCCAGACAGTGCACCATGACAGAAAGCAAGAGGCTGCTCTCAATGCTTACGATTACCAACATTTGTTTTGAAGTCATGTAAATGATACAAAAATATATATATATTTTGTCAATAGCTTTCCAAAGTAAATGTATGCGCGTGCACACATGTCAATACCTGTCTGTGGAGTAACACGTGGGTGCAGTAGTGACCTCCTACCTGCAGGGGCGCTGTTACAAACCATGCGACGTCTTTATTATAACCGGCACCAGCACGCGGAAGAAAACCGCCATTATAGCAAAGCAACCTCACAACGTGAGTGTTTCGTTGACGTGCACGCTAATAAAACGGTGCAATTTTTTAAATAAATACCTACCGTTGGTATTTTCTTGGAAGAATGGCGTACAGAGGACAAGGACAGAAGGTCCAGAAGGTTATGGTGCAGCCCATTGTATCCTTTTGTGTTTCCATGCACCAAAGACGCGGTTAAATCTTGCTACAGTAACTTAGCAGCTAGGCTAACCTTTCTCATTAGCTTGCTAGCTAGTCATTCATTTCCCGTGTTGTGAACGAGGAGCGAGTTTTAGCAGAGCTGTAGGATTAGATAACGACTTATTGAAAACGTGTTATTAGTTTAAAACACCGTGGGAATTAATTATGGTTCTTTGAAGTGCATTCAAAGAACCAGTTAGTAAACATAGCCGCTCTAAGCTACGTTGCTAAACGTTACTCATAGCACGCCAAACAGCATTCAACTGTTCCGGTATTCTACCGTGAGGCTTTCTGACAAAGAAAGGAATTGTTGCTTGGACTAATGGTTCGATATCTAATGAAAATTATGTTCTAGGTGAAGTGGCGTCAGTAAGTTGTTTTATTACATTGACTAGTTCAGCACAGTTTTTCTAATGTTAAACGTGCTCCAGCCTGGAAAAGTCACCAGAAGCCTTTTAACGTTATGGGCAATCACTCTTTATGGTGAACATGTTTATCTTGTCAGTGTGTGTGTGTGTGTGTGTTTGCTCTATAATCTTCAATTTCCTTGACTCCATGTATCAGAACCTAATTTTCAGGTATCTACAAAATGTAAGTATTTAGTTAAACTTGTACCCCCCCCCCACAGTTTATTCTGATTTGTTTTGTATGATTTGTGGTTAAAATGGAATTCTCATCTCTTGTTCTCATTCCCAGCGCTCACGGATCCAGGTCTGGTTGTATGAACAGGTGAACATGCGGATAGAGGGCTGCATTATTGTAAGTTATCCTTTTGCTTTTTTCTATTGTATTGAACTGTAATACAACGTGAAGAAAAACTTCATTCCCACAGTCAATTCATTAACACATGGCTGATGGACTATGTAGCGTAGTCGTTGAATACAGTCAAGTAGGCTGAATAATCTGGAGGACATTCTGAGACCATGTCTACACTAAAGTTGAAGAATCTGAGAAAGTTGTTCACGTGTGATGAACAACATAATCGACATCAAGATGCAAAAAACACAAGAAAAACAACCAGTGATGAGACTCGGACTAGAGTCCACAAGTTATTTGTTCTACTAGAGAAGAAGTCTCTCTGTTGAAGTTGTTGGTACAACCAAAACTCTGTCTATTGGCAATAAGCTACATGCAGGTGGTGGTGGTGACATGGTTGCCTAACCACTTCTCTAGTGTAACTGTCCACTGCCCGACACATTTTGTCTAACATTCTGTTAATATATACGATCATGTAATGTTTACAGTTAAATTACCCTTACCCTTCTCGTTTTAGTAATTTGCTTTAGCTTTGTCTTTATCAGAGCTGGCGAAAGGATGTTTACACCAGGGAACTGCTGTGCGCTAACCGTAGCCTTGTTCAGACTAATGTTGCACGGTGTATCGATACTAAAAAGGTACCGCGGTACCCGTACGTTAAAAACTATACGATTTTGCATATTTTTAGTATCGATACTTCATTAAAATAGCGCGCGATCAGAGCACACTCACTGTTCCGCTCCCTGTCATGCTGCCTGCACGCATTGACTGCAAGGGGGCGGGGCTGCCCAGCGCTCACACACGCAACAGGCAGCGCTCACTCACAGCGAGCGATCGCAGGGGAAACATGGCATCAAGTGCAGGAGCTTTTGCCGACCGTCCTCGGCTTGTTGGAAAAAAAGATGCCAGAAGTGAAATCTGGAAGTACTTTGGCTACATTGCAGACAGTGAAGGAAAGCCCACTGACATACAGAGACCCGTCTGCAAAACTTGTTTCAAAGCCACACAGACCAAGGGAGGCAACACGTCAAACATGGCAAAGCACCTTTCAGACAGACACCCCGAACTTTTCAAAGAGTTCAAAGAACGACAGGTTCTTTGAACATTTATAAATGTGATTATAAACATGAACACCCCCAAGCTCACCCATATACAGCCTAACACGAGTAGCCTTAGCCTAGTTTGACGATAAGCCTATATGATCATGAGGTCACAATGCACACAAAAGTGTACTAAATGAAACACAATTGATGCAAAATGGCTACATGCTGGTGGAGCCTGAGGGTGGATCTGGAGCTAATTATTTTTATTTTTAGTTAAGGAAAAATAATTATTCCATAAATTAAGATAAAATATGAAGTGAAAATATCAAACTCACTATGCAAGTAAATTAAGCATTGCTTATCCACCCACTCCCACAGACAGTCAAACAGATGCCAGCAGAGTCTGTATAATCAATGCTATGATGGCACCATGTAGTTTTCATTAATATCTTGATGTAGGCTAATACTAATATTAATGCCATTTGTTGTTCAAAAAGCTGGGCAGGAACAAGCTTGTAAAAAAGGGAACCATACAGATGTTTTATTTATTACTATTATAGATAAATATACCAGTATCGTATTGTGGTATTGTATCGAATTCTGGTATCGTATCGTAAGTATCGGGTATCATGATATTTATGGCAGGTATCGTATCGAAGTCATAATTTTGGTATCGTGACAACCCTAGTTCAGACCGGTCAAACACCCGCCTCTCCTCGCTATAAACACTGGGCGCCGTGTATAACAATTACTATCAACACATACTCAACAACTAACTACAAATGTACACTTTTATGATTGAAAGGATACTTTTTTAATCAACGGCAAATGTGGTAAGGGGATTTATTCAGTAATATCATAAACTGGATACATTTAACTGCCTCCCCTGGTTAGGGTTATGGTCCGCCTCGCTTTAGCAAGACAATTTACACTGATAGATTTGTTCTTTTGTACACATTTCTATCAACTGCTGATGTCAGACAGCATGACTTGTTTTTACTCTCAGGGTTAATGTTTATGAATGACATCTGCCCACAAACTAAGTGGAACTATGTACATAATGCTGATGTTCAAATCTCATAAACGCACACATCCTCATGAACCGATGGTTCATAAAGTTGAAACAAGCAATTTACGATGAATTCGTGCAGTTGTTGAATGTAATGAGATAAAGTCTCATGGACAAATATGAGGAGTTTAGGATAAGAATATGAAAATGTTCATGCATTGAAACAAATTTTTGGCTAACGGTTCCATCTCTGTCTTAAGGGTTTTGATGAGTACATGAACCTGGTTCTAGATGATGCTGAGGAGGTCCACATGAAGACCAAGAACAGGAAGCCGCTGGGTAATAAATACATTTTGATCTGTTTTGTAGCTTTGTTCCTGTGTTTAGCACTGATTTGTACACGTGCATATCGGCACACTTGACACTGTCACAGGTATGATTTTTCAACATTAAACATCTGCATTCCATTTAGGTGAGTCGGCTCCAGGGTGTATTGTCCGTGCAATCTGTTACACCTGTGCGTTTGTTGTTATGACGAGTCAAAATATCTGCTGCTAAGTGTCTAAAAGCTCAGGTTTATAATCCTGAATTAAAGCTTCTGAAAGCTTTAGTTGCCACATTGGATGTGTGTTTCTGTTAAAATTACAGCTGTCACAATGTCAAATTCTCACAACACGACTTGTTTGTGCGTTTTGTCTGTCTTTTGGGGGGGGGGGACGACATGTGTATCGCCAATATCGCGCCACCCCAAATCACAATTTACTGTTTCAGAGTAAGCAAAACACACAAGCTGACTATGGATTGTTTGTTCCCCTCGTGTCTCCCAGGGAGGGTCATGTTGAAAGGAGACAACATTACCTTGCTGCAGAGTGTGACCACCTAGGACAGCGGCGACACCTACACAGCTTACCTTTCTTGGAAAGAAATGTTAACCTTGTTTTGTTTTTGCAAATTGGTGTTGAGTATGTTTGTTTATACAACATGAATATTGTACGTGTTTATTTCTAACACGTGGTTTTGAGAATAAATCTTTCTTTTTTTTCCTACAGCTGTTTGTATTTTGACTTATTTCACTAAATGTGAATACCACAATTGTTTGCAAGAGTATCATTAGGCTACTGTGCCACCTAGTGGCAGAAAGCACTATTGCAATGTGTTTATGTAGGTCAAACTCTTACAGCTCCAAATACAATATAAACTGAAAAGCACTTTTACTTGAAAGAAAATGGATAAGACTTTTTTTTTTTGTGAGACCTTCTATAATTTTTACCTTTTGTGTAATGAAACGGAGGTAAGGAGTAGAATACTTTTTGGTACAGTGTAAAAAGACTTAAAGATGATTGCTTTATGAATTCAATTCAACAAATCTAGTAGAGCAAAAATCAAGCATGTCTAAATTGTGCATTGAGACACTTTGGGATGTGTTAGATTTGCAGAGCTTGAAATGACTAAGATAAAGAGAGATGGGGACATATTTATTGAGTGTTATTCTGCATGCAAAGTGAGGGTAACACTTGTAACTTTGTCACATCAAAAGCTTTTTCCCCAAACTGCACTATTTTGCTGGAGTTTTTTCCACAAGTTGAAATGTAGTTTTAGATAACTACCACAAAATACCTGTATTCTTCCATCTTGGGCCATAGACTTGTTAAAACATTTATGCTACTTGCTTGTTTCTTTATTGCTATAGAAAAGTAGGCTGATTGTACTCTAATCGATTAACGTAATGACGTAGAACAGCACTACGCACGCAACGTGTCCCTGTTCTGTTGACTGGGAAGCCCCTAGCGCGGAGCTGCCAACGCCCGGCGTAAAGACACAAATAGAGGATACGGTACGGAAAAAATATTTTCTTATTGCTATTGAGCTATATCTGTGGTTTGTTTCTATGCTAAATGCTGTCAACGTCCTCTGTGTTGTGCATCTGTTGTACATGAGTTGTGACTTTCGAATTAAAATAGCTCATTCAACAACAGCAGCCGCTAAGGTTAGCTCAGCCCGTTAGCTTGGCGAGCTAATTGAAGAAGACAGTACGTTAGTTAGCAAAGCAAGCAGGCAGTCTAACGTTCGGCTTTAAAATAAACCTCTCCGGGCTGTGTGACAGCCATATTTCCCTTCTAATGTATTGTCGATTTAAGCGTTGTGAGAATGTTATATCCCTTTGCCTAATATTAACGCTAAAGCAGTAAATTGCAAAAGATGTAACTGGTTACTAGCTAGTGGCTAGCTGGTTAACGAGCTGAATGAAACGGGCGTAACAAACGCTCCGTGATGTTACTTTTTTATTCTAAGCATGGTCTCCGATTATAAAACAGTTGCACAGTGTAACGTTAACGTTGGTTGTGCTAGGGCAAAGGTTTACAGTATTGACTGGGTAAAAAAAGAGGGACAGCTACGTGAGTTCGTTTAAACAACCGGCAGGAAATGAGGCCAGATTGAGGCCGAGGATGCGGCCAAAATACAGGCGCTCTAACGGGAGCTGTTAGCAATAGCAGTCTCTCCGGTCCGATCTCAAAACGTTCCTGTTATGTAATGTTTCATTAACGTTACACACACAGGTTGATCTCGTAGTTGCATACTGAGACGTGTCATGAAATGTGAGGACACTAATGCAATAGAAAGTCAATCTTTTGGATAACTCGTCCCAGATTGTGTCGATATTGGGATTTATCACTTTGACTTGGAGTCTGCGTGTGTCAAGTATCAAACGGCCACATGTACCAGGATTCTCCTCTTTAAGGCTGAAATCTTTGTTTCAGATGAACTTAGCAGGAAGCTTGACCAACTATTGAGGAAAGGTTTAATAAATCACGACCTGCCCCCATGAAGCTGTGAGGATGCAGTGATGTGTGTTTCTGTGTCCTGTAGGAGTAATGTTATTCCATTCACATCTGGTGAGCTTATTGGAGTCTTGCAAAACTTCTGGTTAGATGCCGTGTTTAGTTCACAGAGTTGATCTTAGTAGTTTATGTTGTTGTGAATGTCAGCTGCTTCCACTACTACTCTTCAGGCTGGCCTGCCCTCAGAGTGCTCACTGGCCTACAAACACAAACGTGTGGATTAATTCTGGAAGCATTATTGCAGCTGCAGCCAGTCGCCCTCTGTTGCCCACGGCCATCGTCTTCCTGCGGTGTTTGGCTTAAGAGTTTGTCAAATGATTCAGAACTACTCCCATTAGAAGAAGTTCCTCGGTCACTTTCCTCAGTCACATATTGTTCCATGAAACAGACGAGCCTTACAGGTCAGTGCGATACTTCAGTTCACACACTGTTGTGTGGCTGTAACGGCCATCGCCATGCAGTGATACTGTGGTAAACGGATTCCTCCAGACAATGGCAGGGTTTTTCCTTGCCGAATGATTGGTTTAGTTGGTGCTTGAGGCACAGCTTTTCTTTGATTCTTTTTTTTTTTATATGTTGGAAAGTCGAAGATCATCCGACTACCCAACCCAGTAAGGGCCCATCTAAAGTTAGGTGATTAAAACGACACTTAATATGGCTTCTTTGCATCTAGACCGTTTGGATGCATTCTTTGTAATTGCAAACTTCTCTTGCTTGTTGGAAGTTTACTGCATTTTCCCACCTCCTCTTCATTCAGGCGCTACAACAAACCAGTAGAATTAATGTCTACAAGGGTGAATGATTTATGAAAATTATCCTTTTTTTTTTAAAGACAAATTTAAAAAGATTTAAAAAAAGTTACTTATATTCTGTATTATTCACTATACACACCCAATACATTATTCTTTAGTATGACCAACACACCATATTGTTCCTATGTAACTCAACATTATTAATCTAATATTGTCTTATATAATACAGATATGCATGCTTCTCAGAGTAGTCGCAGTGAGCGGCTTGTCTGCCGACAGCACGGAGCTAACACAGGTTACATTGACTTGCATTATGGTGTGTTAGGAAATTTAAAAAAAAATTGTTAAAAAGTAAATTATAATGCCATCCTGACGTCTTTAAATGTAATCTCATGAAGTTGGTTTTTTTTGGCGAGAAACTTGAATACATATAGTTATTTGAAGGCAGATAACAGACAGTAGGTGATATCTATGCTGCTGCATGGGTTATCAACGATCATCAATAATGGTCATCATCATGCACTCGCGTGATTGCGACCAGGTGAAATTGTAACTCTCAAGTTCTCACTTTGGTCGCCGTCTGTTGCCCTGTTCCCAGCTTGAAAAGGTTCAAGGGTTCTCAGTAGTAGTGGAGTCTGAACGCCTGCAAAGGGACCTCCACAGCACCCTCCACTTGTCCTGCAGAACGTCCCATTATAATCACACATCAGCAATCACACCGGCCCATCATGTTTTGAACACAGTTCTGGAAGTTACCCATAACGGCTTACTGTCTGGAAGCAAACAAAGCCTTGACTGTAACAGACAGATGAACCCAGCGATATTACACATCCTGTGTCTTCATTCTTTGCACATGGAGGATATCAAAGTCTGCTGTGCAAATGCTCTGTTTTATTAATTGTGTCTAGTGCGGGCTGTAACCTTTTCACATCTATATTTTCCCTTCTTCGCTGCACAGTTTAGTCTACAGAGGTGGAAACCTCTCTGAAGCATTAAAGAAACGGGCCTTTACTCAAGGTTGCAAGCTGTTGGGGCAGTACCTCCGTCTGGGCCGCCCGCACAAGCCTAATCTGTTAGGTGGCCATTACCAGAAGCAGCTCGACGCTTTAATCTCATTTTTTGGTTTAGTACTCTACCACAACGTCTGGTACAGGAAAACGTTGTACTTCTTGACCAGGTGTTTCTTGGTATGATTTCATTTTTGCCTTGCGGTTAATACAGAAAACATTTATTGAAGGAAATAGTTTGTTGTTAGCGGTCAGCAACATTGGACACTTTTGACAGAAGACTAGCGCTTTGGCCTTATTTAAGAAAAGAGCTGTTTGAAGTAGGTCGTAAGAAATGCCCCTCTGCTTCCTGTCCCAGCTCCCACCAGGAAAATACTGGGACTAATCAGATTACTCTATAACAGGAGAAGAAGAATTAAATACAATTTGCATTCAGTGTCAGACTGTCTTTGGTCTGTCATTTCCACTAAACAATATAAATATAATATATATATATATATTAGTGCTGGGCAACGATTACAATTTTTAATTGCATGATTTTTCCGCTATTAATCTCATTGTTATGCGCAAAATTCAATAATGAATTCAAAAGTAGTGTTTTGCGCACTTTTATTTTAAACTGCTATATGAACAAAAGTGCAATAATATTTGGTTTGCAAACACTTTAAAGTTTAAACAAATAAGGTTCTTTTTAACAGCAGTATTCCCTTTACACAGTAGCAGTTAAAATATTTCTTGTATATTATATATATTTTATGAAATCAACACAACAAAAAAAGCAATGTGTGTTGAAATAACATTTTATGAATAATTTAAGCCACTATAATTGAATCGAAAATCTTCCCCAGATTGGACTGCTTAGTACTTGTTGTGGAAGTCCCAGATATCAGGAAACTAAACGCCTTCTTGTCTGGTTCATAACAGTCCGGAGGAGCTCTGTGGATTTAATCGAGCTGTATTCACTGTGTCTAGCAAGCCACACGTCGGCTGTTTACTACAGCTATATGAACACAAAATAAACAGATTTTGCTGTGATTTAACTGCAATAAACCGATAAAAGGGATGCTGAAATAACTACGTAATGATGCCGATTTATAAAAAGTCTGAATTCATGTTTTGTTAGTTCTCTACGCAAGACGACAAGCAAATAACTTTTAAAATACTTGTTTTCTCAATGGAGTCTGGATCGATCAGTGCTATGCTAAGCTAACATTGTAGCAGCTCCATCAACACTCAACATAACGTCATATATGCGTAAATATATAACGCGTTAACTTGCCCAGCACTAATATATATACATATATGTATATATATATGTATATTATATAAGTATAATATAAAGGCCTATCTAACACATCATAACAGCCTATTGTGTCAAGTGATTTGTGTGCTGAAGGAATCTGCATCATTGTATTCCTCGTGTTTCTGCAGAGCATCCACCTGAGTTCTGTTCCCTTGTTAAACCATGTTCACACCGTAACACCCCCCCCCCCCCACCCCCCCCCCCCCCCGGTGCAGAGCTCTGCGGTGGCTTGGCACTGACATGCTGTACCGTGTGGAGGAGGAACAGGGGGATGCTGTGCTCCACATACTACATATAGCGCGTTGTCTCTAAATGCACAATGCACCACGATGCATCACATTGTTACAGACAATGACCCACGGTCAACTTTTATTGTTTATTGTTTCTCTCGTCTTGTTGGCCTTTTTTATTGAAGGGTTTTTAACATGGGAAAAACACATGAATGCGGGCTGCAACTAAATATTTTCATCATCAAGTAATATGCAAATAATTTTCTTGATTAATCATTTATAAATAGTGAAAAATGGCTATTTCCAACAGATTTTCAGATGATCTGTTTTTCTGTCCAGCAGTCCAAAACCGCAAAACAATCAATGTACTATTATTAAAAAGATAAGCAGCTGGTTTGAGGCTTTAACTGAATTCTATGTAGCTGCTTTAGTTTTCAGGGATCCTTATGCTGCGTTCACACCAAACGCGGCGCGAATTCGCGTCCATCGTGCCGCTGGTCTCGCCGGGGACCATTTGTGTTCATTCGCGTGAATCGCGCGAATCGTGCTGGACGCGCTGGACGCGCTGGAGAGGGGGCGGGGCTTATCGCCCTGAAAGCCGTTCAGCTGTCCGCCATTAACCATGGAAAAAAATAACCTCTATTTCTGCTTAGTACGTGTTGTGGAAGTCCCAGATATCACAGGAAACTAAACGCTGTCATGTCTGGGTTAATAACATCATCCGGAGCAGCTCCGTGTATTTGATCGAGATGTATTCACTGTGTCTAGCAAGCCACACGTCCGCTGTTTACTACGGCTGTATGAGCCCCAAATAAACTGATTTAACTGCAATAAACCGACAAAAATGGACTCCGAAATAACTACCTAATGATGCCGATTTGTCTGAATTCATGTTTGTTCGTTCTCCGCAAGACGACAAGCAAATAACTTTTAAAATACTTGTTTTCTCAATGGAGCTCGGATGGATCCGTGCTAGGCTATGCTAACATGGTAGCAGCTCCATCAACACTCACAATAACGTCATCTAGACGTAAATACGGCAGCGTCTTTTTCATTGTTTGTACCATCTGGTTTACACACACACATTTATACACATAGTTTGGTCCGGTCTCTATTGATATGAGGTATCGTAGAGCTCCGGGTGAACACAGGGAAAACATCTCAACGCTGATAGGCTATCGCGCCACAGCGTCACGCGATTTTTTCCGCAGAAGTTCAAATATTTCAACTTCTGCGTTTGAGGCGTTTGACGCAATTCGCGTCCATTGCGCCGCAAATTCGCGTCCATCGCGCCGCGCCATCGCAAATTCGCGTCACTCCAGTCTCATCGCGTCTGTGCATGGACTTTGTATGTAATCTACTCGCGCGAATAATTCGCGCCGCGTTTGGTGTGAACGCAGCATTAGTACGGTTTTTGCTGCCTCACTGTCATGGCTTTCTAGGACACGGGAATAGAACAAAGCCATCGTTAATGTCTTTAGTAACACCTGTGCTTTTCATCCTACGATAAGTCAAAATGTGTGGTGTGAAAAAGGCCTGTTATGGTTTCTTTAGGCATCATCATCCTTACTCTGGGAAGGTACTCTGACGAAGGCCTTGAGTTCACAATTACTTTTAGAGTACCACCTTCACTTGTGACGGCATTGTGTGTCTGGTTCAATTCAGTGAGCTTTTTGCTACCTCAGCAGCATTGAACTTAATCCTGAACATATTGACAAGTTGTGACCCTATTTTCAATGCATTGTTATTTGTAAATATAAAATCCAGTTCAATATTAGTAGAGGATCCTATGATCTGTGGTTGGGCTGTCAATATTTCAAACAGAACACTATCAGAGCTGTCTGCTGGATGGCCGGACATTCAAGCATTTCTTACTTTCTTACTGTTTTTTATAGCAAGTTGCCTCTGCCCTGTTGATGTAAGGTGCCTTGCATCCAATGAAGCGGAGCTCATTGTACGAAAGCTTGACTTTCACTAGCTGGTTGTTGGTGTGTGAGAAGCAAAGAGTCGGCAGGACGACTGCTTTTATCCCCCACTGTGTGTCTTAGTACCGTTAAGTGACCGTAGCTTGCTAGCATTATCAGCTGTTCTCTAGGGGTGGGGGAAAAAATCGATACAGCATAGTATCGCGATATTTTGCGTGGCGATATTGTATCGATACACGGAAGCCAAGTATCGATCTTTTATTATATAAACTATAATCTTTTTGGTACTAGAAAAATTAAATCAATTGCTTTTTCAGTCCACTAGATGGTGCTGAGTTGTTTTCTGGTGAGATTAGCAGAGGTCCCGGGTCAGAAATGCGCCGTCCGCATTTAAATCAGACGGGATTTTTTAACAAGGAAGGGAAGGAGGACATGGATATGACTCATGGATATGACTCATGGATATGACTCCGTCGTGGCGTTTATTCACCGAACACAGTCGTGCCCAAGCTCTACAGAGAAGTGAAGCTTAAAGTGGAGCAATCTTTGAGTACAGCAGAAAGAGTTGCATTAACTTGCGATGCGTGGACGTCAAGAGCAGTGGATTCCTATGTGACTATAACAGCACAATATCTCAGAGGACTGGCGACTGCTGTCTCACGTTCTCCAAACTAGAGCAGTACACGTAAACATGACAGACCTGCTAAATGCAGCACAAGAATGGGGGGGGGGGGATTGCCGACAAAAACCTGGTGGTTGTAACCGACAGCGCTTCTAACGTGGGCGTTGCCGGTCAGTTAGCGGGATTCCTGCATGTGAAGTGTTTCGCTCACACACTCAATCTGTCCTCACAACGGGGGTTAAATCTGTACAGCAGTAGCCAGGCTCATGGGGAGAGTGCGGCGCATAACTGGCTCTCTGCCCTCGATGTCCGCGCATCGCAAGTTATACTGAGTTATACTGAGTTATATACCTCTTATATCGTACAGGTTTTTATGACATTGTTGGTCAGTCTGTCTGCTTGACAATCCCATTTTGCTGCAATGAAAATGATTGAAGTGAGATGAACAGACTGAAAACTTTATCTTATTAGATAAAACATGTTGACATTTTTCCTTGGGGACATAATTTGATGTTGAAAAAAGTAATAAATCGCAATATATGTCATCGCAATACTCAGCATATCGCAGTATCGTGATAATATCGCAGTATCGCGATAATATCGTATCGTGACCTAAGTATCGCGATAATATCGTATCGCGGGATCTCTGGCGATTCCCACCCCTACTGTTCTCTAGATAACGCTAGCTAAGCACCAACCTAGAGAATTAGGAGTCTCCACCTGGCCACTATTTTCCCCCAGCAGGTCATTGTATGCACTAGTGAAAATCCTGATTTATATTGTGATATTTAGCAGAAATTACATACAATACAGCCAACAGCAAGTAGGAAGCTTTGGGGCAATCTCCTGGTGATCTCCCTGCAGTCAGCTGCCACCTCATTTGGATATGTGTTGTGAAATGAGGAGGTATCGTATAGATAACTTTAAAAGTTCAGCTCAAAGTGGAGCGCTGCGGCCAGTTAGCAAACGGTGTCAAGGACAAAATGCGCAACAATAGATATTTGGATAGTTCGAATTTCAATGTGTTTTTTTAAGAACGAATATTCCAACGTCCTTTCATGACGGCCCTAATCTGTTGTTCCATGACACCTTTTAATACTAGAGTCAGACTAACATTTGATTTGATTTCCACTCTGTTTCTTGGGAAATTGAGTGGAAAGGAGTCAAACCCCAATCTGGTGTTTTTCCATAATTCTACGCTAGCACAGCCACAGGATGTTTAATGGCGTTGTGTGAAGCACAGTGTCATTTCTCCAGCTGTGGGTCTACGTCAGGGGTATTCAACTAAAATTCCAAAAGGTCCAGATTGAGAAAATCTCCTCGGGCAAAGGGTTAGGGTTAACCTATTATTCGTTTCTAAGGCTGTACCTATGTACGTACTCGTATTAAACTGTTCGGTACGAGGCTTACAATACGTTTGAATAATGCTAGAGCATTTGGAAAATGCGGAAGCTTAAATTCAGGAAAATATAATGTTTTCTGTGCTCATGTAGGACAGTGGTTCTCAGCTGGTCTGGCTGTGGGACCCACCATCATCCCTTAATGACTAGCCACGGCTGATCTGTCTCTTTAGGAGACCGTCTTATGATTTTATTTTCACAACCCGAACATTAAAAGTACTGCTCTGCAATCTCTTTCCTCGTCTCAGCCCCCTGTGTCACGGTGTGTGGTACTCTGCTGTTAAGTTTCGTTTCACGATAGTCACGTGCTCGCCCACTGACCAATCACAGCACACCCTGCACTTCGCAGCAGAGCTGCACATGGACATGTAATGATGACGTAGGTGTAGGCCGGCAAGTATGGGGGTAGCGGCTGCTGACACTCAAAGAATACGCCCAACATGTCAAACTAAAGATCTGATTGGGTGAACGCTATGACAATCAACAATATCGTCCCCATTCACTTAAACGGCACATGGAAGCACTTTTGAGGCTGCAGGCCTGGGGCCTCTCTTCTACCGAGAGACACAGAGGTGAAATCTGATTGGATAAAAGCTCTACTTAAAACAAGCTGCACTGGAAGCAGAGCAACTGAGGAAGACAGTAGCTGTGCAATGAGAAAATAAGAAAAATATTTTATAAATTATAATACATAAAAGAAATCTTTTTTTTTTTTTTTTTTGTGATTCAGTTTAGGCCAGCAGAGAAGGCTTTGCAGGCCCTGACGGCCCACCACTGCTATATATATATATATGTTAGTGGTGTAACGGATCACGGCTCGATCCGTGATCCATGCGGATCACCCCTCACGGTTTGGATCACTCGTGAACCGCGGATAAATTGAGTATTTTTTTTCCGGTGAAAGTCATGGCGAGCGGAGGAACTTGAGAAGCCCCCGGCGTCATTTAAGTCGCAAGTTTGGGAGCATTTTGTCTTCCCTGTAACTTATAATGACGGATAAGGGTGGTGGACAAAAGCGTTACGATATGTAGGCATTATTTAAAGAGAAAGATACGATAACGGCAATACATCGGCATGTCCACACATATGAAGAGCCACCATCCCGTCTGTCAGCGACGGGGGACACTCCGTTGTGGAAAACAAAGGATTTCAAAATCTGGTTAAAATGCTTGAGCCACGCTACGAAATCCACTCACGCACCCACTTCAGTATGAAGCTTGTTCCAGGCCTCTATGAAAAGGAAAAGACTGTGACCGCTTTTACCACGGCGGAACTGTAGACACGCCCCCTCTGTGAGAGTCACACAGACAGGTGCTGTAGACACGCCCCCTCTGTGAGAGTCACACAGACACCTGGTGCAGGTGCTGACAGAAGTGTCAGAGTGGAAGCTAGACAGGCCCAGTAGTAATATCCCAGTCACCACAGAAAGGTCTACCCTCTCCCCAGACAATGTAGATATTCTCATCTTTTTGAAAATAATGTCACAGTAATCAGTAAACATTATTGTGTATTTGAATGACATAACCTGACAGGAAGTAAACACAGACCCAAGTTGTTGCCGAGCAGTTCAGTTCAGTTGAAACAGTGGAAGCTAGCTCACTGTCTGTTTCTTTCTTTCAATATTGATCAAAGGACGAGGGCATCAACATACCTCATGTTGCACTTAAACTTAACAGAATTGAATATTCTTGAATGTTTTATTTATTTATTTCATCATATCTTCAATATTTTTGTTTTTATGTAAGACTATAGCCCAAAGTTCTTTGCTTTCAGTGTTCTTGGAAGTTCTTTAATTAATAAATGGAAAGCAAAGTTATATTTGTCTCTTCCCCTTTTTGTTTGTTGATCCGAAAAATTATCCGAACCGTGACTCAAGAACCGTGATCCGAACCGAACCGTGAGGTTTGCGATCCGTTGCACCCCTAATATATATTCAAGAAGCCTAGTAGTAGTAACAACGCCTCTGTGTAGTCAACTGTCAAATCAAATAAAGAAAGTACACATCAATTATATTTTAACAATTATTATTGTTGGTTTTCAAATGTAACTGGATGGATTATAAATAATACATAGAAATACATAAATAAATGTTCTTCTCATTTCAAGTAGAATAAGAGCTGGATTAAATAATAACTGACACAACAGAAAGCTTTTCAAAAATGTGCATCTTAAAATAGAGTAATTCATTTTAGAAAAATGTATTTCACTGAGTTGTCCTGCAGCTTTAAATTCAGTTAATTCAGGTGTGAAGTGATGTCAATCAAAAAAGCCATGATATTATATTTGTGTCATCTAAAAAGAGAAATCAGTGTGCATGGACTTTATCTCTGGTTATTAAACCACTTGTTTCAGCTCTATTCTCTCTGTTAACATCATTGTTGAACAGTGAATTAATGTGTTATGATTCTGATCATATTGATCTTAGGTTTATTTTCTGTCTTCATTTCAGACTCAAAAGAGTTGTGCTTTGCCTCGTAGTGCGCTTCATTTGCCGCTTTTATCCATAGTTACGGTTTCTGAACATATGAGACATGCTGGTTTTAACTGCCTGTGGGAAGAATTAACATATAAGATTCTGTTCATTCTTGCTTATAAATTCTATTCTCTCTGAACACGTTTCTCTTTTTGGAGAACGTCATGTGAGATAACTTCTCTGATAACCTGCTCTTCTTTCTATTTCCTCGTCTCTCCCCCGTGTGTCACGGTGTGTGTAAATCTCACTAGAATCAGGAAACTTGAATGCCCATATTTGATTGGCTGTGCTGCATCACGTGATGTGATTTACAACGCATTGGTCGGTGTGTTTCCTGCACCGCTGAACAAGTGCCGTAACGGCTGAATAAACTGCGCCGGTTAAAGTATAAACTCACTGCCTGATATGAATAATTCAGAATTATCTATCGGTTGTAGGTCCTGGGTCCGGATGCAACTGCGTCTGGGTCCGGATCCGGACCGCGGTTGGAGACCCCTGGTCTACGTCATCCCTCAATCTCCTAAATTATAAAACCTCATTTGGACATCTGGACACTACCATTGACCCTTGACCCTTGACTAGAGGTTACGTTATTGATCTGTGACTGGACGGGGTTATCTCCCAGGGTCTTGGAATTGGGTCTCCTCAATTTTCAGATTTAGGCCGGGCTACAATTTTATCGAAAAGTGCTTTTACCAACAGTTTGTCATTGACATTAATGAAAATGCCATCTGGTGTTGAGCTTTCCAAGGTCTCCCCCAGATTATTGGTCCGTCCCCGCCCCACGCTTCCCCCCCTCCTGTGTGTCCTCTTGACATAACATGTCTATGCTGTCCAACGCAGCTGCTTAATGTCCCCCCAAAGAAATCAACATTGTTTGCAACACTTCTATGGCTAAACTGACTTCAAATAGTTTTTTTTACCTTCGGTCGGGCTGACTTTACAGTTAGTAAAGCCAACTCATTTATTCGACAGGGCCAGTGTGCAGCTTGCTAGCGGTACCACAGTTAGCTATAAGCTAAGTCACATCCGTAGTGCCTGGGCAGGAAACAGAGAATATGTTCTATGCAATAAGCAGTGCCATCGACTAATGTAGTTTCCCTCTATTTGTTTTTCTCTCCCAGATCTTGAATGAGCAGTGACGACTGTTAAACACAGCTATGCAGACCATCAAGTGTGTTGTCGTTGGGGATGGTGCGGTGGGTAAAACCTGCCTGCTCATCTCCTACACCACAAACAAGTTCCCCTCTGAATACGTACCTACGGTGAGTGTGGATTCCTATGCTCTACCTTTGTAGCTCTGTTTGTCATGTGATCAAATTAATTCAGCAGTAAGTCCATTTCACATTGTTAATGTTTCTGGCTGTTAGCTTGCTGCACAATTCACTAATATTTAATATTTGTGTTGCTAAACCATGGTTGACCTCCTGCTGTGTGATAGAATCTTAGACAGCTTTGTGCCGTATCACCTAGAACCTGAGTCAGTTTGAAATGTATTGAATATGCACATTTTAATAACAACACCTTATCTGTCGTCCCATGTGGTAATAAGATGTATACATCATTCTCTGTTTCTGGTCTGTGTTGCAGGTGTTTGATAATTATGCTGTAACTGTAATGATCGGAGGAGAGCCCTACACTCTGGGCTTGTTTGATACAGCAGGTATGTCTTTCTTATTCCAACAGTTCTGTTCATCCAGTTCATGTAACAAGCCATTGTCATTATATACATTTACTGTCAAGTGTTTATGTGACTTTGAATGGAAATCATGGAAAAAATGGTCTTCCTTTATCTTCCATCCACAATGTATCTCTTGTGGGCGTAGGGTGTGTGTTTAGGACCTTCCCCCTCTCACGGGGGAAGGTCCCACTGGAAAAAAACAATAGTATTTTAAAGTTAAATGAATCAGTTTGGTGCTCTTTGAGAGCAAAATGAAGAGGCTAGATCTATGAAGACTCATGTGATCATTGTGAACAATTTAGCTCTTTTTGTAGCAGTGGTGGGATGTAACTAAGTACATTTAGGCTACTCAAGTACTGTACTTTAATGCAATTCTGAGATACTTGTACTTTACGTGGGTATTTCCATTTTATGTAACTTAATACTTCTAGTCCACTACAACTCAGAGAGAAATATTGTTCTTTTGACTTCACTACATTTATTTGACAATGTCAGTTACTAGTAAAGCTACTTTGCAGATTTTGATTATTTATGATTCTTTATACTAAATATAATCCAACTAATAAACTATGATGTATTGTTAAGTAGTATATAACCTAAATATTAATTATAGTTAAGTTTAAGTTCAAATGAGCCCCACCTTTACCATCTCCAACATAAAAGGATGAACACATTAATGCATCAATAATTATAACCCACAGACATAGGCCGACCGTAAACATTATTTCAAATGGTCCATTCTGCATAATGATTTGAACTTCTACTGAAGTCCTATTTTGAATGTAGGACGTTTACTACCAACAGTAACAGTGTGGGGTAGTAAATACTTCAGTCATAAACACATTGGTTGGATAAATATATATTGTGATAATAAAAGAAGAGAATCAGCCAGCCTCCATTATGAAACTGGCAGGATGAAACAGACTTTGTCGAGCCACCACAGTCTATGTTATTACAGAAACACTGGTGTTGATGGTTTTACTTAAGACTGAAGGTGCCCTGTGGTTCTGGTGCTGTGCATCACTCTGCCAACAGTTCCCCCCGCTTTGTTCTGTAATGATGATGATTATAATCCACATGATGCCCAGACAGTGAGAGGTAAACATGTGGGTATGTGGTGTCTCTAGGTCAGGAAGACTACGACAGGTTACGCCCTCTGAGTTATCCCCAGACAGACGTCTTCCTCGTCTGTTTCTCCGTCGTGTCCCCCTCCTCCTTTGAAAACGTCAAAGAAAAGGCAAGTCAAACCCTCCATGCTTCATTTTCATGCCACCGGTCTTTTTCCCCACTACGTTGTGACATACAGAAGCTTCTTTTTTCAATCAGATGCTTCTATTCTTCTAGATAATGTATCTGCACAGCACACACTTCAAGAACATTAATAACTAGAAAATCCCTAAAGAAATTTTGACAGTGTGGCTTCTACTGCCCGAAGACGTCGCAATATATATACACGCCGATGTTACCGGTAGTGTCGTTCAGGTTCGATTGAGATAGCGCTTCTCTCTTTTCTGCATTTTAGATTCATACTCTTGGATTGAATCTTGTATTCTGTACGAACCTCATTCTGAGCTTCATGTTAAGATACGGTTACTCTATGGGGCTTTTATTTTGAAAGGGTGGGACTGGGTGGGTGAGAGAGGGGGAGAGGAGACATATTCATAATGTTTGACACACAAACACAGAGGTTATTAAATGACAGGCTTCATCACAAGCATTCCAGTTAGAATTCACTCTGGAGCTTTTATTTTGAAATGGGACGGGGGGTTCTCTAAAAATATCTAAGACCTGAATGACTGCATGATAGAGAGAGCCAGAGAGAGAGAGTGAGTGAGACAGGCAGACAGGAGGTCTAACGATCTTTTCCTGAATATCTCTAAGTTATGTGTGTCGGTGTTCACTAATTAGCTCAATCACAAACACCTGTCCGTGAGAGAAATTTGCCTATACGAGTGTAACCATTCTTGGTTCAAGACTCTGATCTCTCTGGCAATCTTTCTCATTTGGAGATTGTCCTATGTTTTAACATTTCACAGCTTACCTAACTATTGTCCTGCTCTGCGATGTCTTTCCTCGTCTCGCCCTCTTGTGTCATGGTGTGTGTACATGTCACTCCAATCAGGAAACTTGTCAGAATACCCACATTTGATTGGCTGAGCTGCATCACGTATATCTCTAAGTCATGTGTGTGGGTGTGTCTGTGAGTCTGTGTGTTTATCAACATCAACAGCTCAATCAGAATCACCTGTGTGCCTGCAGCCTGTTCATGGAGAAAAAGCAGGGAAACAAATCTCAAACAAATCCTCAAAACCCCCATAACCGTAGCTCCTATTGCTCTGATATTAATAAATGAGAGGAAGGATGAGTTGAAGAACAGATCATGTGAAAATTGTGTCTGTAGTGTAAAAAATGTGGCGATTTAGAAATGGGGTACCGTGTTCTGTGGAAGATGATCTTAAAATTTAACATTGGTCTCTATGGAGCAGAAAGTTGGTTTTCCTGTCAATTAAAGGCTGTAGTGCAAAATGTGTAAATCTGCTGGATTCCACAGTCATTTCTCTAGACCAGCACATGATTAGCTAACTTTGTAGCAAAAAATAATGCACGAAGAGTGAAAATTGTGGGACTCTGAGCAATTTGTTTGTAAAAATCACAGAATATTTTCCTGCTCTGCTCCACTCTAACAATTATGCTCTCACTCTAGCCCTTAACGAGCAGCGCAATACACACCCATTATAAAATCTGAAATGGACCCAAAATGTTCCTGAAACTTAATCTGCGAGTTCATGAAAACTGTGCTAGCTATCAAAATGTCCATTTGGCTCAATAACCTTCAGCGTTTTGTCTACGTTTTAAACTTTGAATCATTTTTCTACGTTAAAGTATGGCTAGTCAATATGGACCCAAAGTTAAGAGTTTTTTTTGCTCTCTTCACGCCGAAACCCCATTCAAGTGAATGGAGAAATTTTGCTCCGTTTTTGGGGATTTTCGGGAAAACCGCTGGGCGAATCTCTTATAAAAGTCATTGCACACGATTCCCGATCAGGCCGCACGTCTGGGTGTATTTTTCACGCCGCTGTTGGCAACGCTGTGTGAGGAGAAGCGCGCCAAACTTTCTGGATAATAATAATAATAGTCCCGCAGGATTACAGTCAGTGTGCTTTGGCACAGGCAGTTTTACTGCCTTTGTGCCACAAAGCCACACTGAATAACAATGAAATAGATATTTGAACAGAGCTGTAGTTTCTAATCATTTCAGAAAGAAATCCAACTAATAAACTGTGTTGGATCTGAACATTGTGACCTCCACTGACAGCTGATCAAACCTGAGTCGGTGTGGAGGAAAGCTCACTAATGAAAAGCCCGATGTTCAATGATTGAGATGCAGCGTGTCGGCCGTCCCGTAACCCTGTCTTTTGTGTATCCAGTGGGTTCCAGAGATTACCCACCATTGTCCAAAGACCCCCTTCCTGCTAGTTGGGACTCAGATCGACTTGCGGGATGACCCGTCCACTATAGAGAAGCTGGCCAAGAACAAGCAGAAGCCCATCACTCCGGAGACGGCCGAGAAGCTGGCGAGAGACCTAAAGGCTGTGAAATACGTGGAGTGCTCAGCCCTTACACAGGTAAT
Organism: Leptoclinus maculatus; assembly: GCA_032191485.1. Taxonomy (NCBI): domain Eukaryota; kingdom Metazoa; phylum Chordata; class Actinopteri; order Perciformes; family Stichaeidae; genus Leptoclinus; species Leptoclinus maculatus. Next base: position 23,409,017 of record JAVDOI010000006.1, read on the forward strand.
GTATATACATATATACTGTCACACACACACATTATATATATATACACTCTTGGATACACACGATTCACATCTCAAAGGCAAGAACTAAGAAAAAGGAGGAAAGAGGAACATTGTCCCCCAGGCCTGTGCATGCTGGATTAGTTCTAGAAGATGTTGCTAATTATAGATCACCAGATGTTTCTCGTATGGTTAAGAGCTTTCTTCAGACCGTAGTGCTTCCTGGTTTCTGTATGTTGAGTGTGTGGTAGAATCTGTAACTTCAGAGTGGAGTATCGTAGGGTTTCTTGTGAGGAGGGTCAGTCCACATGTGATCTACAAACCTCTCCAAAACAAAGGTCCAGTGGGAGTGACCCTGATCTGGTCTCTTTTTTTACTTTTTTCCTTGAAATCTGCCAGTACATGTGGCCTTGGGCCCTGTCCTGGGATCTGCTCCCTACACCCGGGCTGCGGTGGAAAAGTCCTTTTTGCTTTGGAAGGTTCCTCACTCAGTCAAATGACCGGAAGTGTCTAAGTGGCCGCCATGATCAGAGCTGTTTGAATTCTCTGACTGTTAAGGAAAGGTGCTTCAATGCTTCCTTTATTAGCTCCTTTAGGATAGGAAACACTGGACCTTCCTTTACCAAAGGAAAGAATATAATGCCGCCCCACAATTCCTTGCGGCGACAACATTTAAAGTGACGCACCATTCGGCCGTCCATGAAAACAAACAATATGTTTATCTTACACAGGTCTAACAGTTATACTCATACAGTCATAAAGTAATGGGAATGAGGCGTTAGGAGGTAACTTTTTTGACTTTTCGACTGCAGCCCCAAAGTTAAAGGTGTGCTGACAGTGTCAACACAATTTCACAATAGGCACAGTGCCGCTTTGGAGGACACCGACTTGTAATAGCACATGAAGATGTGAAGTTATCAGTAGCTTAACAGCTTACTAGCTACGGTTTTCCTGTGGGAGCTACATGTCTTCTAATGTGAAAATGTTGCTGTTTGAAGTTTAAGAGAAAGCTCATGCTTTGATATGAAGCCATGGTTGTGCAAGCAAACCTTTGATGACTAATACTGAATGTAAAAGATGGAGCTGTTCAGGTTACCCTGAGCTCCACATGCACGGTGCACGTGCACGTAACTGTGCAGGGATTTTAGTACCAAATAAAGCCGTCAGATACAGTTTCCATAATCGGTTGGCTGAGATTTGCAAATTCATTTCTGCTCACAATGTTTACAATATGAAGTAATTTCAAAGTGTGACTAGATCTAATGAATGATACGCTATTAGTGGAAATGTTTAAGTCCAAGAGTAGACAACATGAACTACCATTAGTACCATTAGCATTGTGGTACTTAGCACTTGTGTTGGATTGTCTGATTGATAAATCAGTCGGTGCTTTTCTTCGTTTATCTGCTCAATGGAGTACATCTCTGTTAGAAACAGGAGGAGGGAAGTGAGCACAGAACAATAGTGTTGATGGAGTCGAGGTGGAGCCCCCACCCCTCTGCTCCGCCCCTTCCTTCCTCCTTCCCTCCCTGGCACAACTGTTGCATAGCTGCTGATGTCATTTCCTGTTTCCCGTGAGGGATTTCTGCGCTCTGTCCGTAGCCCCGCCGTTCAGCGACTCTCTGCCTCTCTTTGAATGCTCATCAGCTCGCCGCCGTCTCGTCCTGTGACTCTCATACCGTCTCGCTGCATTTCACACAAACACTTTCCTCCTCGCTCTGCCACGTTCCTCTCCTCCTCCTCCTCCCATCTGTCTCTCTCTGTGTTTCTGTGCTAACTGTGCTGTTGTTCTCTTCCCTCTCCTGCCGCTGTAGCGAGGGCTGAAGAATGTGTTTGATGAAGCTATCCTAGCTGCCCTCGAGCCTCCTGAGACGCAGAGAAAGAGGAATTGCTGTATATTTTAATCCTTCTCTGTGCCACCGCTTTCATCTTCTCCTCCTCCGATTGCCACTATTTTTGGCATTTTTCATTCATTCCCCTCGTCTCTCTCCTCTCAATGTATTTACATGTGCTGCTTTTGAAATGTGGACCAATCCCAGCTAATCTAACCTCTGCTCTGTATTGAGAGTGCACTACAACTTGTCTTTGTCTCATGTGCTGATTCTCTGACTCGTGGCCCCTCATCACTTCAATGACTTCACTCGTTGCCTTTTCTCACCTGCAACTGCTGACATTTCGTTTGTTTGGTGTGCTATTGTATGTCACATGTTACCTCTGGAGGGATTTAGGCCGACTTCGTTTTACATCATAAATCTTCACCTAGAGGTGAGCAATGTAACGAGTATTCTCGATGCATGGCGACCTGTTCTATGTGGGATGTAGTAAATTATTTGATTGCGAACATCGAGTACATATTCTCCTGTAATATTTTTAAGCTGCCGGCTTTAAACTTGCATTGGCGTTAAGCTTCTCGGTAAGAGCGTTTAAGAACTGATTTCAAGATGTACGCGACCTTTGGGTGTCCCATTCACTCAATAAGTCAGTCAGTAGATCAACCAAACAGTTATTTTAGAGAAAATATTGAGATGTATATCATAGATTGATGCATAGCCTGAAAGTACCCAGACCTAACTTCACCGCTGTATCATTCCTAGTTCTGCTCCCTGTGCCCCGTGCTTATTAATTGGCCCCTGGCCAACAGTAGAGCGGTATGTCACTGAGGATGTAGGATGTCATTTGGGATGTGGCCATTGTTTTAGTCAGCCGTTCCCCTCTGTATTGTAGTAGTAGTTCATGTGGGGAGGGTTTGGCTCCTCACTGAGGTTGATCCCAACACTAAACAGAGCTTCCATTTTAATGTATAGTTTGTGTTACTGTTGATACTGTTGTACCCTGATTACACAGAACTTGGGAGTCATGAATATGGTTACATGCTTTCATGTACGTGACTCATATATAGGAAGTGTTTGGCCATCTTGACAACATCACCACTAACATTAATTCATTAATTCTGGAGGCAAGTTGTTCCCCATCACTGTAACATACTCCCCTGTTAAATTACAGTAAACTACGGGCAGCTACAGTCTGAGGCTGTTATTCTACAGTATACCTACTGTAATCTACAACAGCAGTGTATTACTGTAAAAAGTATTACAGTACTGTGCTGTAAAGAGTATACGCTTTACAGTATGATACTGTCAGCTGTTTGGTTGCCATTATACTCAGTGTTCAGACTGTAATCTCCATTAACAGTGTTTTACTGTAAAATGGAAGTACTGTGGAATGTGACCGTTACAGTATCCTCATGCTAAAATCAAGTGTGAATGGACATTTTAAACAGGGTGTTTGGCGTCTGACTCACCTTTTTTCACCCCGGGTGGTTTTGCACTTAATGACGTCATCTCTGTTTGCTACATGATAGTACCGTCTTATTGCTCTGGTTCATAGCTAAGCTACATGTATCTCCTGAAAAACGCTTACTTACTGACTTGTTTGGCCCGAACTTTCTTTACATATGACACACGAGCCATTGCCTGTGGTGCACATCCTGCTGTCAGATAATAATAAAAAAAAGAAAGAAGCTATATTTGTGTGAAATTACCTGTGAAATTAATGAATAAAGGACAAATGAACTTGCTCTCCTCTCTCGCTCTCTTTCTTTTTCCAGTGCTTTGTCACAGAATGTAGTCGCGTTAATAGAGTTAAACAGCGTTGAGGGGTTCACTGGTTTACTGCACATGACCAAGCTCACGGGGTAAGCAGCTCTGCTCAGAGAGAGAACACATTCACCTCTGAGAGTACACCTAAGTTGTGGTGATTTTTATTTGACATATTTGGGATCTGGATGGCCTCTTGTAGTGAGTAGGTCAGCAAGTTTGATCTGAAGAGCAGAGGCAGGGAAGTCAAAGACAAACAGGTCGGCGTGGTGTGAAAATGCTCACTTTTCCATTTTGCTTTTGTGTTGTATGGGGGGGGGGGGTCATGCTCCCTTTTTCCTCCACGTTCTTGTTTTCTTGCCTTTTGGTTTCGGCTGTCACACGTCGGCTACACTTTGCACTCAAGCATGCATGTGATTTGTCTTAATCCCTGATCTGCTCACACAGATCTGATTTGAAATATTTTACATATTTGTTGAATTTTTGTTGTTGTCCCCAACTGCACATTTTCCCCACTTTCTTATGACTCGCTACTTACTTTTGTTCTCACCCAGTTATTTTCCCTCTGTTTAAGCTGTTATTATTTCCCCCCCCCCTCCTCTCTACCTTTTTGTTTGACGTGTGTGTGTGTGTGCGTGTGTGTGTGTGTGTGTGTTTGCGTTGTCCCTTCAATTGAGCCTGTGCTTGTGTGTTTGTGTCCACAGAAAGGCCTAAAGAATGTGTTTGATGAGGCGATATTGGCTGCACTGGAGCCCCCAGAGCCCAAGAAGAAACGCAAATGTGTGCTGCTATGAGAGGCTCCTACCTTTTCGAAGCACGCACGCACACACACACACACACACACACACACACACACACACACACACACACACACACACACACACACACACACACACACACACACACACACACACACACACACACACACACACACACACACACATATACATACATACATGCATCTTAAATACACACACACCCTCCCCCTGCAGCCACACCCCCTCCTTTTCCCTCGCTCTGCTGCGGTTGGGCCCTCCACAGAGAGGACTAGAAAGAAGGAAAGTTTCCCATAATTCTCTGCAATAATAAGAAGCTTCAGCCCGTCATGGCCGACCAGGCTGCGGGGGGCTCTGAGGACGAGGGGTCCAGATACAGAGTTCACACACAAGTAGAATTCACTCTGTCCAGCTTTCGATAGGTTGGTGTTTTGATTCCGTCAGTGTTGTGGCCCGAACAACTTTTTAGCCCTGCCCCCCTCAGCTGCCCGCCCGGTGGCTGCCCCGCCCCCTTTGACGACAACACTCGTCAGCCGATCCCTACGTTTCTTTCTCAGCGCTACCAGAAGAAATGCTAACAAAAGTAGCGTTTGTTTCTGTCCCCCGTCCCCCCCCCTCCTTTTTTTCTCCTCAAACATGTCCTCAAACATGTCTGAGATATTTATTCCATGTTCCAGATAGATGCGCTCCTAACCACTATGGAAACTAGGTCTGACAGGACTCAGCAATACGGCTAAAACCTCCACACAGCTCTCAGAGAGGAAATTGAATGAGTAGATATTGCCATCTAGTGTCCATTTGGAGCGTGGTAACCACTTGAAGAGCTTAAAAGGCGTCCAGTAGCAACGGGTCAGTGGACCGCAAGGAATTGGGCCTTTTTAGATGCAGGGAACTTAAACAGTGTTAGCAGAGCAAGCGGTGTGCTCTTGATGCGTTGCCGGGGGGGGGGGGGGGGGGGACCAAGGACGGGTGAAGCAGGAAGCTGTTTGAACATTCTCATCACCTCACACTTAGAACAGGTACAGCAGAGACATCCGTGCAACAAAACAAAACAAAAAACGGAAACAGACAAATCTTGCAGATTGATCCTTTTCACCAGAGTTCTGTGCCTGCAGGCCGTGTGTCTGTCCGCTCTGCTGTACCCGTTCAAAGTGCACACGGTGCTGCATGTAGCCGAGCCCTTGGTCCCCGTTCTAAATGAGGTTGAACAGATGTAATTATAATGTAAGCTGGCACACAATGTTGATGTAGGCTCCAGGTGTTTTTACCAAAACAAATGTTTTTTTTTCTTCATTATTTTTTGTTCGTGCTGTTTTTTTTATTTTATATATATATATAAATAAATATATAAAAAAAAGGTTACTTTGACTCCTTTTACATTTAGGGGTGGGAACTCCTCTGAACTCTTCCCTGCCAGTTTATACCAAGACAAAGCTCTGATTGGTTGATGCGGCGGAGACTGTTGAGATGATTTGTGATCGGTTGGTTCTTGTGTTTCTTTACTGGTGGCTTAGAGTTGGGTCGATTTCCAGCCCAAGTCAGTATAATTATTATAACCTGTTGTTGTTTTGGTGCAAAACCAAATGCTCTGTTGAAAGTCTTTGTTCTTTGTATATGCATTCTTTAAAAAAAATATTAAACTTATACCTTAATTGCCTTTACCACTTGTCCCTTGCCGTTCTGTGTTCACCAAACAATTGTTTTTAAATACCATGACTGGACATTTTATTTCTGTATCTTAGTTTATGATATTTTAATTATGTCAAGGGAAAGTAGTACTTTTTTTAATCCTCAAACAAAATGGCTTCTTACCAGAGCACATATTTATATATAACTATATTTATTGAGCAAATTGGGGACCACTACATTAATTTCATCTGTTGTTTGATTTCCATCACATCTGGATGAGCCGGTCATGGCATGTTCAGCCAGCAGGAGGTGCCGTCCACTCACACGTGAGCATCTCAGGTGTTGGTTCCAAAAGTTGGAAGAAACTGATGCTATTCACAATCCACTGAACTACATTTATTCCTGCTGTATAAACTGATTTTAGGTATTGACAATAGCAGTGTATGCATAGAGTGGATTGGGTGTGAGTATGGCCCACAGTTATGATGAGGTAAGATGAAACTCCCATGAAGAGCATTTTAAAAGTAGATAAAAGCAGATTTCATAATTTTTCAGCAGGCTTATGGTTATCTAATTGTCTTAGCAGTAACGATGCATGAACACACAGCAAATTAGACTTACTGTATGTGCATGCTGGGAGGATTCCCACAACACCTATGTCCTAACTACAATCACTTGATGAGCTCAACACTAATATATACCAAGAACATGAATGCTAATCATGGTTTCAACTCTTCTCATTTTGCCTATATTTCAAAATTAAAGTGCACCGTTATTCAAGATTATTTCATCCTGGATTAACAAATCCCATTTTAAATTTGTGTTCAAAAATCCAAAATTAGCTGGATGACAGAACTATTTTAGCCTGAATGAATTAAGCCACATTTCTGTTCTAGACCACTCTTCATAGATAAGCAATGGCTTTATTGATAGAAATAAAGAACCACTATATGGAAAGTCCACTGATTTCACACATCAAGGTTAATTTTCTTATTGTGAACCACCCTTCAAAATAAAATGGAGAAATAAAAAAATAGCAGTAGGCAGACTTAACAAGCGTTTCTTAAAGGGGACATATCATGAAAAACTCCCCTTTTTATATCTGGAGTGCCTACCAACCCATAAACTATGAAATACGACATCCAGTCAGTTTTTTGTGTGATTCAACAAGCCATTCAGATTCAGCTCACCCTTCCTATGTCACGTGCAGACTCATTAGACAACACATTCTCACACCAATGCATCAAATAATGCCGTTTTGGACTTCTTTGGGCTGTCAAAATAAGCATGCAAGTTACATGCATGGTGCTTTTTCCTTCACAGGAAATAAGGTTTAGGCAACAAAATCCCTTAGGTTTAGGAAAAGAGTGTGGTGGAGGTGAACTTTACTGACAAACATGACAAACAGGGGACTAACAACTCAAACAAGTCACGTGATTAACTACGCTAACAACTCATGTTACTAACGACCCACAACTTTCGTTTTAGTTTTGCACTGGACACCAACAGCAGTCTCCTGGACAAAAGTCCTGTGTGTGTCTCGCACGTTATACTACGTCAGCTGCGTTTCAGACGGAGGGTGAATGCAGGTATATTCAGAGAGACACCATACAAAAAATAATGTGTTTTCTTAACAGTCATTGTTTTAACTCGATGTGTTTTTGGGTCGTGTCAAAAACACATTTTCCATCTCTTTGTGAAGGACGGTAAAAATGCTCTGAATCTGTCATCATCATCACTGTATGAAAAAAATTATGTCAGAAACAAATTTAAAATACAGCACTGAAAGTAGGCTGTTCTATTAGTATGTTGATCAAATTAAATTAGTTTTGCCTCACAGCTATACTTATGTACATATCCTTGTCTTCCATGCACACACACACACACACACACACACACACACACACACACACACACACACACACACACACACACACACTCAGTGTATCGCTGTAGTGTTGGTGTTGAGATCACTATCGCTCTCACACAGCTTTCACAGATGTCCAGGAATTCCTCAGATGGCAGCAAATGAGGGTGATACGTCCCAGGTTTGGTGACCTGGATCATCTGAAACGGGACGGCTCAGAGGGCTGTTGCACCGCACCGCACCTCTCCACGCCAACCCTCGGCACCCTCCTCCACCCCTGTTAGGCGTTCACACATTCTCCACGTTTCTGGAGTGCTGTCTGTCAGCACCTCCTTCCGTTAAAGAGACGCTGACAGCTATTAATTATCACGCGGGCTGAACGAAGGGCATTCCTCTCTGCTGAAATATCGGTGTGCGCGCGCGCACACACACATTCTCCTCAGCCCTCTTCATCCACACAAACGCAGAGAGACACCACCTGGCCATCATTGGTCTTCATCATATTTGACAAATGAGGCAAAATGCTTTTTGTCCTCTGAGGTCGTCCAATCACCGTGCAGCCTGGACCGAGCGTCTCCTCCAGGTGGGACGAGCAGGCAGAGGTGGGAATGTGATGATCAGGCAACCCATCGGGGACACTTTGACTACCTGAAGCACACACACACACAATGCTGGCGGAGAGCTGCCGTGTGTGTGTGTGTGTGTGTGTGTGTGTGCTGCACCCACTTTTATGAGATGATTTTATGATGATCTACAGATACTGGACTGATGTAAAACAAGCTGAAGATTTAAGCAGTTTATCAGAGCCCAGCGGTAAATCGGTGTTCAGACGTCTCAGCGGTACACTGTGCGAGGGCTCGGGACCGCCATGTGTGCACAAGAGAGTAAATCTCGAGTCTGTGGACGCGGCCTGCTTTAGCCACGCCTGAGCTGAACCTTTGACAGTCTCTGCCCGTTCCAGTGTCCAAAGCTCCTGCCAACGCACGGAGCTAAATGTGGTTCTCATGTAGATGTTGGCCGCGCTGGAGAGGCTTGGCACCGGTCTACCTGGTCTAAACGCTCTCCAGCAGGTAGGAGGGGGCGCGCGAGTAAGAGAAAATTGCCAATCGTGTGGGGGGAAGTTATCTCCCAGCTATAGTATGAACCGAAAGGTCTTACTTCTTACCTCACAATGTGTATTCAAGTTGTATAAAAGGTCCATGCGTTTGGAAGTATTCCTGATAAAAGCGCACAGAAAGTACAGCTTTTAGTTAGTTAGTTTTAGTCCGTTCAGATCGTTTTGGGTTTTTACGTGCCGAGCTTCAAGGGGATAATTCAGAATTTTTTTGAAGTGGGGTTGTACGAGGTAATTGTCCACGGCCCTTTCTGATGGGGAACTGAAGCTGTTATCTATGCTCTCTTTCAAAACAACCAGACTCCTTTGACAAAAACAGTTATTCTTACCTCACAGAACTCTTGTGCTCTGCCAGTCAAAATCCTCGTTTTTGCAATGGAGTCTGGTGAAATGAAAAGAGCATAGATGTGTTTTAACGGCTTCAGTTCCCCATTGGAAAGGGCTGTCTGACGGCAAGTTAAAGCAGTGAAAATGTTCTAAATACAGGGACACTTAAACTGATATTGATATTTTAGGTCGGCCTTCATTTTAGGTCCACAGCATGTTCAATCATTGAGAAAGTCAGTTTAAAGTAGGATAAGTGAGGACATGCCAATCCGATGGGGCAGCCAATTACAATCCAAGTACACTATTTATATTCATTTATTTTCTCATGTTTAACTAGTGGTATTTTGCATCCGGTTTATTAATGCTGTAATACTTCTATTTCATACTTTTCATTCCTAATTCCTTATTTTTTTATGTAACACATTCTGGTGCTGTAGTTGTGGTTGCATCGTGTTGCTGCACATCCAAGCATTGCACTCATCGCAACGTCTTTTTCGAGTAGCCTACATGTCTGACGACCAGGCGACCACCAAGCAACGCCACCGCTGGTCACTGCAAGGGTTATTTTGACACGGCAGGTTGCTGTCGGCTAATAGATACACGGAACACACACGCTCCGACCCCATTTGTCCCGCATACACACACATTGTCAGGTGTTTAGTGTCCAGGTGTTAAGGGAAAGTTATTTGCAGTTCAGTCAAAATCTCCCCGATGACAGACACACGGCTATAACCATCGATGGAGAGTGTGTGTGTGTGTGGAGACGTAAGCTCACAGTGATCCTCCATACCTGCATCCAGAGATGAAGCCGTGGCAGCTAAAGCCCTCATCAACAGCCTGATCCACTGTGTGTGTGTGTGTGTGTGTGTGTGTGTGTGTGTGTGTGTTGTCACTTTCACTCCTCCCGACTGATCCGTTCTTATCTGATCTGCCCGCGCTGGGATACAATGTTGCCTCAAGATGACTGCTTGGAATCCCCTATGATCAAGCTCAGTGAGTTTGTTTGGATAGAAGTGAATGACAGACCTGGTTAGATTTCACTGTACATTTTTCTGGACTTTGGCGGCGAGAATGAAGGCATCAACCAATCACGTTGTGCGTTCACTACGTTGTGCAATAACATGGAGGCTCCATAGGCACCAAGATGGCAAACGTTATTACTCCTCTCGACCTTGACAAAGGCGGCACATGCCAGATCCTTTTCACAATAAAAGCCCTAAACGTTTACACCGCGTAACTGTTTACCAGAGGGAGCTCCAAATTTACTTGAGAATTTTGCTAAAAAGAAAATATCTTACTGTAGCTTAGTTCCCCTCATAAATTATGTTCATATAGCTAAACAGTGTTAGCGAGTTACCTTTGCGTAACACAAGTTACGGTGGTGCGGTGGAGGTCAATGGTTCATGTCCTTCCTCAAAAAGAATGAATGAAAACGAAAACACTGGAGGTCCCAGTTTGCCCACCGTTTGATTGACTTAATGTGCACTTGTGGGTAGAAAGGATGCGAAACTTCAAAGCAGTGTAAAGGTAAAGTGCAGTCAGTAAATAGACGGTTCCCTGCACTACCAGTACCTAGCCATGTCCGATGTGGAGAGTGTGGCCCCGTGGGTCCCGACTCTCACGGCCGCTTCGCTCGTGTTGCGCAACGTGGCCGTCTGGGGGCAGAGAGCGGTGGAGACACCAGAGGAAAAGCCGAGAGCGAAGGAGGAGGGGGAGGGAGGGAGAGGGAGAGGGGGGCAGGAGAAAGAATTGCAACTGTCATCACAAACAAGAACCATCTGTCTCATTTGTGTAACTTGTTTTCTTTTAATATGAGAAGTATGCTGAAGAGATCTGGGAGTTTGAGAGAGGCCTGGGAGGGCCGGGCCCTGGGCTAAAGCCAGCCTTCTCCCGGGTTCTCTGAGCGAGTGGCATTAATATCCAGCCAACCTGCACTGTTAACCCTTCACACTCACGACACACGCTGACATACAGAGAGAGAGAGAGAGAGAGAGAGAGAGAGAGACAGAGAGAGTGAGAGAGATAGAGCGAGAGAGAGAGAAAGAGAGAGAGAGAGAGATGGCACCTTTAACCTGGGGTATTCAGAGGGACCTGAGATGTAATTCGAACTATTAGCTGCCTGTCTGGGAGAAGAATTGGCTGGAAGATTTATGTGAAAGGGTGAAATCACATCATCGTTATCTCATTACCTCTCATACCTTCAGGAAGTATGTTAGAGAAGTACACGGCTTCTGTGGGTTGTGAATAACACATGCTAATTAGGCAAAACATCACATTGTATTCATTATGATGCTGTTTGCTAACATAAGAAATGTCCCCTTGCGGGATTAATAAAGTAACTATCCATCTATCTATCTATCATTTGTGTGATTTATGCATAGGTACAGGTTTTTGTATCGGTGCTGAATGTGGAATTCCGAGCATATCTATTGTTTCCACACAGCTCTCAACATGGCGACGGCTGAGGCGGCGGATAGCAGCTAACAGCGCTAACGGCGCTCAGCTTAAGTGCCGCCTTCGGTTTGGACAGCGTTATTAGCTGTAACCACAGTTAGCCATTAGCTAGCCAGATGAGCACGCTAACGTTCGCGAACATGCACTAAAAGGCACACACACCTGGCTACGTGAACAAAGCAAAGAGAAGCTCGAATAACACAACACACACAGAGGGAGAGATACTTCATTCTCTGCTCAGGTAGACATTACTCCACACAGCAATAGTTGTTTGCTCTTAAAATAATGCTCTTAATACAATACTCACCTTTTCTGTGGCATTTTACTGTTATGTAATTATTATCACTTTTGTTATCACTTTTTTGGACATACATTACTGTGACCTTATTCTGTATTTGTTCAACATATTATACTATGACTTTTTTATGACTTTATTCAACATATTACAATATAACTTTTTGGGACTTTTTTGACATTGTATACTATGTCTTTTAATAATTTTTTTTGACAAACTATATTATGACTATATTTTGACTTTTTCGACATACTATACTATGACTTCATTTTGAAATTCTATACCATGACTTTTTGATCACTTTTTTGGACAAACTATATTATTACTATATTCTGACTTTTTTGGACATACTATAATATCACTTTTATCACTTTTTTGGACATACATTACTTTGCCTTTATTTGAAAGTTTTTCCGATGTACAATATTATGACTTTTTTGGACATACTATGATATGACTTTTTTTTATTGTTTCGACATACTACAATATGACTTTTTTATGACTTTTTTTATATGAAATACTAAGAATTTATTTTGAAATTCTATACCATGACTTTTTGATAACTTTTTTGGACAAACTATATTATTACTATATTCTGACTTTTTTCGACATACTATAATATAACATCACTTTTTTGGACATACATTACTTTGCCTTTATTTGGCATTTTTTTGACCTACAATATTATGACTTTTTTCGACATACTACGCCATGACTGTTTTTCAGATTTTTTTTTTCGACATGCTATACTTTGACCATTTTAACATAATGTATATAACTTTTTTATGACCTTTTTTTTCGACATACTATACTCGGGGTATTAAATAAAAATTCAACGAGGTCCATTTAGAGAGAATTTCCTCATTAAAGGTCCGGAACATCACAATAATGTCTAACTAGCGTTATGATTTAGTGCCATATGTATTGAAGTAGCAAACAGTTTGTATGTAATCAACAACTGACTGTCAAATCAAATAAAGAAAGTTAAATTGAGTAAGAGCTCAACAATATTTATTGTTAGATTGTAAATGGAACTGGATGAATTATAAATAATACATAATCTAATATTAAATCAATGAAAAATAATAAATTACATAAAAGAAAGCTTTTGAAAAATGTGCATCTTAAAATAAAGTACTTAATTTAAGAAAAAATTATTGAACTGAATTGTCTTTGCCCTGCAGCTTCAAATTCAGTTCATTTAGGTGTGAAGTGATGTCAACCAAGAAAACCATGATATTATATTATTATCATCTTCTAATAAGATACATTTGTGTGCAGGGCCTTTATCTGTCGCTATGAAACCACTTGTTCCAGCTTTATTCTTCTCTGTTAACATCATTGTTGGGAAGTGAATTAATGTGTTAGGGTTCTGATCATATTGGGCTCTGAGATTGTTTATTATCTGTGACTTCATTTCGGATTTGAGTGGGTACGTTTGCTAAAAAGATTTGTGCTTTATCTCATAGTGGCGCTTCACATTACTGCTTTTAATAAGTGTCACTGTCTATCTCACTCAAGCCGCAATACTTTGGTTGAATAGCATCACGTGAGATGATTTGCAACGCATGTAATTTGTCGGTGTGTTTCCTGGACCGCTGAACGAGTGCCGTAAATGCTAGAAAAGCTGCGTTGGTTAAAATAGAAGCACTCCGTCAAAATTTAAGTCAAAATTTAAGTCAAAATTGTATCCACTGTACGTTTTCATGAAGCAGGTTCATGGGGCTTGTGTCAGAGTTTATTACAGCTGCATTCCAAATCGCATACTTTTTATTTTTTACTTTTAGTACATACTGCAGCTCCCCTTACATAGGACTTAATTGCTCATCTATCTGTTGCACAAAAGGATTATGGGTCAGAATAGCCAGAAAAAGCATGGTGGCTTGCATACTGCAAAATGCGACCGGATGTAGTAGAACATCATGGTATTTTTGGCATACTGCATTTGATATACATGTGTGTTCCAATATCCATACTACTATACTATTTTGTATGCCAAAAAACGATTTAGTATGTCCCAATTGAATGCATAGTGCATGCTACAGTATGTTCTTCTTCTTTAGTTGATGGCGGACTGCAAAAAAATCTTCAAGAGAGTGGAACTTCAAGGCTTCATGACAATTTTGTCATTTAAAGACAATATATTATTAAAAGAAAGATGAATAAATAAAGAACATCATAACCTATAAAGAAGTTATATTCTGAATATGAAACCTGAACCTGTACTTGTTCTTCCAATGTCTCTAGCCCTTTGATGCTCCACTCCTTTCCCAGATCTTCCACCTTGCCCTACAGCCTTTCACTTTCAGGGAAGGGGAGTTGAAAGGTGACTCTAGGTTTTTTTTGTGCCTTTTTTTTTGTTTTCGGACTGTTAAAAGTGGATTGGTCCAATACTGCCTTCTGAAAAAGTGGGGGAGACATGTCCCATGTTCCCCACCACCTGTTAATTACACCCTTGCTTTCACTAATTGAGACTTCTGCAAGATATATTAGCGAATACAGCATTGATCAGTGGCCACATTCATTTATTTACCAATACCGAGTTTAGCCTCGGTCGTAGAATTGAAACCTGTGGGGCGAGGATTGGTCTTGTTGCAGCAAGGGCATTTAGTCTCTCCCGCGCTGATTAAAAGTATTGACACAGGATCTCGAAAGCAAGGTTTCTTTTTGTTTATTTCTATGATTTCAAAACGGATTTGTTGTTCACAATGTAGCATTTTAAGAGAATAATGGTGTGCGTCCCCTGGATACTGTCCTTTTGGATTGTAATGTGTCAAAGATACAGGACGTGTACTACTCACTACTACTTCTCGCTTCTTATGTTGAGGTAAGATCATTATTTAAAAAAATAAATCTGATATCGTTGTTTATTCAACATTTGCATTTTTAGCAGTCTTTGATGAAACCCATTTCCGTAATGCTTGAGACCATCGCAGGTTAAACGTCTCGGCTCGACAGTAGCGGCGAGTCCATGACAGAGTCGAGGGGTTGCGGTTAATGATCTTGTAATTATTTGTAATCTCTTTATAATCTCCTCATAAATAATACATATAATTTATGAAGCCGCTAATTTCATCTAAAATGTTTGATTTATGTGGGCTAATGTAACTTTTGCTGAACGGCGGCCTCAAGTGATGCAGAATAATAGTCATAATAGCAATAATAGCAGCACAAGTAGAGGAAAGTCAATGAACTGGCAGAGGGATGTTAATTACACAGCAAAATCTACCTAAAGTTAGCTAACGTTAGCTAACGTTAGCCACCATGAGCTGCTTGTTTTATCAGATTATGTACAGCTGCAGCAGCAAAACACCTGATTATATTTTATTGCTTATGAATTCAACACTTATCTGTGTACAGGGAAAATATATAGCCTACAAGTCATAAAAAGGGTAATTCCTAGTATTACCTTCACCCTTTTCTTGTGAAAATATTTGTCAAAGAAAAACTTCTTAATGTTTAGCTAGGCGGCAACCTCCGGTTCTGCCGAGTGAAGCCAATGTTAATGTGTCTTAAAACTTGCATTCTCTCTGCTGACCATTCTCTCTGGGCGACTCCTCCAGTTGCAAAAAGATATCTGATTGTATGGAAGTCTCTTGATTTATTACCTCAGTAAACATTGTAAACATGAGTTTATGGTCTCAATCTCTAGTTTCAAGTATTCTTCAATACAGCATGATGTTCATTTAGTAAATTATGGTCCATTTACAGTCAAATAGACAATAAAGCAGGGTATGCTTTAGGGCGGGCTTACTGTGATTGACAGGTAGCTGCCACTACCAGAGCCTTATACGGCATCTATACGTTGCTCCTCCGCATTTCAAATATGGTAACTTCTGTTCATTGGCTGCAAAAAAGAGGACGACAGTGAAGGCTTCAAAACGTCAGTCCACAAACCAGTGGGTGACGTCACGATGACTACGTCCACTTCTTATATACAGTCTATGGTTTTACTACATTTGGCCATTACTGCAACCTGATCCAGTAGGCTAAATGAGTTAGGCTATAGGCTAAACTCACTGTTAAACACTTTTAAAATGAGTCCTAACATGAGAAAGACCTGATGATTAAGCAGTTGGTTTTAGTAGACTCCACACTGTTTCTGTGTAGAATATGTCTATCAAAGGTGTGTATATATGGAGTATACATTTTTGGGTTATTTTCTGGCCTGAAAATTGTCCATATTGATGTAAGATATACCAACTATGAGTAGTTTTTATTCCACAAATATTTGAACCAGCTTTTATAACCGCATATTTGTTGCATCTTAACTTCGACACAAAACACACACACACACACACACACTAAGTGGTAAAACCCCACTGTCAGCCTCTTGTCTCCGCCACAACCGCAGCAAACCACAAAAGGCATTAGAGTTCTCTGACTGACTGACTAACTGACTGTCTGACTGTACATCTGGCTGTCTGACAGCCTGCGCACACACACAAACACACACACACACACACCTACACACACACACGAGCCCACAGACATTTCCCAATCAGTGTGGCCCCCACCACCCACCTCATCCCAGCCATCATGGTGGCTTAATGAAGGACAGATCCTCACCGTCGCAGACCAACTGGGGTTAGGGTTACGCTTTTCCGCAGAGGGAGAGCGGACTGGAACCGGCGCAAGTCAAAGATATTGCAGGAGAAAGAGCAAGAAAGCTTGAGTGGCGGGGTGGGGGCTGGGGCAGGATGATATTGATAGAGACAGAAGGAGGGAAAAAGCTTGTGCCATGTGGTCTGCATTTCGCTCTAATCCCTGCTCTAGCTCGGTGTTCCTTGCCTGTGTTCCCTCTTCAGCCCGAACCCAATCAGGCGGTCGCTGAAACCCGAGCGGCTGCTGTTCTTCCCAAAACCAGACTACCAGGTTCCCAGCGCCGCGGGAAACACATCCATTTACGTCTGATTGATATGCTGTATTCAGTGATATATGGCGCATTTAAATTGTGTCTGTAGGTGTCAGGGGTGCATGGGAAGAACCTCGGGGTGTAATGTACCTCACACAAAACAGCACACACACACACACACACACACACACTGACAAAATGCTGCAGAGTGCACACTGTGGCCACATAATAACGCAGCTGAAAGACACGGGAAATGGACGATTTTATTGAAATATGTGTCTGTCTGTCAGCAGGGCCGTGTGTGTGTGTCACAAGACATGTTGGTGGAATGGGGATGTACTCTCTCTCACTTTCCCTCTTACTATCCCTCTCATGTTCTTTCTTTCCTTATTAGCAACATTGTTTTGTTGGCATTGTCTTTCTCGCTCATACACACACACACACACACACACACACACACACACACACACACACACACACACACACACACACACACAACACGTAGTCTCTTTTGAAAGAAGGGACAACAGTCATTTTGGACACAGCATATATTCCGTATTAACATACATTCATAGGCAGTATAGTCTTCTTCAGTGTATAAGTCTTTACAGATCTACAGTATGTCTCTATAATGATAGCACGTTATTATAGGAAAGCTTGGCTTTATGGTGGTACAAGACAACAATAGAGTCCTGACAGTGGCATGGGAAACTGTGTGTGTGTGTGTGTGAAAGGAACGGGAAAATTGAGTGTGTGGTCGGATCGTTTGTTGCTGTGGGGGCGAGGGCTCTATGTGCGCTTGGAGAGAAAGTGCTTCAGTCATCATGCATGGTGAGCATGCTCGGCAACCCTCTGGCAGACCCCTTTGTGTACGCGTGTGTTTACATTGTGTGTGTTTACATTATGTGTGTTTGCATTGTGTGTGTGTTTGCATTATGTATGTGTTTGCGTGTTTACTCGTGTTTGCATTAAGCGACTAGCATTTTTGGCAGATGGCGACGTGCAGGTGGAGGCCAAGATCACGCCAAATCGGACCCGGAAGCTGTGGATGAATACAGGTGTCGATCTGGGACAATGTTTGCTGGGTACGTGTGTCTCATGACCATCACCTGTACAACAGTACAGCCAGTACTGTACAGCAAAGACAGGAAGGAGCTGACAGTGGCTTTCACCTGTCCATCATCATCCTCCCTCTGACAGAAAGACAGTGAGTGTGTGTGTGTGTGTGTGTGTGTGTGTGAGAGTGGAGCAGCATCAGGGCATTGCAGGGGGCAAAATAAATGACTCAACAGCATCTGAACCTCAGCGCAGCACAGCCATGTACACTCAGGAAGCAAATCACAGAAAGTGCGACATGTTCCTCCTCGTTGTTCAAGTCCGTCCTCCGACAGACTCGGCGTCTCCCTTTTTTGACATCTAGCGCTCCAACTGAGTCCTCCAAAAGCAGCAGCAGCAAGGATAGAGGGCAAACAACCCTCCTCTTGACCCCACCCCAACCCTTTAACCCCACCCACCCATGGGTCCAGTTAGTCCCTTATTGTCTCCATTGGTCTGTCCCCTCCTTCTAGGTCCACCCCTCATCAGTCTCATCAATCTCAACAAAATAAGTTAAACATTACAAAAATAAGAAGCATCAATGACAAAGCAAACATGAGAGTGAGGGGGGGAGGACAGAAAGTGAAAGATGCTCTCTACTCGAGAAGAAACAAACTGCCTCTGTAGCTTTGTAAGAAATCCCATGCATAATCTACTGATATCCATTAAGGTGTCATGAAATGAATAGGATGACATTTGACTTCTAAGCCATTCAGTTTGTTTCCGTTGACCAGTAGTAGGAGGGTGGGGGAGGGGGGGTTTCAAGCAGGAGAAGAGGGAGGTTAACAAGTCCTCCTTGCTCCCTCTGGCCTTTGTAATCGAGCAGGAGTGTGGGGCGTTTGTTTTGTTCATCAGCAGTGCCCTCTGTGCCCCGCCACTCCCATCACCGGCAAGTGTGCATCTCCACCATTTTGCGACACTGTTTGCACTTGACATAACAGCACCAGTGGAACTTACAGCTGCACCTGTCCACCACCTCCACCTCCTGCGTCTGGAAGCCGCGGCCGCAGCACATCAGCTCGCAGCCGTCGATGGCCTTCGACGTTCGGTTACACTGGCGGCCCACAGTGCCCAGCATACCCGGCGTGCGCGGGTCATAGTCGCAGAAGTCTGGACTGGGTTCCAGGTAGACTAGATCTTCGTCCGTGTGAGGTTTGAACTGGGAGTTCCGAGGCACCAGTACTTTGGTGGTGCCCACCTTGCGCTGCTCCACCTCAGTGGCGCCATCAAACTTCTCCTTGATGACGTTGCCCACTTTGCGGAAGGGCGGCATGGCTTTCCAGCAGGTCTTCACCTCACAGGAGCCTGACACGCCGTGACATTTGCACTCCACACGCATGTGGGACAGGATGGCCTGCAAAGAAGAAGCCAAATAACCTTTGGTTAGCAGAAAGACCTTGAAATAATGTGATGACAATGCATAATATCCCTAAAAAATAGCTTAAAATGCTGACTTGAGACTCAAGTCAGACTTGAGTTAGCATATTGTATTTTGTAATGTATTTTGAAATTGAATTGTCTCATATGACTTATTTGAATGACTTGAAACTTGGCTGTAACTTGTCTCAAAATACTTGAAACTTGACTTGCACTAAAATAACTTAACTTGGAGTAGAATGACTTAAAAATGGACTTGCACTTATCTTGATTGACTTGAAACTTGACTTAGGACTTATCTGGTAATGTACGACTTGACTTGGACTTTGGACTAGACTTTGGACTAGACTTGGGCTAGTCTTGAATGATAAACTTGACTTCAACTTGTCTTGAAAGATTGACCTGGACTTTTATTGACTGACTTGAGACCTGCCTTAGACTTGTCTCATATGACTCCAAACATGACTTAAAATTGTCTTGAATAACTTGACACTTGACCTGGACTTATTTGAATTACCTGAGAAACTTGATTTGGATGTATCTAGAAAGACTTTTTTATTTTAATTACTTGAGACTTGGCTTGGACTTATTTTAATTGCATGTGACTTGGCCTGGACTTGTCTCATATGACTAGGGACTTGACTCCAGCTTGCCTTTAATGACTTGAAACTTGACTTGGACGTATCTAGAAAGATTTAAAACTTGGACTTGTCTCACATAACTTGACCTGGAATTTGAATGACCTGAGACATAGCTTTGAATTGACTGGAATAATGCAAGACTTGATTTGGACTTGTCTCATTTGTCTTGGGACTTGAATTCAGCTTGTCTAGACTTACTTGAAACTTGATTTCTCTAGAAGGATTAAATACTCAATCTGGATTTGAGACTTAACTTGGACTTGTCTAAAATAACTTGACTCGGAGTAGAATGACTTAAAAATGGACTTGCACTTGTTTGGATTTACTTGAAACTTGAGACTTGTACTTATCTAGAAAATGTAAGACTTGACCTGGACTTATCTTGAATGACTTAAGACTTAGACTTGTATCAGATACATATTGTGAGAAAAAAAGTAGTTCATAAAAAAAAAAAATCCTACATGACTCTTTAGGTGCGCTGTACTGAAAGAAGTTCAGTGTTTTACAAAAGGGCATATATGTCAAGGGCCTTTAAGTTACCTTCCTGCCAGCCTCGTTGTTGTGCAAGTTCATGAGAGCCCGACTGGAGGACTGGCCTTTACTCCTCTCCCTCACATCCACAAAGGACTGGGAAAAGGCCACGCCATATGCAATGTTATCACTGCAGCCCGACCACTGGAACCCTATGAAAATACATTTAGATAATTCTTTATTGATGGTTCATTGTAGTAATGTGTGATATGGATATATTGTAAAAGATCTGGCTCTATACACATGGAGATAACATGGCATAAATAATATGCTACCAATGACATCTGTCAGGCCTTTTCAAAATGAAACAAATATTTAAAACGTCGCATTATTTAGCTTTTAAAATCATTGCATTCAAATGTACTGGATCAGTTGGTCCTTCTGTTTCCTTTGGGTGTGTGTGTGTGTGTGTGTGTGTGTGAAAGGGAAAGAGAGACCTACCCTCTGGACTGACTCCATGTACATTGTGGTCGCAGCCACATTTTTCCAGCTCTCCGCTGCTGCAGGCCCTCGTGACCGCAAACGCCACACTGGCTGCTGAGATGGCATACACAAAGGCTGCCTCACGGGTGCCTAACACATACACAAACACGGGCACACACAGTCGTATTGTTTCATTATGTAACTGAAAAGAGCTTCTCATTTTGAATGGTAAGAAAACTTCTACAGATGAAGACTGTATTAAAGTTTGAGGGAGGGAGCTCAGACATTGACATACGGGAGCTGGTTGAGCCAATACAAATGGAAACCAGCGCTGAAATGTCACAATATTTTAAAATGGAATGGAATAATCCCCATTTTGTAAATTCATGCAGGTTGAATAGTTGACTGATAAAGTTGTTTTAGTGTCAATCAGCTGTAGGGCCAGCCCGGTCTCATTCCCAGGGCGTCAAAGATCAACAGGGCTGTCGAGTAACGAGCGACAAGGCTGAGAGGGGTAGCGGTCGGGGGCGATGGATGGGTCGAGCAAACACAGGACTTTCACCCAGGAGACCACTGTTTGTGTTCCCAGTGAAACCACAAGTAAACATTGACTCATTTTAAGTAGCGTAAGTAACATTCATAATTTACATCATGTTGCTGAACATAACCTACGTAGTTTACTGAAGTTATGTAATTGTAACCCAAACCACTCTTTTTACCAAACCTAACCTAAAGCTAAGCTTCCCCATGGGGTCCTAACCAAACGTTGTCGGTCATATCAGTGTCTCTTTTGTGCCAAGATGCAGTACATAATCTTACCCTGGGTGACCACTTTGCCGAACACGGGCATGGTCTCCAGAGTGGAGCAGTTCCATCGACGGTTGCGAAACTGGAACTGACACTCGTCTATAGCCAGCTGGGCTCCACGACGCACTGCATCCATCACCTCCACACTGCGCTTACAGATCTGGACCTGGAGCGGTGACACACAGGAGCTGCGTCAGCCACGAACACAGCACACATACTTCACTTTCTCATTAGACGTACAAGTGTCCTGGAGAAAAAGGTAGTGATATGTCATTATCAAATCAATACCAGATACCAGATGTTAATATCCCATGCTGAAAGAAAACACTGTTGGACACACGTTACAGTAAACAAGGTGCACAAAGGTAGAGGTCTGTACCTGTCTCTGGATGAGGCCTCGTAACCTCTCGCACGTCTCCTCGTCCCGGATGCTTCCCACTGACGACAGCTTGGCCAGGTACCTGACAGAAAAACAAAACAAAAAGACCAACAAGAGGTTAGTGTGCAGCAGATGGCCTGAAAGAACACGGAGGTCACGAAGGAACATTCAGGGGAAGAAGTTGAAAGTGCTGCGTCTGATGTCTATGTTTAAAGCGGCATAAGGTGAGATACAGGCGAGACAGAGGTTACAAATTGTTTCCCCTCACTTTGATACAGTTATTGTCAAAGAAAATGAGACCTTCAAACCCGCAATTATTGAATTGGACCACACCATTCAGATGAAGCACATCTTGCGTACAGAGGGGTTTGGTTCCCATGACGTTGTGGGAATGTTTTGGATAAATGTCTGGTTGTGAGGACACTGAGAGGAGGGAAAGTGGCTTATCATACACACCACCTCCAGGCCAGACAGGTCGGGGAGATATACCGCATACACACACAGACACACACACACAATCTAAGATGTGTGAGAAAATGGCATCAGTCTGGATGCCCTGACCCTCACACATCCACCTCACCTCACTTCAGTCTCATATCTCCAGTCCCAGCTGCACCTTACAGAAATAGGCTTTCTCATAAGCTGGCGATGAGTCTCCCAACGCGGGAGCAGCCCTGATCATGTACCGTCTACGCTACTCAAAGCGCACTCATGTAAACGCATGTTGAGTCTAAAAAGCGTACTTTCCTCAAACAATGGAAAGTTTTGCAGATGACATGAGCTAACTCATTTCTAGTGCAGATCCACGTACGTTGTTGACTTAATATTTACGACTTAACACTAGATTAAGTAGACGGATTGTTGAGATTGATTTCTTTACGTAGTGTCAACACATTGTTGTTGGCAGTTGTCTCCTTTCGCATTCCAGAAACTTTTTTAATGGTGTCATGGGCGGGAATGACACACAAAGTAGTCACTCATGCTCTTAAAGTTCTTATTCGTACTCCAAAATTAACAGAACACAGGCTAGCTGTTAACCCCTGCTTCCAATCTTTATGCTAAGCTAGGCTATCCAGGCAGTGAGTTTGCTGATCGCAACCGGCTGAAACTTCTCCTGTGTGCCGAGGGTGTAGGAGAACTACGGTGGCCGACGCAAAAAGGCAACATTCAACATGGCAGACTCCGTAAAGAGGACACTGTCCATGTGTAGATGAAAACGGCTCATTCTAAGGTAAAGAAAACACACAGTTCTTATTTTCAAGTGATTATACACGAAAGAAAACATATACTTATATTATATTCCATTTCTTTGTCCATAGCTGACATCCTATGTGAAATTCAGCACCACAGCTGAGTCTTTAAGGACCAAAAAAAAATCCCTTAACTAATGAAAACTATTATTATAATAGTAAAAAAAATATTTATTTTTCTGTATTTGCAGGCTCCTCTGTACAGTGAACAGTTTGAATATCAAAATGGCCCTTAATAAAGGCAAATTCCAACAGAATTAACTTTCAGGCTATCATTCCGTACAGGCAGATATGTTTTTCCTTAGGGTTTCTCAAGCTTGTTTTATGAGTCCTGGGTTATGAGTTCCCAAGACCACACATACCTCTGTAAAGCCCTGCTAGCCCTTCTCAATCAAGCTGTGGCACACATCCAGATTGCAGAGAATTCGGCTGTCAGATCCTTGACAAAGCTGTAACGCACAACACAAAGTCGTGCCACCAATGTTGCACACCAGCTGACTGTACAAATAATTATTTTGACATCCAAATTATCAGTTTTATTATGTATGGATCAGCTTTTAGCTACATCTCAGCTCTTTTAAACCCTCCTGAGTTTGGGTGGTAATGTCCGAGTGTTGCGTCAGTGCATTATTGTCAGTGCTATTTGTAAATGTGGTAGTACAATTAGTACATCATCCTTCCAGAGGTCAAACAGCTCCTCTTCTCCATCCACCCTCTCATCTCCTCCTCTCAACAGTTCAGATAACATCTCTCTCTCTCTCCGTCTCTTTGATGGCCTTCTGTTTCTCTTCCCCTCCAGACAGTGTCAGTATTTAGCACTCATCGCTGCGATAACCCCGCTCTCCAACACTCCACCACATCTCCGCCACATCCGCTCACATCCACCCTCAGGGGTGACCTCACTCTCTCGTGAGGTTGACTCAGTTTCCTCAAGAGGACCACTGAGGACCCCCCCCCCCATCCTTCATCAGAGTGTGTCTAATGTCTTCATGCCATGAGCCCCCAACATTTAGTTTGAAGCTGCACTAATACATATTTCTACATTAACTATGGATTAAGTGACTATGTGAAAGGTGGTCGCTTGCTGCGTCCAAAATGGACCTGTGGAAAACCAACCTGAACCAGTGCATGAATTCATTTAAAAAAGAAAGAGAGACCTGAGCCAGCCTGATCTCGCTCCCGTGAGCTTAAAATAACGGTGTTGGGCAGTAGCCCCCTGCGTCTTAATGCTTTTGTGTCCCGTGTGAAATCAAAATTGGTGTTATTTTTACTGAAGACAATAAGTCACGTGACATGACACGACTGTAGCCAGCATTTCGTTAAAAACATACTTATTTTAAACCAAACCATATCTCTTTTCTAACTTTAACCAAACTGTTTTGTTGCCTAAACCTGACCGCGACGGCTTCACAACGTTGGCCACGCGCTGCGTCAAGATACTACGCAAAAGGCTTCTGCCCAAGCGGCAAAATTGGACGAGTAGGAATATATTCACGTTGCCAGAGCTCACATTTAGACCGATCTAAATAGACAATAGAGTATAATTAGACCCGACTCAAAATGCGATCAACCCTAATAGACTCTTAATAGCGAAATACAGCAGCATGAGGCTCTATCAATTAAGAAACAGTCACTCTCAAACAGTGAAGCACTATAATATGTCCCAAGAACAAATGTAAAAGTCATTGTAACTTTATCGGAATTTCCAAAAATATTCGCCATATCAAAAACCTTAAAAGGTGATAATGTGTCAATGTTGTGATCACAACGTTTTGAAGACATCATTATTTGGCTTCATGGCTGGTCTCCCAACGTCTTTTACCTCTGTGATTAAATATTTGTTATGCTAACTTTGGCTAACGTTAGCCACCATAAGCTATACTGGACCAGACCAAAAAAAGGCAGTGGCAGGAAATTGTATAACAAGTGTATTATACTTTAAAAATATATATCGATTGAGTTGTGGTAAATCTAAACTTTTGGGGGAACCCTAAAGCCTACTGTCTGTCCTCGAGCCCTCTGCCAGGTTATATGGTTATATCTTTTCCCAAAATCTACAGGTCCTGCCCCCCCCCCCCCCCCCCCCCCCCCCGGTGTGGATGGAGTCCAACTCGGCTCTGCCCAGCTCTGATTTGCTCTATTGCAGTAGCGAGGGGGTTTTGATCAAAGCCATGTGTGCCGTTTGATCCCTCTTTGTTGTCTAGCGTAGCCTTGGGCAGAGCGCTGCGTTTGGGTGGAGGCATCCAGCTGGGAGACCATCAGACGGCGATGGGAACAACCCACGGACAGAAAAACACAAGACGACAACAGAGCCCTGCCCGTCGGACGGGCAGCATCCCACTCGCCAAGACACAAACAGCTGGATGGCATCCCGCTGGCCTGACATTCACCCTGGAAACATTTAATAAACATCCGATAAGCCGTTATGCGGGCCATTTTCTGGATACGTGCTTGTGTGTGTGTGTGTGTGTGTCTGTACACGCGTGGGAAAAGTTCAGCAGAGGCCTTGGGCCAGTGTGTGTGAGCGTTTTCATCCCTGTCTCACTTTTATCTGCTCCCTCTGCATGTGTATGCCCTTCGCTTCCCAGAGACGAGGTTAACGAAACGCCTCAACAAGGAGACAGAGGAGTCAAACCGTAGAAGGACAGAGCATCGCGCACACACACACAAACACACACACCTACACACACACACACCATCATCCCCACATCTCATCCTCATTCCACTCCCTCTTTCCTCTCTGGCCTCTGGTGGTTGCGTGCTTAAATCCCAGGGGGCCTAAGCCCAGTGGAGCCGGTGGTGTTGTGAAGGCTGCGATGTGTAATGCAACTCAAACACGCGAACGCACCACGGTCCAGGTGGAATGCTCCATACCTCCCACCCAGAGCCCCCCACGGCCTCATGGGAGGCTCACACTGGAAATAAGAGATAATTCTAAACAGAGGAGCCGTTCATGACGCAGGTTGTTATCTGGAGACAGGAAATAAAGGCTAACATAGAAAATGGTGAATACCACACAAAACTCCCGTTTGAACCACTTTTGTGCATTATAAATATGAATTACTGCATTTAAAAAAAAGTTGCTGTTATTGAAGTTAAAAACACCTAAAGAACATAACGCTAAATCTTGCATTCAGTAAGGGTGGCACTCCGGTCTTGGATAATTTGGAGGACAACGGAATTTGTGCCTGGAGTGTTACATTACAGTCATTTAGCAGAAATTTTTATCCAAAGCGACTTACAATTCAGATTCTATCACATTCATACACCGTAGGCACAGCTACGGGAGCAATTTTGGGGTTAGTGTCTTGCTCAAGGACACATTGACATGGGACTAGCTGAGCCGGAGCCATGGAACGAACCGCCGATCCTCTGAATTGAAGGACGGCCCTGCTGTCCACTTAGCCACAGTCGTGGTTTTGTTGGTCATGAGTTTTTTGGTATTGTGTGCATAGTTCTTTTCCGGGCGTCAACACAGAGGCCCAGTTGCATGCATATAAATGTGCGGTGCTTTCATCGATGGGCTCGGTCGCCACTGTGTTGCCTTATTCGGTGTTGGATGGTGACTCGACAGACATTGGTATGGTTGGAGATCATAGAGATCGCCACTTCAAGGCTTAGTCTTAGTTATTTTCTTAGAGTTCTTTGTTGTTGTTTTATTTGTTATTTTCTGATTAATTAGTTTCATATAACTTTCCTGCTAATTGTGTGTTGTATTTATTTTTTTATTTTATTCTATAGGAAAATGATTTCTTGCTTTGAAATTATATTTGTTTTTGTAAAATTGTTAAGTTTATTCCATTGTTTTAATCAAAACTGGGGGGAGACCCGTGATAAGCCTTTCAGGCTATCGGTTAAATGTTCCCTTTAAAATGCTATTAAACAAAAGAAATAAGAAAGAAAACATCACTGTAGTGCGGAAAAGATGATTCAACATGTATTAGTTGATTAGCATAAAATGAATCAACAACAATTTTTGATAATCAATCAATAGTTATGTCCTATGAAACAAAAGAAACTCAGCTAAAGGTCCACTTACTAGCTGTCAGAGCTTCACTCTGAATGAAAACCTTGGGATGTGATTGAAAGCTCTGGGAGCTGGAAAGTGGACCTTTTGTTGTTACATGAAGTGTTACCACAGGTCCAGGTGCAGAACTTTTTTTTCCTCCAGTGGTAGTGAAGTTTTTCATTTATTACACAGGGGGCTAGCCTGGCTCTGTCCAAAGCTAAACAATAATAATCTATGGGTACCTCTGAAGCTCACCGATTAATCTATTAATCATAATTAATTGTTTAATCAATTCAAAGACGAGTGAAAAAACAACAAGTTGGATTTTAAAAGCAACAAGTTGAATGTTACGTGTCGGACTATTTCTTGGCCACGAGCAGTGACTTCAGAGGTACGGATCTTCTCATCCGACTCTCAGCAGGAAGACAAGAAGCGGATTTTCCCAAAATGTCAAACTGGTCCCATTTCTCAAGCAAAAATACCAGATATTTGCTGGTTTCACCTTCTAAAAGGTGCATTTTTTACTGTTTTGTAAGAGTTTGAATTGACTACATTTGGGCTGTCAGACTTAAGAAGCAATTTGTAAATATCCCCCAGGGTTCTGGCAACCTGTGAACAGCATGAACCCTATTTTACTATTTTTGGACATTCCATAGAGTAAACTACAAAAATAAATGAATCCCACTCAAAAATGCTGACAGTTGCAGCCTTACTTTATTGTCAAGCATGCCAAACTGAAGGTCTTGAGCTGTCCTCCTCATACAGTGCAGAAGTTTTCCTGTCCCCCCCCTTTTCACTAAATGAAGGCCTAAAGGAGAGAAATGAGGGACCGTAGAGAAGAGAGAAAGGCAAGGGGGATGTGGAGGCTGGACACATCTGCATGACAGTAATGTGCTTCAGCAAACTAAGCGCTCTCTCTGTGCGTCCATCCCTTCTAATGTGTATTTATATGAAAATACCCGCGTGTTTGCCTTTCCAGCACTGAGCACACAGCAGAGGTACACAGCGACAGGTAAATATAGCACGGATGGGAAAGGCAAGGAGGAGAGCTGCAAGAAAAGAGCCTCAGAAACGTCTCCTCCACCGAGGCGCTGTGCACAGACCTGCGAGCGGTGCTGCGAGAGGTTACAGTCCTCGACTCGACGCACGGGCTATGTTTTTTGTGCGTTAGTTGTGTGAAAGAAAACCCTTTGGTTCAGCAGAGATTTAAACTGCTCGTGTAAAGACGAGTGTGACCTGAGCTAACCCTCCCTGTCCCCCCTCTGCAGTAGACACCTACAGGATGTAAAACAGAGAGTGAGCTGTAGAGGGCACTATCCTCTCAGTTTACCTTCAGACACTTTACCGCACTGAACTACATGACAGCGCCGAGCTCGCTGGACACTTTTGTGCCTCTCCTGGTGAACCAAATGATTTCTGAGAAAAGCCCCTCTGTTGATCGCATGATGCACGTTATGTGCCCAAAATACAGAAAGAAAAGCCTTTAAACCTATGCATATAGTCTCCGCTTTCCTCGTTAGACCAGCTTCTGATGGAATCTTCCATAGTGACAGATATTTTCTACTCTAAGACGTCTAAGTTTGAATCTGGAATATGGAGCTTCACAATAAAGATCTACATTTATAGAACTCAGCGAGTGAAGCATCTGAGAAATGTCAGCAAATCCATAAAATGCTCACAGGTCCAAAAAAAGCTGACACCAGACCTCGGTCCCATATCATAAGAAGAAGACACTGAATCTGAGCTGTGCTAAAGCTGACCTGTGCCCGAATCATTATTGTTGACACATTTGAGCTATCCTTGAAGGGAAATTTTGGTATCTTTCAACCTGGACCCTATTGCTTAAAGCAAACCAAACCTGGAATCACAAGTAATCATCCTAACTCATCTCTGGCACTGCCATTACATACTCTCATTGTTTTTACAAGTCTAATAGTTTTGTTATGTATTGTATAGTATTGTGTTGTACAGGGTTGTGTTTGCTGTTGTATTGTTGCCACAGAATTGTAATAACCTGCCGAGTGACTACAGACGAAAATTTGCTCTCTGGCTAACTCTGGCACATTTGAGAAACTGAAATGTTGATTAATGTGCACTGTCCCTGGTGAATAAATAAATAAATATTGTCCCCATGTTTTTGTGTTTAAGTGGCTAATGGGAACAATTCTTGAAATTTGAACATCCACTAAAAAAGCCTGTTTTTTCCACTGACAGGCTCAGAATGTTATTGTGTCTGACAACATTATGGAAAGCACCCTACAGAGAAATACAAATGTTTCTCTTGATCCAGTCTGTCTGTTATTGCGTCTAACTTGATCGAGGAGAAGTCTCGTCCCGAAATCTCATGAGAGGTGACATCAAATTCAAAGGCCTCCTCCACATCGTCCAAATCAGCCAAATATCCAGCCATGACGATCAAAATCTTTGAGATAACACTGAGCCACAATTTCTCCACTCCGACACAACAAACTTCTCTCTCCAACTCTCATTCCCGTTTCCAGCGTTGTCCTCCGGCAACAAGTCAACTCTCACTCAATACTGGACCAATCTCTAATGTTATTGTCCCCATTTAGTCACTTAGACACAAAAACATAGGAGCATCGGGTCCAGGTTGGAAAATACAGAAGTTTCCCTTCAACATTTGGATGATATTGGGGCTCTCAGAGTGAAACAGATACAACTTCACCTGCACAGTCCACTATGTTTAATCTACACTGAATAAAACAACACCTATTTTCAACACAGTTTGAATAACATAACCACAGTAAACACTTGAATCACTGTTCTAAATCCTCAAATCATTTATATTAAACTGTAAGTATACCTTAACAACATCTGCTCCTTGTTACATTACCCTCCCATCATTGGTGAAACTAACCTGCCTGTTAGTTAAGTTTTCTTTCTTTGATAAGTGTCCATGATATAAGTATAACAACTCAACTTGCTTTTTTGTGTTTTTCCATTTACAGAAGTCCGTCGAGTTTCCAGCTGCATCTTTCCTTCTATCAGGATTCACTTTTCCACACACACTTTTCAGCAACATTGATAAAATTGTTTTATTTTGTCTAACCATACCTGACTACAGCGTAGGTGTCAGGCAGGCTTGATGTTGGAATAATAAAATGTGCAAAAACGAATGGATTGACATGCGATTATCAAAAATATTCAGAACATATTTAGTAAAATATAGTGCAAATTTGTATGAAGGACTACGTGGATCTAATTTTGAGTCACAATGCTCAAAATAGCCTTTGCTCTTATGTATTCAGTGACAGATGATATAAATGCAGGAGGGAAAGCTTCAAAGAAAGGAATGAAAGATTAGTAGGAAGGGGGGATGAGACAATGGAACAAAGGTCAAAGGGAATCATTTAAAGTACAAAAGAAAAAAGATGGAAGCAAAGCGTGGAGACAGGATAAGAGGGCAGAGAGGTGAAGGTGAAATGCATCTGATGAGTCCAGTTAACGTAGTTTCTGAGCAGCTAGAGGCTTGCATGTGTGTGTTTGAATGTTAGTGTGTGTGTGTGTCCACGCGTGTGTCCACGCGTGTGTCTGGGTGTATTTATATGCTGCTGGCTCCACTAGAGCTCATTTCCCCCTAAAAATAACATGCTCTGCCAACACCACAACCACTCACACACACACACGCACACACACGTGTACACAACAACACACTTTCATACAGGGAAAAGAGGCAATAAAAGCCATGAAATTGACCTCCTGCCTGGTGTTAGTGCCGCGGCCCCTAAAGGCCAGGAATCAATTAGTGTGTGTGTGTCAGTGTAATGTTCATGCATACCAGCCTCATCCAACCGTAGACATCAGCCGGATTTACTGTGACTGTCCTCAGAGTCTTTGTCATGCTTTGTATTGTCTTGTTTCTGCCTATAAAGGTCTTTCAGGTGATGTAAGCCGATTCCTGTACTGTGTACCTGTGACCATTATTGTGTTTAGGTAAAGTCATCTCATCAGTAAAAATGCATTTTGTCATTTTGACCAATATTTACGCAAGACTTGCTAGCCAATGCTTTGAGCTGAATGACGACATCGACTTGCCAATGTGCTCACAATGACAACGCTAACATTTGCTGATTTATATATATTTATATGTAACTGAGTATGATTGGTATGTTCTCCAGATATTTGCTGATAAAACAAGGTATTGGACAAATTCAAATTTTGATGATGCAAAATGAAGAGTTAGAGCATGACCAAAAGTGATTTGGATTCGTCCTCTGGGGACCATGACTTTTTGCACAAAACTGCATTCCATCCAGCGATTGCTGAGATATTTCAATCTGGATAAAGTGACGGACCGACCGACAGACACAGCGGCATTGCCATCCATAGAGCAACGCCACTGGCATGCCTCAAAATAAAAATAGTAGTTTGAATAAAACCACCTTACACGAGTCTCTTGAAAATCTGGTGATGAAGCATTGGGAGGGCGATCAGATTAGGGGGCCAGTGTCCCGTGACCTCTTGGTCTTGTCAGTTTGTTGGACAAGAATTGGAGATTGGAAATTTGTCTTGATAATCTATGGCAAAATATATTTTGGACAATTTGTTTTAATTGTGGCCTATTTAACGTCAAAGGACAATATTAAATTTTTCAGTAAAGGTAAGACATTCAGAGAGATGTAATTTGGATTAGTTGACAATTTGAAGTTTCAAATGAAAGAGGAGCAGACTGAGCGAGTGAACAGGACGGCTTGGCAATATTCCAGAGTAATGCTTGTCTCTCCCATATTGTCAACTTGTTGGATTAAAAAAAGGTCATGAAATCATAAGCTGAGAAGAAATGTGATTGCATAATTGATGTGTTTGTGGTTGTTTTTTATTTCCACATTCAGTTCGGATAGATAAGGAGATAAGCTTGCCGGTGAAAGTGGAATCATTCATGTGCGGCGGGCAGGTTTGGACATGCACCATTCCTGCTAACTATTTACACAGTTAACACAAGTGTATAAACTGTGTGTTGTACACAAGTTTGTGTGTATAAGGAACCCTCTGTGTGTGAGGTTAGAATATTCAGCTTGGTTCTCACCTATCTGGTACTTAGCCATCACTACTGAGCAGAATACCTTACTATACACTCCTTAAGCTTTACATTTTAAAATGAAGAGGAAATGTGTATGGAGTCACTTAAAGGGGGAAAAATACATTCTTTTAAAAAAAATAGACCAAAGTTAAACCATAAATGTTACCCTAAATATCCTGAAATGTTGCTTATACTCTTGCAGTAATCATTAAGGGGTTTTACCCCTGGACAGGATCTTGATGTGCGGGACCCCCAACTGGTGCCCCATTTTTTTAAGCCTATATTTGTACATTTTAGCAAATTTACCAAATTAGCTATTACCAGTTCTTGTTACCTCCGCTGAAGAAGGTCATGTTTTCGGATTGTTTCGTTTGTCTGTTTGTGAGCAGGATTATGGAAAAACTGCTTGCCAGATTTTCATGAAACTTTGTGAAAGGCAAAGCCAAGGAGGAACCCATTAAGTTCAATTAAATCATGAGGCGAACTCGCGCATAATGTTTTACCTAATGGAAATGGCCTTGGCGAAGGTCTGTGCTCTCAGAGTGCCCTTCTAGTTTGCAATGTAGTCTGCGGATGTACATACAAATATCACCGGACTACTTTGATACTGAGGAAAACTCAATGATTCCCAGGCACGTTCTGGAGTTACAAGGAGTGTCTTTTTCTATGATTTCTAAGGAACTTTATGGAAGTTGATTCACGTCGGCCCGTGAGAGATGGAAATATCCTCGGAAAGTCGAAGTCACTTCGAGGGGAAGTTCAATTTTGAAGTAAATTACAGCAATCAGGCTTGATGTGTTTTTAGAGTCATAGCTGCTGCTGAGCATGCAGCATGCACCTGTCCCGTTCACCTCAGCAGTATCCGTGCCTCACGTCTATCCCTCTGGTTCACAGTGACGGGTATTTGCATATAATCGATCTTCAAAAGTTTTTCATGAAAAAACACGGTTCCTGTCTTGTTTCATTTCTTCACTAGCCAATGCATCAAAGAGAAGCTGCAGAGTACATTCAGAAATGCGATCAGCTGTTCACCATTGTTGCCCCCCAGAGCACTAGCCCTTCAAACATGGCCGCCAGAACCCTCTCTTGTCTTTCAGCGACCCGGGTGTTTCCTCGTCAGCCGGAGCCGTCCTGGCGGTAATCTGCTCGCCGTGAGCGGCTCCCCCCCCCCCCCCCCCCCCACAGAGTGTTACGATAATTGTACACACTCTGGTGACAAGAGTGCTCGAAATAACATGCCACAGCTTCACCACATTCATGTGTGTGTGTGTGTGTGTAAAGAAGTGTGAGGCGCCAGTGAGTACCGCAATGCCAAGGTCTCTGCTTTCTCTGGTTACCCATCAGCTGCCATCTCTTTAGCACCTCACCATGGTTGTCCGGGACACGTGCATGCATGTTCACACACTTACACACAAAGACACAGAGAGACAAAGAGACGGAGACACAAAGAGAGAGACCAGCGTGTGTGCTCATTATCCTACAGTGTATAAAAAGATATAGTTTAGGTGCTGTTAGTGAGTTATCTATGTGTAACACCGTGATGCTACCACAGAGTATTTGGTAGTTTAGAGGTCAAACTTTTCTGCCTCCACCAAAACCATCTTCCAACCACATTTTTTTTTTTCCATACGCTGGTTGCTCTTCTGCCGTATCCTCTGCTTCATGTTGACAGCAGCAAACGGCGTCCAAACTTGAACCCACTGTTCCCTGCTGAAAGTGAAGTGTTTGAAAAGCAAACACTCAACCCATTCAAGGCTTTAAAGGGGATGTCCTTTCCTGAGCAAATAAACGAGGATTCTAATCCTTTCTCCAGAGCAGATTCGTGACAGTTTAACTGAACAAATAAATGAAGCCGTGCGAGGCCGCTCTCGTTTTTGTCTCGTCTTCAGACAGATGCCAGATGTAATCCTTCTTCTGCCACAACACAACAGTGGTGAGATGGATTATTCACAACCACTATGGTTGCTCTTTTCTTAAAATTTAAACATGAAACAGTAAGAATCTAAAACTGATGCCTTTATATGACCTTTATAAGCAAACAGGACCAATATTGGCTTATTTCTACAGTCGAGTTATTCTTAATGTCTGATATCTGGTCCGATGGCCCTGCGAAATCAGACAAAACTATTTATGGCAAGCTCCTCCTCCAGCCAGGAGTGGAGTATCGCTGCTCCGCCTGTCCCTGCTGGGAGCCAACACCGACAACCACACTGCTGGATGCAAAGGCTATATTGCAGCGCCCACTGGAGGGAAGGGAGGCCCGGGAGAACCAGAACCAACCTTGCTACAGTTAAAATTATAGGTTTTTGAAAGGGAGTCTGGTGCTTGGAAACACTATAGCTTTTGTCCGCAGGAACCGCCAAAATCAAAACGCAGTGAAAGTTCCCCGTAGCAGCTTTACGTCAGTGTTACCTTGTAACCGTGGAAACATTTTGTCTGTTAGGGCGCACTGATTTATTTTTGTACTTCACCAGTTTGGTATCTTGCTAACTCGGTGTGGCGATGTCAACTCAGCGGCACACTGCAGTCTTGGTGCCAAGAATGAGTGTGTCTCAAACAGTCATATTTGGTCACTTCATTTGGTGAAGGACACTTTTATTTATGTTTTACTTGTTACCACATTTATTTTCCACCCAGTCTTATCCTTCTTATGGCACGGCAGAATACAGATTCTTACCAGCTAACAACAGTTAGTAGGCAGCCTATTCTGAAGGCCTTTCCTTTACTCTGGTGACTGTATTTACAGCCATCTGAAGGCAGCAGGTGTCGGCTCCATCTGCATACTCTAAGTGGGTGAGTGATGTTGTCATTATTCAATTAAAACTTCTCTCTCAGGACTGTCTCTTTGGACAGTGTGTAAAACAATGGGTAACCAGGGGCAACATTTTTACAGTCATTACAATACAAGTAGATGTGTGGCTGTGATGAGCAACATGATATGATAACTGTATAACTGAATTCAACTTTAAAAGAAATTCTGAATCAATCATCTACTGCTGGCAGTAGGCCTATATTTGGACTGCTGTATTCATATTTGAAACTCTGCTTTATGGATATCAATGTTGGTCAGTCGGTTGTTTGGTCGTTCTACTGCTGTGGTTCAGACTGAAATATCTCAACAACTAAATAGATGGATTGTTTTGAAATTTGGTGCTGACATTGAGGTTTACCTCAGGCTGATTTGTAATAACGTTGGTGATCACCTGACTTTTCATCCAGCCCCATCATCATGTCATGGGGACTTTTTATATGTCTATATCATAGACAGTAGAGAAGAGACTGTCTTCCCAAGAACAAAAAAAAACAGAATGAATTGTTTCAGCAAATGCCCCTAAATAACATTTATTTACAATGAAGGAACAAAGCCCTCTAGCGGTGGTAGAGTAATGACTCTTGGCCGCTAGAAGCAAAGGAGGAAGTCAGATGACAATTTAGTAGAGCAACAAAGTCCAAAGACTTGACTTTAACATAGGAGATTGCTGTTTCGCAATTCCTATAGTCAACGTCTATTTCTTTTGACCATAACCACAATTGTTCCCTAACAAAGTACAAACATTAACCCACACCACAATGTTTGGAGTTCATCATGAAGTTATGAAGAAGACTTGAAAGACTTGAAACTAGAGATTGAGACCATAAACTCATGTTTACAATGTCTACTGAGGTAATAAATCAAGAGAGAAGTAGAGTCATTTTCTCATAGACTTCTACAGTATATAATCAGACCTGTTGGCCATAAGAGAGAATTCAGGTTTAAGACACTTCTGCATTGGCTTCACTTTTCAGACCCCGAGGTTGCCTGAGTGCTAAATAAGCAAATGTAAGCATGCTAATGCACCACACTAAGAAGGTGAAAATGGTAAAATTGTACCTGCCTAACGTGTTAGAATTGTTTGCCCGCTGCAATTGACATTTGGCTGAAAGTACATGCCGTGACTAAATACAGCCTCACAGAGCTACTAGCATGGGTGTTTTTTTTTTTTTTTTATGAATTAAGAACTAAAATATCAATTTCATTTTTTTTAACATTATAGGCAACTTTACGGTATCTGGGTTGCCGGCCATCCCTTCAGAACAGAATCTCTTACATTTACACCTCTACTGTTAAACTTCTGAACTGAAATAAGTAACTGAAAAGGTTAAGACAACTGCATTTCTTCCTCTAAAGATGAGAGTGAAGTCCTGTTGCTAATTCATTTGGTTTCTCTGAGATTATTTGATTTGATTTCAAACCCATGCCCGTACACTCACACACACACACACGCACGCGCACCCACACACACACACACACACACACACACACACACACACTCATGCACGCACACAACTTTCCTTCTTCTTCTCCAACATCGGGTTCAGCTGTGCATGCATCCATGTGGGAGTTGGAGCGTGCGTTGTGTGGCCACCATTCTTCAGCAGCCAGTGTGGTAATTACTGAGTATGTGCCACTGTTGGGGAAGATGCCAGTTTACATGCTCAACACACAGACACACACACAGGCACACACTCTGCAGCCCTGGAGCAGCGCGCAGGTGCAGCAGAACCAGTCGGAGCAGGGCAAGAGGAGGAAGAGGAGAAAGAGGAGGAGGAGGAGGAGGAGGAGGAGGAGGAGGAGGGCGATGACGGACACACTAATGAAAAGTAGCATTCAAATCCCCATTCGGGCAGCGGGACGCTACACATGACTCAGCAGCCGCGGAGATTTGGCAAAGTGATCGCATCCTGGCTGACGGGCTGAAGGCAGAGCTGCAGGTAAACAAACAGGCTGTGGTTTCGTGTGACGTCAGAGCAGCTGAGAGGTGTTAGAAACATTATAGCTGCTCTGAATCATGCTCATTTTAAGACACGTTTGATGTGTGAAACAATAATAACTTAGGAGCAGAGTGTGTTTGTGGGGGGGGTTCTGGCACAACTTTGCCTACTTCCACGGTGCATGGAGAAGGGAAAAGGCCTGTAGAGGTCACAACTACATTAATGCCCACTTTATTGTTTAGTCTAAAGAATAAAGTTGTATGTATTTCTCGACACAGGGCTGCAACTAACAATAATGTTTCATGATGATTAATTCATTAATTCATTACTAAACATAGAATGAGGAAAATGGCTGTCACAATTTCTGACAGCCAAAGGCAACATATGGCTGACTTTATCAGACGAAAAGTCTAAAACCCTGAAGGTATTTAATTTATAGAAGACGAAAACGAATGTTTGGCAGTGAAAATTGCTAAGCAAACATAACTGATGACTGTAAATTTAACACTTTTTCAAACCACAATTTTTGGGGTAATTTTTACAATCTCTCAAGTACTGGGTATTTTTCCAGCTTGTGCAAACAAAATGCAATCCACTTCATAGAAAAGTTATCACTATCGCAAAGAAGTTGCAGGACGCATAAATCAATCAAACAACCTGATCGAACTGGTAGACTCTTAGGAAACAGCTGCGTAATGCCTTCTGTGGAGCTCTGGAGGAGCTGAGGAGTCAAGTCTGACAAAATAACCCTGATGATGTCACAGTGATGTCATCATCTCCGTTAAGGTCGGGAGACTACACATTTATAACAGAGAGCCCCTATTACAAACAGGAGGTTTGTAGATTAAAGGACATGGCTATTTAACAGGCAGGAATTAATTAATGAAAAGATGCTTTCAAGTTGCATTATAGGAAATGTAGGATCCTGTGTTTTTGTAGCTTGACCACTACTCAGCCGTATAAATCAGGATATCTGTCCATCTGCTGCTTGGATTTCATTTAGACATTTTTTAATCTGTCTTTTGAGAGCTGAAAGTGCAACTTTGTGATTTAGTATTGCACTTTTAACTCTTTTTAACTTTTTAAAATGTATTGACCTTATTGGGCCCTCGCATTTTTTGTTTTGTTCCATTTCTGCTTTTGTCTCTTAACATCCAGTTGCCATTGCTGGCAACAGTAAATACAAGTCAAACGTATTGGTCCTGATTGGTTCACACAGCTTTCTATACATTTCTCAAAGTTGGGAATAACATCCAGTCTTCTGGGGAGGTCATATGTCCGAACAACACTACAAATCAACCACCTATTCAGATAAAAAGTTAACTAGCTTACAACTAGCTTACTTTGTTGTCGTAGCGGCAGCTTGGTGTTTCTATATCAATAGCTCTGAGGACAGGCTGGGCAGTACGGAGAAAATCAAATATCAGGTTATTTTTGACCAAATACCTCGATGTCGATAATGCGACCATATTGTAAATCCCATCACTTTACTGTAATAAAGCCTTTAAAACTAGGGGAAGACAACACATATGCCATATTATTATTATTGAGTGTCATATCACAATAGTGATATGATTTCAATGTATTTCCCAAACCTACTCTGATGCTAACTATAATGATGCATCTTCACAAATGATCATTAAAGCAGATTTTGCTTTGTCATTCTGGATCTGATCGATCAACATTAATTAATTTCTTCACCCAACTATTTAATAATAATAATATAATTTATAATTACAGTATACTTATTACACAATAATAAGCACTGTGAGTAACAGTGTAACTGATGATTCTCCACTATGACTCCGTTTTTCAGATGAAGGAATATTATATTAACACTCTTTTTTTCTGAATGGCCACACTGTTGTTATGATATCATAGAGTTAGAAACAGAAATTTTTTTTGGCTTGTCACGTGCTATTTTAATCTGCTTTTCATGTGAAGCCAACGCAGAAGTGTCTTAAAAGTTGCATTCTCTCTACTGACCAGCAGGGGGCGACTTCTCTGGTTGCAAAAACAAGTCTGGTTGTATTGAAGTCTATGAGAAAATGACTCTACTTCTCACTTGATTTATTACCTCAGTAAACATTGTAAACATGAGTTTATGGTCTCAATCTCTAGTTTCAAGTCTTCTTCAATACAGCATGATGTTCATTTAGTAAATTATGGTCCATTTAGAGTCAAATAGCAGGGTACGCTTTAGGGTGGGCTTACTGTGATTGACAGATTGCTGCCTCTACCACAGACGTATACGGCGTCTCTACGTCACTCCTCCGCATTCCAAATATGGTAACTTCTGTTCATCAGTTGTAAAAAAGCCAAGTCGAGGCTTCATAACGGCAGTCCACAAACCAATGGGGTGACGTCACCATGACGCCACGACTTCTTATACACAGTATGGTACAAATGACACCCAAAAAGTAAGAAAGACGTTCTTATTGCATGCAAAATGACTTGGTGGATTGAATTGGTGAGTAGCGGTGGACGGTTGTCTCTTGATTTTTAAATAAGTGACGTGAGAGGGATCGAGGCAAACCAACAGCACCGATAAAGAGTCATTGCAAACTGCTCGGTGTGTACAGTGGGTTAGCTGTTGCATGTTTCTTTTGGTCCTAGCTAACAGCAACAATCTCTCTCCAAATTGCTTCCCATCCTTTTGACCCCCGGAGCGTACCAGCTGACGCTCGAGGGGTTTGTTGAGGCGTCGAGGACTGACATACAGCCCCGCCACACACTTTTTCCTCCACAGTGTGTGATTCCCGGCAGCTCGGCGGGCCTGCCTGTACATGCCTGCCCTGCGTTGCTGCTGTCACCACACCTTCAGCCCCAAACAGCACAATTACCCTGCACTCAGTGACAGAGTTCAAGGCGGACGGTGCTGTTTGGCAAGGCTCTCAATGTGATTTATTCTGACGAATCTGTCAGTGATTCCAGTTAACCCGTCTGCTGCGCTACGCGGATGTCAACAAGGTGTAGTGATCATATTGTAAACCTCACAATCTATTAACATAGAGAAATTAATCAAAATGAAAAATACAAATACCAAAGTTAAAAGGTGACTATTTGGCACGGCGGCCACAACCTAAGCCCCCCACATAAGAGGATTCTTAGAGTGGCGAATTGTGTCATATAATAATAACCATCAATGCCGGGATTAATTCAAACCAACCCGAGCCTCGATTTTAATGGGAGAGATTGACAAAGTGTCCCCCCCCACACACACCCCCTGAATGATGAGCGCCGCTTGCGCCGGTTGTGAATCTGCTGGAGCTATAGCCTACACGGGGGAATAAATGACGGCAGAAAAATGGAGCGGAGCAGTGCATGAGGAGGAATGCAGGAACCCACCTAACCACCTCCCACACAGGCTGCGGGGAGAGCAGGCACACACATGCGACCCGACCGGCCCGGCCCCCAGGAAGAGGTGGCACAGGGAGCCACACTGTGAGTTTAGAGCCACCGTAGTCCGACCGCTTCAGATACATATCAAATATTCGTACACGGGCTGACATTGAGTTTATAATGACCTGGTTGAGCTTTGCATTTGTCCTTGTCTCCTGAGATATACCCTTTAGTAAGCTGATAGTGGTCTTACTACTTCTTTATTTATTTTGTGAATTTGAAGTATCTTAGTATCATTGTAATATCCATGTGGTGTTCAGGCACTGATCATTTGGTAATATTAACGTATTTTAATTTCAATAGTTTCTTTGGAACTTCCTTCAATCTTTAGCTCAAATGCAGCTGAACATGGCCCCACACCTGCCTTGTATTAACAGCATCAGCGTCATTTTTTCTCTTAAAAGCTGTTGGTGATGACTAAATATGAAGTTAAAAAATATGTTTTAATTAGAACACAGGTCAGGACCCCTAATGGCTCCTCGAAGAGTTTCTAAAGTGAAAACAAAAATTCTGCTTCACAATTTGTTCTTGTCATTTACAAGGAGATGAGCACATTAAGTTGTTCTTCTTGCTCACATCATTTCCAAAATCTTATGAACAGATGGGGTTGTCATGGCAAAAAGGCTGGCAGAGAACACCTGATACTTCAGCAAAACAAAATCACACCAGACGCCAACTTTTTTTCTGCAGGCTGCACGTGCATATTATTGTTACATTTCCACCTGACCTTAAATAGAGCATTTTAAAACTTATTTTTTCAATCAAGAATATGGAATTTCACCTATATGGGAAAACTGCACCTTTCCAAAAAAGAAGACGTGCTTCTGTGAGCGTTTTATTATTTTTATTATTATTATTTTTTTGTAAAGGTCTTTGCTGGGGGGGATGTAGCCGTGTTGGTAAGTTATTAAGTCAGTGCGAGAGGGGGAGAGAGTGTGTGTGCGTGATGGTTAACGATTAACCTGAACGGCAACTGAGCTGGAGTGAAAGAAGACAGAGGAAGATGAGTAGACATGTGAAGATGAGGAGGAACGAGGTGAGAGAGATGTGGTCCACTTTCTACAGTCAAGGAGTAAAAGAAGTGTGGAGTCCAACTTACAGCCAGTTACTCGCGTTGGCCGAGAGGAGCGCACAGCAGAGCATCAGGACGCACCGCAAAACATATTCCTCGGTCATCTCGAGAGGGATTGTCGGGGAGGTCGGTGAGAGCTCAAATAATCCCGAGGTGGACAGGGGGTCGGCGGTGGTAACAAAAAAAAAAAACAGCAAAAAAGAAGCAGCGGCAGGGGTCCGTAGGAGGCTGTTAATCCATCGCCCCGCATCCAGTGGATCATCCACCGGGGAGGCGCGCAGCTTCACGGTCCGCCCGCCCGGGTTCTCCCGTCCCTCCCTCTGCAAGCTCCGCACTCAGAAGGGACGGGGAGAAGGGGGGAAGAAAAGAGGGATGCTAAAAAAAACAAAAAATAAACTCTGGAGCCGCTCGGGCTGAATTTGGACCCTTCTTCTAATAGACAACTTTTGTTTGCTTTCTTCCTCAGCCGCGCGTTAACGCCAGCCGGGACAGCGTGCGCGGATGAGGAGTCAATAAAAAAGCCAAATATGAACGAGCAATCGCGTGCGGTTCTTCCTTCTCTCTGACGGCTTTATCACCCGCTGCCGGGTCCGGTGCTTCTCACTCAGACAAGCGGGACTCTCCTGTCAGCGCGCCGCAGGACTCTCCGCCCCCCCTCCCCGCGCCCGGACACATGCACACACTCTGAAGAGCGTAAATACGCACGGGCTCCCTTACTCGCACACCACCGTCTCTCGGTGCGTCTGGCGAAGGAGAGATGTGTGCTGACTTTAGTGTAGGGGCGGCGCGAGGATATAGAGGTATGGCAGCGAGATGGGAGTTTTTTTGGGAGGGGATGAAGGAGGCGGGTTCATAGCGCGCTACTAAGGTACTCTGTGTGTGTGTGTGTGTGTGTGGACGGGACAATGTGTGTGTTTTTTTTAGAGGTCTCTTGGGAGGATGCAATAGCATAGCCATTCACTAATGCCCCTCCGCAGCCCCCCCCCCCCCCCCCCGCTCCTCTCCAACGCACACATAAACACGCTCTCTTTCACTCGCGCTCCTCAAAACCGCACACACTCCTTGGCAGCGCCTCGCTCTCCCTGTCACACACTCCACCAAATATTCTGCGGTCAATGGGCTATTTAAAGCTTGGCTGCAATAAGTCTGCTTTTTTAAAAATGAAACAGCAAATCCCAATAACACGACAAATGTCAGCCACTCGCTATTGATTGATGAAAGCGTTGTAGGGAGATAATACGGTGAGGCAGCCATGCTGGAATCGTGTAATTAATACCACCGAGGACTCTGACTCACCTGATCCTGGCGAAGAAGAGGAGCGAGGTGGAGGACTGAGGACTGCTAGATGACTGACAAAAAACGAGAATTGAATGAGAACCCCCCCATGTACCTTATTTATTGTGCAGGGATTAACGCAGCCTGGGTCCATCACTAAAAATGACTTGTTTTAACTTATTTTTAACACCAGTGAGAATCCCAAAGTTTCCAAACATGTCAGACTGAATTATAGGTAAAGGTGTATAAAAAGATGGACAAATATGTACCTCTATTTAACATGTTGCAGCCATGAGAAGCATGGCATTGGGTTTCGGTCTGAATGCTCATTCAGTATGAGCTGCAATAGTTTGAATGAAATGATGAAACAGAGTAGAGGTGCTATATTGTGCAGTTTGAGTGTACCTTTAAAGTTATTCAAAACCAAGAGTCACAGAGGTTCATTTTAGACAAAAAGCTGCAGGATTTATTTTTTTTGCCAAAGATGCTTAA
This sequence comes from Leptoclinus maculatus, assembly GCA_032191485.1. Classification (NCBI taxonomy): domain Eukaryota; kingdom Metazoa; phylum Chordata; class Actinopteri; order Perciformes; family Stichaeidae; genus Leptoclinus; species Leptoclinus maculatus. The sequence goes on from JAVDOI010000006.1 coordinate 23,452,473, forward strand.
CATTCAGAGTGAAATAAATATTGTACCTATATATACAGAGACACTACAGCACATGCATAAATACATACAAAAAACACACATGTACATATATACAAACATCCATCCATACAGACAAGGATACACGCATGCAGGCATACATACACACACACAAACATACATACATATATACATAAATACGTAATTACATACATACATACACACACATAAACATACACACATACATACATATATAAATGCATAATACATACAAACATACATAGACACACACACATTATACACAGCTTTATTGGCCATGAATGTGTACGCATACAAGGAAGTTGACTACGTTTTTTACGTTGCTCTCAATGTACATACACAGAAATTACAAATAAAAACAAGGACAACAAAGTAGAACAGGTGTAAGCATAAACATTTAACGACTATGTACATTATAAATATATATATCCAAAAGTATATATATATATATATATGAACATAAAGAACAATGACAATAGAATTGAGGTATTAGTGCAGAATGGTGTTATTAGTGCAAATGGAGGTAATAGTGCAGTATGACTATTACATACATACATACATACATACATGCAAAAATATATACATAGATAAATAGATACACATAAATACATACATACATATAAGACAAGATCAAACTGTTTTCATCCCAGGAGGGAAATTTAACAGGACATAAATAAGAAGATGAGAGAAAGACAAGAAGAGGAGACAGATGAGTCAAGTATGTATATTCATGTGTTCTCTACATATATCAGTATTTATCCAATGGATATAATACATACAGTATATTATGAGATAAGATTGTCCTTTATTGATCTCCAGAGGGGAAATGTGGGTGTTATAGGAACACAACTAACAAAGACAGAGCATTGCAGATACATAGAGGAAAAAGTAACAAATGGTGCGCACAAAATGTCATGAATGCAGAGACACAAACAAAAACTCACGCTTTGTTTGAACCCACTAAAACTTGATTTGAGTTCTAGTGAAGAGCACTTTCTAGAGATACCAACTATGGGCTGAATTTTGGAGAACATTTTCATAAAACAATGCACAAGACATCTAAATGAAATGGTAATGGTGCAGCCACACAAGAAGTTTTCCAACTGTAGTGGGGGGAAATAAATAAAAAGGAACATTGGATGTTAAGTGGTCAAAGACAATGTGTGGCATCGGCGCTGCTTCAGTCACAGCCTGCAGATGTGGAAAAGCCAGAAAAACACGGACAGAGAGGAGACTTCGGCTCCAGCCGCTCTTCACACACAGGCTCAGTCTTAAGCTTGTGTGTGTGTGTTCATGTGTAGAAGTGGTGGTGGTGGTTGAGGTTTGTGTGTGTGTGTGTGTCGTCTAATCTCATTTCACTTATTGGGTTTTAGGGAGCTAAGAATACACCCTGCTGGGACGAGACGCTGCAGCCGCGCCACCAGCTGTGTGCAGTGTGGCTCCTGGCTGCCCCGGACATGGCACACACACACATACACACACTCACACACACACACACACACACACACACACACACACACACACACACACACACACACACACACACACACACACACACACACACACACACACACACACACACACACACACACACACACACACACACACACACACACACACACACACACACACACACACACACACACACATTCAAACACAGAGGGTCAAGTCATCTGTCTGATTTTCTTTATCTGATACTTAAAGATAAGATAAATGTGCATTTTTTCCCTGTGGGGAGATTTTGCTGCAACAGCCAAACTAAATTAATTCAGCAATGGGAAAAAAAAGAAGGTTGAATATGAGCCCAAAAAGCAGGGTATCAACTAAACACAGAAAACAGTAACTGACAAGGGGCTGTAAAGTTTTTCTCCTGATCTGAGCGGAAAAGTCTGCAGGTTCTTCAGAAAGAGAAAAAAAAAGCCACAGAGCCCAAGCTTTCTGGCCGGCAGAGCAGGGCTGGTGTGGGAACCCGCTGACCTACATCCTGGGGCTCGACAAGCTTCTGCTCCCACAGAACCCCCTGTTCCTGCTTCGCAACGAGATGGATGGCACCTGCGCCGGGCTCAGGGGGGGGAGTGTGTGAAACTCACCGCACGTTACCACTCAGAGTGAGCTCGAGAGCCACCTCGCCGCGAGGGCCTTTGGCGGTGAAGCGAAATGGACAACGTCCCCGGGGTTTCCCAGAGGCCACCTGCTTCAGCTCTGCTGCCGGTCGACCAACAGAGGGGGGAAGTGAGTAGAGGAGCTTGTTGACGGAATCAGCAGGAAATCAACAGTTCATAATGTGCTCTGACATGACTGAAATGTGCCGCATTATCATACCACCATCCCACACAGCCGAGGTTGACAGATCCTTGTTTATGAGGAAGAAGTGTAAGAAAGTGTGTAGACTGCTGTAACATTACAGTGAGCATAGTTCAAGGTTAATTTTTGGAAAATTGTAATGCATATATTCAACCCCTTTATGGTCCCACCAATGAAAAAGAAAAGGATGGATTTTAAAACTGATTATGGTAAAAGTAGACTTTGAATAATCTGCATACATAAAAAAAAAACAATTTGTAAAACTTGATAAATGAAACATTTGACATATAATATAAACTCAAAACATTTTTTAGAAACGCAAATACAATTAAAAATGATCCAATTGTAACATAAAACAACAAAGAATTTAGAAAAACAATCATCTTGCTCATCTTGACAGGGGTCACACCACCCCCAGTGATAAGAGCTTGGCTATCAGTATTACCCTGAATATATCTGGTTAGTGACTGTATGTGAAGTGTTTTCAAATAGTACGGCTGCTTGTATGGGAGGAGAGTTTAGCTCGCAACTGATTATCAAGAGATATTCTGATACTTCACCTACAAAGTTACTGTGAGGAATTTTAATCTGGTCATGAAACAGTCTCAATATAATACTGATAAACAGTCCTGTGACATGACAAAAAAACAGAATCCCTCTGCCTGAAACACAGCCACACACACCTCCCCGATGGAAAAAAAAGAAGAAACTATTGTAACGAGTCGCATTTCGCTGCTGCCTGGTGTGTTTTCAGCGTTACAGGTCAGGTACAGGCATTTATCACTAACACAAACAGTTTCACAAACACTATTACTAAGCTTGTTTACAAGATATTTAGCTAAGGCTGATCTATAGAGGGAACTATAAAGTGCATCTTTGGATGGACGGGAAAAAACAACACCGAATGGAAACGCTATTGACTCTGTCAGCCCATAATGAATTCATACGAACTTTAAATATTTGACTGATGTTTTTCTTCTCTTTCACAATTACTTCCTGTATTTTGAATGCATTATAGAGACTGTGTGCTGAGCAGTCACACAGCTGTCAGCAGACACACAGAGCTTTTTGACTGAATCCTCACTTCCAGCTGTGAACTGAACTCCCCGCTGTGTCCTGAAGTGTCCTCGCTGCTCACAATCAGGATCAAATCTGAGTTTTGCACAAAACACACACGCGACTCGCGCCAGCACTCAGCAGATTGGACCCACCGCTTCCCTCTCTGATGCTGTGTGTGTGTGTGTGTGTTGTTGCTAACTCCCATTCAGTCTGCTGAGGTGAGATCGCTGCGAGCTGCTGAAGGAGACACAAGCTCAACACACACACACACACACACACACACACACACACACACACACACACACACACACACACACACACACACACACACACACACACACACACACACACACATTCTAAGTCTCTCTCTCTCTCTCTCTCTCTCTCTCTCTCTCACACACACACAGACACACACACATTCTAAGTCTCTCTCTCTCTCTCTCTCTCTCTCTCTCACACACACACACACACACACACACACACACACACACACACACACACACACACACACACACACACACACACACACATTCTAAGTCTCTCTCTCTCTCTCTCTCTCTCTCTCTCTCACACACACACACACACACGTTCTAAGTCTCTCTCTCACACACACACACACACACACACACACACACACACACACACACACACACACACACACACACACACACATTGAAGTCTCTCTCACATACACACAGACACACATTCTAAGTCTCTCTCTCTCACACACACACACACACACACACACACCCACACACACACACACACACACACACAGACACACACGTTCTAAGTCTCTCTCTCTCTCTCTCTCACACACACACACACACACACACACACACGTTCTAAGTCTCTCTCTCACACACACACACACACACACACACACACACACACTGAAGTCTCTCTCACATACACACAGACACACATTCTAAGTCTCTCTCTCTCTCACACACACACACACACACACACATTGAAGTCTCTCTCACACACAGACACACGTTCTAAGTCTCTCTCTCTCTGTCACACACACACACACACACATTCTAAGTCTCTCTCATGCACACACACACAAACACACACACACATTCTAAGTCTCTCTCTCTCTCACACACACACATTCTGAGTCTCTCTTTCATGCACACACACACACACACACACACACACACACACACACACACACATTCTAAGTCTCTCTCTCTCTCTCACACATAATATACACGCACACACACGCGGATGCCTGTGAAAGAAACCATTATCCCCCACGGAGCCCTCAGACATCTGGGCTCGCGACGCAAGCAGGCAGCCCATACACACACACACACACACACACACATCTGTGCACAACTGTGTGTGGCGGTGAGCGGGAGAGACGGACAGGCGTGGACGGTGTGTGTTCTAGCTGGATGCACGAAACACAGGGAAAGGTGAAAGGGGGGGTCATAGTAGAAAAGGTCTGAGTCAGGACGTGTTACCCTGACGACCCCCCTCACCCCACATCTCCATGGCAACGGGAGCTGGCACAGACGCCACGGCACAAAGGCATTCTGGGAAAAGCACAGGTTTTATATTGCCTCCCTGGCTTTACACTCCTGTGTCATCACCACGGTAACACTAATGCTGCTCGGCCCTCTAACATTTACTCACGGGCGACACACACACACACACATGAGCTGTTGCACGCACACACACACACACACCACACACACACACACACACACACACACACACACACACACACACACACACACACACACACACACACACTAACACAGGCAGTGTGTGACCCCTGAAAGAGTTATGACAACTCTGACACGTCTCTTCCTCTTTCCCACTGTTTCTTAATCTCTCCCCGTCTCTCTCTCTCTCTCTCTCTCTCTCTCTCTCTCTCTTTCTTTAGCCAGACCTCCTCCCGCTGCCTGAAAACAAGGAGAGATGGGACACGTTTGAAGAAGAGGATGAGGAAGATACTGATGTTGGTGATGGATTTAGAGTTGAGTATAGGAGTAGTGTCCAGAGTTATCTCGGGTAGGATTTTGCAGATCTGCAGTTTGGTTTTGTGAAAACGCCCTTTCAAGATTTCACAAACCCACATTACGTATTAAGCCAGGTTTGGAGAAATTCCAGTTCTCTGCTAGAAACCTTGATTCTGTGGCATTAAAATGACGACCGTACACAGATTTCTCAGCATTCTCCAGCTGGTGTGTGTCCTCTATCACTCTTTATATTGGTTATTATACATCTCACCTGCCCTGCCCCTATGCAAAAACCTCCACATTCAAAAAAAGAAAAGAAAAGTAAACCTGCCATATTCTAATCATCCTTAGGTTTGCAGAAATGCGCAATACCAACCTCTTTGTTCCTGAGACTGGGCCAGTAGGAGATAAATGACCAGGTTTATGAATGCTCCATGTAACGGTTTATCCTAAAAATTATTACAAATTAAAACGGTTAATTCTTAAAACCAGGATACTCGTGTGTATGTAAAGACACTCAGCATTCAGAGGTACACACACACACACACACACACACACACATACCAAGTAAAAAAAATGTATGTTCCTGCCTTCCCTCTTCAAACACAAACTAGATCGATGCTGTTCAATATTGACTGTAGATATCCAGGATGATGTCATGCTCTCTTTCTCTCTGCACTCGAACTCTATAAGCCATTTTAGGATAATTCCAAACAAGTGACAGTAATCTGCCAGTGGGATGATTGATCACTTTTAGATAATTTCCAGCGCAACAACACCTTGATAATCTGGCCAAATTGCAATTTTGCTTCACTTGTTTTAATTTTTTTTTACAGCTGAGCAGAGGCAGGGATACAATCACTGATGATTCTATTTTCTAAATGTGTTTTTTTTCTCCCAGATGAACTCAAATATTACTGTACTTTGACTCAGAGGGAATCTTATGTTATGTTTGTGTTTGCTGCTTCCCGTTACATAGAGAAATCGGATTTAAACTGGCGTGGATTTGGTTGTGCTGTCTGTTTTGTGTGTCGTATCTAGCGTGTAGTTACTGATTACCACGGGTTGACCCCCCCCTGTGCCCCAGCCACAACACTAAGGTCAGGGGTCAAACGCCCTTTGCCCCCCCCCCCCCCTCTCTTGATTTGTCACCCTTCCTCCTCATCCACCTTTTCGTTTCAATCTTTTTTTTCCTCATTCTACTCAGAAGAAACCGTAGAGATTTCCACAGTGTGGCTGTGGACATATTGTCTGGTAAAAGAAGTGGATGCAATGAAGTAAACGGGGATGATGCTGGAGATGTGTGTGTGTGTGTGTGTGTGTGTTTTAGGTGTCACGAGGGCTGTCTGGGGTTAGGCCAGTAAATGAACAGCTGAGAGTGGTGATTTAGTCTGTATAAAAGCAGCCCAACTGTCATAACAAAGACACTCTGACAGCAGGCCAACCGGAGACAAAGAGGAGTCACCGTCCCCCAGGAGGCCTCCAAAGACCCCTTTGGACACACACACACACACACACACACACACACATACACACACACACACACACATACACAACACACACACTTAGCCTACACAGACAATGGGGAGTCAACATCGGGCTCCCAGAGGCCTTGCGAAGGTCCAGGAGACCGGACTGAGCTCGGTTGAAAGGACTCAAGAGGCGTCCATTACAAAGCCAGGCAGGCGTCACAGGACAGCACAGCAGTCACCCACTGGGCCCCCCTTCACTGGCACCTTCACTCAGCCTCAGAGGACGATGCTTCATCGGCAAATAACTAACGTGAAATGTATTCTCATCTAATGCAGAGTGTAGCGATATATAAGGGAAACTTGAATGCGCCTTTGTGCCCTTGGTATGAGCAAATGAACGGCGTTCGGCTTCCCTCTGTGTTACCGTCGCCCGGAGCTCCCCTGCTGCTCATTTGTCGGCTAGCGTCCGCCGAATGACGCAAAGCGCATTTCCTGTCCCGTGGAATATTGCCAGTATTATGGGGGGGAAGCCGGATGCCGTTCATTTGCACATACCACCCACATTGCAATGAAACAAAGGCCAGTTGAAAATCTACAAAGTTTCCCTCCAAGTACCGTGGTGTGTATGGGACAGTTTTTTTTACTTATGCCAGTTACCAACAGTAACTGTTACCAGCAGCCAGTTGCCAAGTGTCAATTCAAAGAGTACGCCACCAAGTTAGCATATGTCCGACAGCACGTAATGCTGTCGGATATGATGGACAGTTTCAAGCAAAAATGATCCAAAACCGATGCAGCAGAACCAGAGATCTCATCCGTTTTTCTTCCTCATATTCTTCTTCCTTGTCAAAACTTTATCCACAATGCAACTCCACCGCCAACAGTTTGGTTGGAGATTTGGGTGTGCTTCACTAGTAGCGACTAATGTAGCCCCGAGCTTCTAGCTCCAGACGTGACGGAATTTGCGGTATTGCCCAGGTTTCAAGCTGCGTGTGCCGAGTCCCGAGACAGAAACAAATCTTTAAATGACTGCTTAGGTTGCTGGATGTGTGATAAGCCAACTATTTTTGCCATTGAGTTGTGAGGACTTGTTCGATGAGTCAGTCTCTTCTTCTTTTCTTTTTACGCAAACCGAAAAGTGTCTGATGTTCTTTACCTTGATCAAATCAATGTAGCAGGAATACCTCCAGCCAGGAATAGTAATAACTTTCTCATCAAAATAAAGCTTAACCTTTTCCTACCGAGAGGGTCCCTTAAGGGTCCCTTAAGGGAAGCTCCTATATGGTTTGATAAAAATAATAAAAAAAAAAAAAAAAAAAAAAAAAAAAAAATGATGTTGCATACCACGTGAAACTTCAGAACCTTGGTTAAAAGACTATTGATGCCATTTGTACATGCTCCAAACACAACTCACTCAAAGCCTATTATAATTACTACAGTACCATATTCATATTTCGCCAGGAGTGTGCACACCCACATATCCGGACCTAGCAATCGAAGCTCGATGCTAACAAAGAAACCGAGATTGCAGTAAACATGCCAACAGCACACAGATGAGGGACATATCTGTAACATCTCTCTAAGTCATACTATCACTGAGATATGAGCAAACAGACACCAGCAACACAAATCACATTATCGTTTTTTTATGTCTGGTTGAATTTTCAAAATAAAATAAAAAAAAAAAAAAAAAAAAGCCCAAAACTGCTGTATTAGGATGTATTGAACACCATTAGTAATATACAAGTGAAATATGTAGTTTGGTACATGAGAAAATGCAAATGGCACACATGGCACACATGGCACACATGGTGCCCAAATGCACATTTTGGAAACCTCGCCTAAACTCTCTGTACTAAAACCTCTAATTTTGTTCTGCTTCACTTTATCAAAGTCAAACTTTGCAGAGAGTGCACTGCTGACATGTTGTGCTATGATTTGGGAGAGGTGTTAGAAGTGTCAGCTGCCATTATTTCAAAGAAATGATGTCAAAAAGTGCTTTGTCTTCAGGCGAACTTGACACTTTTCAATTTGAGCTGTGTGCCATCTTCCTTTCCTCTTAACCAGTAACATATACACAATATTTACACAATTCATACGAGCAACCCCTTCTTAGTGTTATTACTCCATTGAAATTATTCAAATAGACCATGTAGTTAGAGAGTAAGGCCCCTTTGAGTATGGGTATAGTATTTTCGAGCAGAAGCCTAAAAATGGGGCTAGGTATGAAAAGGTTAATATTCATTCGGTATTAGACAGGACTGAGGATAGTCATTGTTCCATTGCGGCAGTTCATCGTCATTGTTTTCTCCTCACTTTGTCGTTCTGTGAGCCGGTGTCCTGCAGGCCTGTCCAGCAGCAGAAAAAGGGTGAGTGTTGCCCCTCCATCCTATTAGGCTCCGATTAATCAGCCTTTTCTTCGGAGTCAAGGAGCGTGATGAGGAGAGGCATTGAGCCCTCTGCAACCCCCCCCCCCTCCACCCTGCTACCCATCCACCTGCTGTGGCTTTGTCTGTGGCTTTGGAAGAGCTTTGGCTTTCAGCAAAAAAGCCAACACTGACCACACACTTCCACCGATGTGCACACACTCAAGCTGGCGCAAAGGCTGGAAAAAAAATCAGCCGCCACAGAGTGTGGAAATGCCACCCGGAACAAGGTTTTGACCATGAAGGGACACTTAAAAACTCTCCTCCTGAAAAGTCACACTGGTGACATTTTTTTTAAAGTTATGATTGCAGACAGGGCGAGGCAAGTTTCACTGCAGGTTTTATAGACTTGAGAGAAAAATTTCTCCCACACCACAGTGGAATGATGTCTCTGCTCAGACATCTGATACAGAAATAATCAAAACACAGCCCTGCATAGCTGGATGGAATCTGATCAAATTATAATTAGACCTCAAAAACGACTCTGCGAGATTAACAAGGAGGTCTGGAGACAATCTATTCAGAAAATGTGATATAATGAGGCCTTTTTTTTACTGGCTCTGAGGAGTGAAACTGTGCTCTCCCACGCGCCCTCTTAGCTTTCTAACATTAGCTAGACTACAACGCTTACTTGTGTTTACAGTTTTACAAAATATATACAATATCCCATTGAACAAGGCCTTTCTTCGTGTAAAAACTATGAATCTCTACCCAATCAAGGCAAAAATGTCAACCTCATGGTGGTCATGGATCACCAAAGTCAGTCTTTCTCTGGGGACCATGAATGTCTGTACAAAATGCCACAGCAATCCATATCAAAGTTGTCTCAGTCTGGACCAAAGTGGTGGACCAACCAACCAACCAACTTATCGACACTGCCATCCCTAAAGCCAAGCTGTTGGCTAAAACGTGAGAGTAGTTGTACGATGGACGAACTCAACAGATGAGTTGATCCCATGAGACTTCCCTCGCAGTTCGGATCCCCCCTCTAAGTTAAGAGGATTTCATTGAAACGGTACAAGCTAAAGTCTTGGTGCCTGCTGAGTGTGGCAGTTCTACGCTGTTTTTACCGTTGGAGTACTTTCCCGACCAATTAGTTTGTCATTTACTAAAATGAGAAATGAAGGACTGCATCCAACTTTCTGAAACCGACATTCAGACAATCGTGCCCGCTTCGTGCAGCGAGCGGCCAGGTGTGCGGAGGTGTGCATATAAGGAAGGTGTGTGAACTTTCACCTCAAGTGTTCTTTTCTACATTTTTCACACAATACTTCCATCCCTTTTCCCCCCGTAAAACCAAATGTAACATTATGAATGCGAGAAAGGAGAGACAGTCAGAAAATGTGCACCATTAATGTCTAATTTGTGCAATTCATACTGTCTGGCCCCTCTCACAGACTTATGGGCCGGCCTCTTGGGTCTTGCTCAGACTGACAATCCAAATCAGTTTTTTGGCACATCGAGATTGTGTCCGGATTGATTTTAGAAAGTCTGCACAGCACAAAAAAAAACACATTACATACGATTTTTGTAAATGTGTGCCAAACCACAGTTGGAGGTGTTTCGAATTGTGATTCCAATGGTATTCCCACAGATGCGTCTCAGACGCTCCAATCGGATCTCAAAGTGTCTTTTTGCATCACTCGCAACGTGACGCACAATGATGATGCCAAATCCAGAGTGACGGAAGTACTCCAACTAGCAGTGCACTATGGAGGGAAACGTGGGGGCATGGAACATCCCCTTGTGTACCGGCCTACTCAGTCGCTGAGTTTGTCGGATGTGACGCAAATGTTTTGGAGGGCAAAGTTATGGACCCTTCATTTCAAGGGTATACCAGCGTAGGTTCCGTGGTTTCCGACGCCTACACCGTTACCACAGCAACCCATGCAGACAGGTTAGTGATGTCTGCAAACACAAATCCGATCTGGGTCTCAAGCACACACACTGGTTATTCAACAATGAGGGGAAAAAGAGTGAGAGGGAAGGTCAAGGTAGAGGCGGGTGGGCCTCGGAGGCGTTGACTATAGGTGCTGGCTCGAGTGTTGGTTGGCCCACACTTTCCCCACATTTACTGGCTGCGACTTCCTCTGTTTCTAGCGACAGCAGCCACAGCTATGTATGTGTTTATTCCTCGGCGTCACTCAGCAAAAACAGTTTCCTCCCAAAAGGAAAAAAAAAGTGAGAGAAGTGGTGTTTGTCGGCACTGAAAGCTCCAATTTTACCACGTGCCTGTCGACAGGAGTGCCCTACGCTGTCGTAGCGGGCCGATAAGGAGCGTATTGCATAGTGAGTGTGTGCGTGTCAACGTGTTGAGAGGGTCCAGGTCCTCAGGGTGTGTGTTCATCTGCCTTATCAGAGCCATTCCTGCCGTGGACAGGAAATCAGATGGTTGCCTTCAGCCACAGAGCTTTGCTTAGGTATTCCAGGCATCACCACAGCACTGGAGTGAAAACAACAACAGCCGACAGCTCTAGTCTGCCGGGCTTCGCCCACACACACACACACACACACACACACGCTCACAGCAGTTTAATTTGGTTCATTCCTCTGTTTTCTGAGGGTGCTGAACTGCGTCACCTCTCGCTGTCTCACTGACGGCTCGGTCAGGGATTTACCAGCTACAACATGCAGGCACATACAGTCAGTTACTGTTTCTCCAAACTGCTCCAAACTTTTCAAACTTTTCAAACTTTTCAAACTTTTCAATGCAGAGATATTTAGACATAGTCAAGAACAAAAAAATGTAGAAGGGACACTTGTTGCAATGACGAATAAGAGCAGCACATACAGGGAAATCAATGGTTTGATTTATCAGAATTTACGAAAAATAAATAAAATAAATACAGTCGTTTTTATTGTTTCTGCAACTTTGGATTTAATACGATAAACAAAGTTCTGCAACACTGTACTTTTATCATGACCATAGACTGTATATAAGAAGTGGACGTAGTCATCGTGACGTCGCCCACTGGTTTGTGGACTGCCGTTACGAAGCCTTGAGTTTAGCAATATCGCCATCGCCATGTTGTTCTTTTTGCAACCAATGAATGGAAGTTACCATTCATTGGCCTGTCAATCCCAGTAAGCCCGCCCTAAAGCATACTCTACTTTATGGTCTGTTAGACTCTAAATGGACCATAATTTACTAAATGAACATCATGCTGTATTGAAGAAGAGTTGAAACTCATAAACTCATGTTTACAATGTTTACTGAAGGAATAAGGGTAATTTTCTCATAGACGTCTATACAATCAGACTTGTTTTTGCAACCAGAGGAGTCACCCCCTGCTGGTCAGTAGAGAGAATGCAAGTTTTAAGTGACTTCTGCATTGATTTCACTCGACAGAACCGGAGTTTGCTTACTGATCGTGACTGACAGCTCTACTTTTTTTTTCTCATGTTGGACCAAGGACAGACTGGATGCTACAGTGACTCACTATCGTCTCTAGAGGTAAAAGTAGTATTACGAGACAGGTCGGGCCGGAGCTAGCTAGTTAGCATGCTCTTTTAAAACCCATAAGGACCCACAATGACACAGTTGACACTTTAAATATCCTCGAGAGTTCCTTCTACAGTTTTATCCTTGATTTTAACTCTTGAAGTCCCCAAGTGACACATACTGAACATCCTGGTGAGGTCATGTGACAGTGAGTTAATTTGTGTACCAATGACATCACTTCCAAAATGGCTGCCTGTCTGGTCAGCACATTTGGCAGAACTAGCTAATTTGAAAAAGCTTGTTTTTGTTGCGAAAGGTAAGTTTCAACACATTTAACAATTCTAATGCTTTCATAACAGGTTCTACATTACATCTAAACTGTTCTAACCATATTTCACAAACATATTTATGTCTCAAAAGTTATGAAAGAATTGTTGTGACAGATATGTGACATCGGGCTTTTATTAAACTTATAATTGTCTCAGAAAAAACAATGTGACATATTTGTCACAATGAGAAAAATAGTAATGAGCTGCTCAATTGATTTAGCTGATTCAATAATTTGTTATTTAAATATGTTCTTTTGTTAAATTCAAAAGACATTTAAACAAACAAATGTCAAATTGATTAAATTATTAGTCAAATGAATTATGAAAGAAAACTTTACATATCAGTAAATATAACATATAAACAAACTAGATTTAACTATCCTATTTTGGTCCTATTTCAAAGTAATTTCATAATTTTTTTTGCAGTATGGTCTAGAATAACCTCTTCACATTCTGACGCTAATGTTACGTTTTTTGGGTACATGTTTTCAGAAGTGGGGAGGACTCACTGAAGTCTGGGATGCTTCAACCAGGCAAAAAATTATGAAAAACTACTCATAGTGAATTGTATTTATTTACACACATTTATAATAACCTGCAAATACGAGATTGCGGGCTCTATTTTAATCGTGCAACAACCGCCGCACAGCTGTGTGTCTTGGAATTGCGCACCTGGTATTTTGGTTCATGTAGGTGCAGGGCTGGCTGTAATGGAAAATAGATTAGAGGATACACTCAGCCAGTCACACAACTGGTGTCAGTGCTCTGACACAGCTGAGCCTGTCACACTTTCTTTTTTAAATTCTTTATTTGGAAATCGATAATAGAAAAAAAATAAAGACTGATATAAAATTTGAGTTAGCAAAAATCAATTCTTGTCTCAGGAACACTGTCTTTTGCTGCCTTTGCTTTATGTATTTAAAAATAATAATAAATAAATAATAAAAAGTAATATAATTTTTTTTTCAAAACCATGCAGTATCGTCTGCAAATTGTACTCTTTCACTGAACAAAAATAACTTTAAATGTCAGATGCAAGGTGTTCCAACAAAAAAACATTATAGTATTTTTAAACAATATATCGTGAATATTTATTCAATACTGGCACTAATCATCAGCTGTGCCCTTACAGCCCCAACTTACCGCGCTTGTCTTTGTGGTTTTCCTCAGTACACCTCTGTGTGTGTGTGTGTGTGTGTGTGTGTGTGTGTGTGTGTGTGTGTGTGTGTGTGTGTGTGTGTGTGTGTGTGTGTGTGTGTGTCTGTGCTGGACTATCAGATGGCAGACAGGGATTTAGTGTTGGGGCTCTTTGCTGCGTGAGGTCAGAGCTCTGGTATTTCCAGTCGGAATCACAATTCCACGGAAAAACCACAGCATCAACCCCACGATCCCCAATTACCAGCACACTGATGTGGACACGCAAACACAATGCACTGCCGCTAAGGGACAGCAGGGTTAAAGGAACGGTGTGTAACATTTAGGGGGATTTATTGGCAGCAATTGAATATAATATTCATAACTCTGTTTTAATCCGTGTATAATCTCCTGAAACTAAGAATCTTTGTGTTTCCGTTAGTTTAGAAAAAGGCATTTATATCTTCCGGGAGCAGGTTGTCTTCTACGGAGAGCGCCAACTTTCACCGCCATGTTTCTACAGCAGCTCAGAACGGACACTGGCTCTGGCGAGACCCTTTTGCGCTTTTACGTTATCTGAAGGGGGGATGCGTTCTGAAACCCGGTAAAAAAACTGCCCCATGCTAAATTATTAAAGATCGGAGTTTTAATAAGCCCCCGACGTGTAATGTTTTGGTGTCATATGTTATCACGCTGCAGCTCGCATTTGCTCTGCTCTGTCGGGCTGAAATCCTTCAACCACACACACATAGATGCAAACACACACACGAAGCTCGAGTAGATATGCCGCGTTGAAGTGAACCAGGTGAAGGATACTCGATTTGATGGCAACTATGCTTGTTACTGTACGTGCAATAAAATAGTTTGGGGGTAAAATGCCAATGCTTTATCATACATCTGTTTAACAAGCAAGGACATACAAACAAAAGTGAAACTTACTTCGGCTCGGTCTGCAATCTCTATTGCGCCGCCGCTATGTTTACACAAGCACAGAGGGCAAGATCTGCCAAAAGCTCTTTTCTGCTGGCTGAGAGAAAGCAGCGAAGGGGGACAGAAGAGTTTATGGTCTTAGTCTCTAGTTTCCAGTCTTCTTCAATACAGCATGATGTTCATTTAGTAAATTATCGTCCATTTAAAGTCAAATAGACCATAAAGCAGAGTATGCTTTACGAAGGACTACCTTGTGATTGACAGGTCCCTACCGCCACGGCCTCTCTACATCACTACACCGCAGTCCAAATATGGTAACTTCTGTTCACTGGTTGCAAAAAAAACAAAAGTGGCCACGGACAATATGCCGAACTCGAGGCTTCAAATCGGCAGTCCACAAACCAATGGGTGACGTCACGACGACTACGTCCACTACGTCCAGTCTATGGTCCAGCCCTATGACACTGTGATGAGTGGAGGCTTGTAGTTTTGACTGACAACTAAATGCGGAGGCTTGTCACATACTTATATTTGGATAAGAGGCAGAATGTGACTCTAATTTCAGGAAAACACTGAAATTCATGAAGCATAGCAAGCCGTGGTTATAGAGTTGTATGAAAAGAGGGGTTATAAAGGGAGAGAAAGGGGAGAGAAGTTAAAAGTTAGCAAAAGGGTGTGAAGTCAAGAGGAGCAGAGACAAAAAAATAACAAAAATAGGAAGGAACAGCTTGAGCTTGTATCACCAACAATGTGGTACATAACTCCTAGGACTAGCTTCCTAGGACCAGCCTAATTTTACACAACAGCAGGCAGAGTTCTATACTGAAGTTAGTTATGTATGTTTTTGTGCTGTTTCTTACTGTTAACTCATCTATTTTGTTTATATTGTAATTGCATCTATTGTTTCTGTTTTTACCATGTAAAGTGTCTTTGAGTAAACCCTTGTGGCAGCGAGGGCCCCGTATACGGGGCTTTCGGGTGGGCGACAGAGTACACACATGTAGTACAAATCACGTTTGCTAAACGAATAAAATTATATTTTATGACATATCATATACCTAGATAACGACGAGATTCTCCCCAAAAAAACGATAGAATCATTTTACTCACTCAAAAAACAGTTATACACGAAGTAATTAAATATACCAGAAGTACTACTACAATATTACGTATTTTTCGCCAGGAAATGGCGAGCTACGCACTTCGTTTTCAGATACCAACTCAAAACTAACGGCGATCATGGCCGACCCATAGATCAGGAAGCACGAGGACTTGACAGCGAATCCACTCGTATCTTTCATATTCCTCTCCTTCAAACCATTAAAAACTTATAGCAAGAAAACCGACGAACAATGGCTCAACAACAGCTCCACAGCAAAATGTAAACGCATCGTACCTTGAGGTGATTTTCTTGAAGAAAAACACTGGAAACTGCCGGTAATCCGTTTCAGACGTGTTCTCTCGTCTGTGTGTGTGTCTCTGTGTGTGTTTCTGTGTGTGTTTCTGTGACGAAATGGCGTACATTTAGCACTGCATGTATGACGAGATGGTCCGCCTTTTACTGTTGAGCCAATGATTTTACACTCGGGGGTGGCGCGGCACGGCTTTGGATTTTTAGTGGCTAAAAAGTCTGTGAATCACCTCAAGGAACTTCCTGGTGCATTAGTTTCATTCACCCGGTTCGAACAAGTGGTCACATGCCGAAATCCGCCAATCATAGGCCTATAAAGGACTCCATAGACTCAGACAGAGATGAGAAAATTTCATGAATGAGAGACTCCAGAGAGGTCAATGGCTCAAAATGGCTCAAAATGATGCCAAACTGCTGTATGATGTTGCCATTGACCAATATTAGTGATAAACAAGTGAAATATATAGTTATATAGTATATACAATTAGAATAGAACAGCTGCAACAGCTGGTTCCAAAATGAGAATTTGGCTTGACCTCGCATGATTTCTCCGTACTGAAGCCTTATAACGTGGGCCTGCTTCACTCAATCAAAGTAAAATCTGTTTTGTGGAGACTTCAAACATGTTGTGCTATGATTGTTGAGTATTTTTAGGCTTCAATCTGCATTATTTCAAATAAATAAATAAATCAATCAGGCGAACCTGAAATTTGTTTTCCATTTGAGCTGTATTCCATCTTCATTTGGTATTAACCAGTAACATATACACAATATTTACACCTCTCACCAAAGCTCACCCCCTTGAGTGTTATTAATACATTTAAATTATTCAAATAGACCTTGTAGTTAGAGAGTAAGGCCCCTTTGAGTATGGGTATAGTATTTTCAAGCAGAAGCCAAAAAAAGGCTATACTGAACCCCTGACCAAACTGTCCGTGGTCCCATTGCATTACTAAAAAAAAGACTTTGGTATACTGCCACAATTTTGATACTTTTCAAAAAGAAAACTATCCTTTGTGAGTCATAAAAGGTTACGAGAGCAATGCTAAATTGGTGGTGTAAGTACTGAAGAGTGGTTGTGCACCTTCTTGTGCTAACTTGACTGTTAACCTTAAGTGAGGTTGATGAGCAGAGATATCTTATAGTAAAGAAGGAGGGTCTAGATTTTCGTAGCAATTGCTGTTAGCAGGCACCTTTGTCCAGTAAAAAGTTAGACAGGGCTTGAAGACAAAGTTGCCTTTGGCTTGATAAATACAATATTGATGGCCTTAAAAACCTAGAGTAGAGATTGACAGCTTGATAAATGGAAAAAACTGCTTTACCTCAAGGCTGTAGCTTAATGTGCTTATAAAGTTAAGGATGAACTGTAATTAATTCAATTTAGCAGCAGAATCCATCGCTTTCATTCAGGTCTTAGCTGTTGCCTGAGGTCGCCTGAGTGACAGCTGGTGACACCTCAGCTTCCTCCAGCCTGTCGAGCTACATCTCTCTATGAACACAAACACACACGCACGCACACACACACACACACACATTCATACACACCGTGACAAGCCTGACTTCAATAAACCTCCACACTGTGATTAAGAAATAAAGGCCGGCAAATAAAAACAACAAATAACTTTTCTGGTAACATGCCTTCAAATACGATCACACATAGCTGCATGGATACACACACACACACACACACACACACACACACACACACACACACACACACACACACACACACACACCACACGTACATGCATAACACACACAAGAGCTTGCTCAGCCATAAAACCACTGGGCTCCAGAGACAAAAGCCTTGTCATGCTCTGGTGGGGTCCTGTCACTAATCCACACAGCTTTAGGAGTTGCAGACAGCAGACACACACTCCGCGTAGATCAACGTGAGAGAGAAATTTGACACACACACACCGCCTGGATTTGTGGACGCATACTCACACACACTGGCTCTCTCGCGCGCACACGGACACAGACAGCAGGGTGTCGCGTAGCCGGCTGGCCGGGTGTTAAGGCCAGGCAGAGCTACTGGCGACAGGTTGGAGAGAGGAGATGGCTCACTAAGCCTAATCACACAGGGGAATGCTGTCTGGGGCACCTGACCATCAGACCTCTCACTGTGTGTGTGCGTATGTGCTCGCTTACTTACATGTAGTCCTGCATGTGTGTGTGTGTAAACTGCGGACGAGGGCAGTCATAATTGAGGCTTATCGCCCTGAACGGGGCAGAAGGAGAGGTGCCAGAGCGGGATTGGGAGGGGGGGCGTCTGACCGGAGCTGGAGTTTAATGGGGGTGGGGGGTTGGGTGGGTGGATGTAATGAGTCATCCAGATTCTTACGGGCAAAGCCTTCGCACAGCCGGAGAACATATTCCATACACTGAGAGCACAGTCCATCCCATAAAACTCAGCATCAATTACTTTAATCCGCAGATCAAAGATAGCACAAAATGTTTGAAGTTCATCTGTTCTGTTCATCTGCTGATATTCTTTGGAAGACAGGCTCCCACTGGCACCTCCGCTTTTCTCTCAGTATGTCAAATCCGGTAGATTTTAATAAACCAACGAGACAGTGATCGACCCCTGGAAAGTCTTCTCTGACCTCTGAAAGTCCCCAAACTGTTGTTGGAGCTCCCACCGACCAAAAGCCCCCAGATCTGAGGCTGATCGGTGTTGAATCGATGCTCGCAAAATCGGCACTCGAGTTGAGGGGAAACCTGTAGGAGGGGTCGCCAAACAATTTCATCTGACAGCTGTAGTTGTAAAACATATGAGTTAAAAAAAATAAAAATAAACCACTGTTTAAATTAGCTCCTCCTTGTATATTTAACACTTTAAATGGGGTCATTTTGCAATAGGAGTTTTTTTTATACTCTAAGTAAATTTCGATGCTAATACTTCCATATTTTTATAGTTAGTTCTCTTTGATTTGAAATAAAGTGAAAATCTGCAATGGTTTGTTACTGAAGGTCCCACAAGGGATAGAGGGTGAGATGTTTTGGAAGCGAAACCTCAACTCGCACTCCATCCATTGAGTGAATTCTTTTGAACGTTTGCTGGTGTTGTTGTGAGCAGAGGTGAAGAAGAACTAGATGGAGTTTTGTCCAGTGTCCAGCATCTGGAGAGCCTCACTCAAATCACAAGAGACTTTTATTGATTTTCTTCTTTAAACATTTTGCCTTTCAACAGCTCCTCTCCTTCTCTGCCACGTTACGAGAGGATTGTCACGGAGTGAACTTGAGAGGAATTTAGAGATTGAAGCCCAGAGGACATTTTGGTGAGGGTGGGAAGAGTTGTTTTGGTCAGAGTTGTCTCGAGTTAAGAGAGGTGAACCGGATGGAGCTGCACTTTTAGCTCATTGAGAGCACAATGCAGATACAGATGTTTCCTGATGCACCCTTGGGTGAAAAAACAAGTTCTCATTCTTGTGTCTCCGTCTTGCATCAGTAAATTCAGGATTTTGAAGGAGTTTAAAGTACTCCATGTAGTCTTTGGCATAGGGACAACAGAATATGGCACCACGATAGAGTGGGGGAATACTACTCCTTCATTTCCCCACAGCCATCCATATGGCCTCACCTCCCTTCACATCTTCTGTCAAAAACTACAAACGTATCCCATTAAGAAATATTTAACCACCCCATGTCTCTTTTGAATAGTTCCCCTTCTCTCTTATCTTCACGTTCTGTCACACCAACATGCCTGTTCCCCATATATTTTTCTTCTTGGCTTAATGTAAAGAGAACAATCTCTCTTAAGCCCTTGCATCATTCACCTGCAATTATTTTATACGTCTTATCAGCCCATTCTGCCACCCAAGTCGTCAAATACGGCAGCTTGGTCAGTGGCCCTATGCTTCCAACTATGATGAGAAAGTAAGTGTGGGTGGACGGGCCAAAAACTAAAATACTTTCCCAAAGAAGACGGGTGTATGTGTCCAGTGTTAAAATCAAAAGTTTACATTGACTTATTTCAAGTTGTGCACGTATGTACTGTGCTACGTTACCTAACGGGGGACTGCCCAATGTTCCGACGGCCCATAAGCAAAGGAACCTCAAAAGTCCCAACATTTATTTTTTGACCGAAAATCCATTTGTACGACAGCCCGTTGTCCCGAAGAACAAATGCCCATGGTGAAGACATCCGACCACTCTGCCTCTCATTACGTGTTGCCTTCGTTAGTTGGATTGGCTAGGTTTAGGGTAAGCCAATCAGAGGCAGAGTAGGGCGGGTCATGCTATTGCAATGGTAGGACTAAAAGTTAGAAGAGGTAATTTTGCATAATAATTAGCATTGTGCTTCTCTCTGTTGCATGCAGAGTTTGTATTTTTGGGTGCAATGGGCCTTCGGAACAATTGTTTTCGTGACAGCGGGCTGTCAAACAAATGGGCCTTTGGTCCAATGGGAGATCTTTTATAATATTGGGGTTTCGGAATAATTGTCTGTTGGAACAATGGCTTGGCACCCTAACTAATATATTTTGTAGCCCAAACCTAACCAAGCTGGCTCCCAGTCTGTCTGTGAACTTGCCTGTCTGACAACAGGCAGATTCCCCTCACCGACTACGGTGGCAGGGTAATAAAATAAGTGATTCAGAACACTTCACGTTACTGTTGATTTCTTGATTGTGTCAGTGTGCTCTGTGCATGTCTCGCTTACCTCTCGCTCCCAGTGGGGATTCCAGTAGGATCCAGGCTGCAGCTTGTTTGACATTATTATGTATGAAACTGTCAATCAGATTGATTTACTTATTGATCAAAGGTGCCTGAATACCGTCCCTGATAATCCCCCCGAATATGTCTTTAAACACTCTAAAATCCTAAAACTTACAAAGGTAAATTGATGGTATAAGTGGGTACCTAAGTGCAATAATAGCAGGGTGCCAGTTCCATATTTATTGGAAAAGAGAACCAGAAAAACACATTATTACATAGTCTATTTAAATCATGACTGCTTGGTAGAAGAATCCAGTGTGTAGGTGGATGTAGAGAAGTCGCCTGTACGGGCCCCTCCCTTGTGAAGCGGCATATAAGGTTTGTAATGAACGTAAAAGATTTCACTTTTTAATGGAACATTGTTTCCCCACATAGCTATTGCTAGCTTGGTGCTAGGTTTCTTGGTCAAACTCCCACTTCACAGTAGTGTTTGTTGTATTGCATCTGAATGCAAGACATCATTGCTTTGATGATTTTTTAAATAATAAAGCATCATAATTTCGCATTCACACAGACAACTTTCATCTGTGGTTAACCTAATCAACATTTTGTTCACCTGATTTGATGGGATCACTAGTTAGCTAGAAAAATTATAATTAGATAATGTTCTTTAAATACCAGACATACAAAATATCAAAATTACGTCAAAGCGTATCAGGGAACCCAACCATATGCTCCGAGTGATCATTTTTAAGATTAATGTAGTCTGTCTATGAAAAGATGAGAGCTTTGAATTGTTGTAGGCTTAGTCAGTTTCCATCTGCACTAACTAACTAACTAACTAACTAACTAACTAACAGAATGACGTTGTTTGAGAAATGTTAAGTCATACTTTCCTTGGCTTCATACAAGATGTGCCGACATCTAGGCATTTACTTGCTCAGGCACCCAAAGTACCCTCCAAAACCGAGTTGAGTCCGAGAAAGTTTCTGCATATTGTGCTGTCTCAAAAGACAAAAACGCTGTTTGCCCCAGTCTCACTCCAGCTCCAACGTGACCAAATTATGTAAATATTGCAATACAATTCAGCTGCTGGTATTTCAACATCACAATAGCAATGATAAAGAAAGAGATCTTAAAGATAGACATTTTGATATTGTTTTGCCGATAAATATCATATCATCCAGAAACAGACCCACAATCAGGAATGGGACCTTCGGGGCTCAGGTGATCTGCATCACTCTAACACAGCAACAACTTTCTTATGCTAATGTAAAACAGAGCTGTGACTGTTAACGCAAAGCGCTAATTTGCCTTAACTTCTCGGGTTACAGTTCAGGTCCAACCCTTTAACCTTTTATACAGGCTTCGCATTCGCCTCTTGGCCTCGGCCCCTCGATCCTACAGTATCATCGACACCCCGACCCCAGAGGGGCGGCCATTACCATACTGCCCTGTGGTCCAAATCTGTCGTTGCTTCATCCTGCTTCCAGTATGGTTATGATTAATCACTCTACCAGTAATCGGAGTGCCCTTCTTCCCCCCTCCGTTCTCTCCCTCGTCTTCCATGCGCTCCAGATGACTGTCTGATGTTGGGGCATAAGACAATGGGATCCAGATGCGTGATCGATGGGAGGACGGACGATGTTCATAAGCGGCAAGGCATTGTGGTGTATGGTTACAGACATACGGTCCCATCCGCCGGCCTGGCGTGCCTCGTGGCTGCAGGAGTGATTAATGGGACTTTACTGGCAATGAGGGGGACCTGTTTCCGCTCTGACACAGATACAGAAATATACGTACAAGCACATGCACACACTGAGTTGTTAATGCATGAATTCATTAGTGCACACGTGCAGGCGAACCCCACACATGTGCTCCGCTGTCAGAATGATGGGTTCCTGGAGGTCGTGGCAGAGATCGGACGCGGCCAGGACATAAGAACGATTGGCATGGAGGATGAAGGGTGGGTATGCTGCGTAGTTCTGGTTGTCACATGATGTCATGTAAAGCATCATCTGGAATAGATCACCGAAGCACATGTTCAAGCTTGAAAAAAAAAAGAAAACAAGACAAATTCGCCGGAAATCAATAACCGATAGCTGCGTCAGTGCCGTCGGTTCTCGTCTTCTTCTCCACACGGCCAACGCTTCGGTCTCATCCCTCATGTCTTGTGCATCGCCCTCATCCTGGCTCATATTTTCTTCGGAAACGGCTGCAGGGTCATGTGCTGAGCAGATGTGGCTTGTGTGGAATCTCTGGGTGGCTCCGTGTGCTATCAGATGATACGCCGCGGAATCGGATCAGATCTGATCGCAGCTGACTCCGAGCCTTTGTTTCCATTTGCAATGAATCTGTCCAATTCGTTTCGCAACTGCTGTTTTTTAAACATTCTGCACACACACACATGTGGGAAACATGTGCCGTAATGAGCAGCATGTTGTGGATAATGCATCAGAGAGATTGGAGATATACATCCAGTCTGATAGCTGCTCCGAAATGTAAAATGTTTACTTCTGCAGAATAGAACAATGGTGCCACCCATTTCAAAGGATCCTTTTTTTGTTGCCTGATATCATTTTTTTTTTTTTGGTACATTTTCATATAGTGTATAATTTCTTATGTTATTAGTCCCACCATCAAAGTGCTGTAACTCTCTTTATTAAATTATAAAATATATTAACAATAAAATAATTTTTTTCCCCATTATTGAGTCATTAATTACATCATATGTCTTTTTTTTGTGTTACATGTACAGGAGTCCAGATGGCGTTAACATCTCGACTCGTTTGTTTCGTCTCTCCTTCACTAAGTCGGTCACGTTGCCAAGAACAACAGTTCACACACGCATGCACTCACAGTTTACCGAAGGTATCATCCTGAGTGTCATGGATTAAAAATACAATAGCTTGAATCAACAAGGAGCGTTAAATATCTCGCCGTGAGAGAGGCAGCCCTGCGTAGAGGTTTAACATGGTAACCACAGACACTCCCCGAGGTGAGCTCACCACCAAGGTCTGTCTATCTCTAATAAGAGGCTACTTACCGTCTTTATTATTAAGCGGCCTTTTCCTAAAAGTAGAGCAGCTGCAGACTTTATGACTTTTGCAAAATACAGTGGCGGTCCCATAAGGTCAAAAAATAAATCAAGTTGCAGATGTATGCTTGCCAGTAGCCTGTTTCAGAAAGCAGGTTCAACAAACTCTTATGCGGTGTTCATTTTTGCCTCACTAGATGCGACGGAGAGGAGGGCGGAGCTTACCTCCACGTAGATACAAACAACGTTTCATCAACCATGGCCGAAATAACCCCTACTGCTGCTTTGTGCATGTTGTGGAAGTTCCAGATACACTGGGAAAACAAATGCCGTCGTGTCTGGGTTCATAACAATGATGCGCTCTGTGAATTTCAAAATAAACCGATTTTGCTGGGATTTACCTTTTAAGCTCCATGCTTAAATCTTCAGGCCTCTGCTCGAAAATGTGCTGCCCACACTAAAGAGTCTAGCTCTGTAACTACAAGGTCTATTTTAATAATTTTGGATGTATACATCAGATACAACAGTGTGATAGTAATACTTGATGAGGAAATATTGTTTATATGTTACAAGTTTATACTATATGAAGATAGAAAACAGCATAGACTGAAAATCCTTAGGTTCGCCTGCCAAAAAGCACTCCCATTCTCCAAATGTTATTGAAATAATGTAGCTACCTGCCTAAAATTCTCCAGCATCGAAGTACATATAATAATACGTATCCACACCTTACCTTGATTGAGTGAAGTATGCCTGATTTAGAGAGGTTTGAAGATTCAATTTCAGCCGAGATTCACATTTTGGTTGCAGCTGCAACAGTTTTTCCATTGTACTTTTATACACTATATAACTATATATTTCACTTTGTTATCACTAATATTGCTCAAGGACAACATCATACAGCAGTTTGGCACAATTTTGAGCAATTTTGAGCAATATTTGATTATTCTGGGGTGTTTTTCACTTCTCCTCCATGCAATTTCCTCGTCTCTGTCTGAGTCAATGGAGCTCTGCATAACCCTAAGGTGGACGGATTTTGTCATACAACCCCATGTTAGAACCGTGTGAATGACGTGTATGCAACAGGGAGGTTTTTGAAGTGATTGAAAGAAGTTTTAGCCACTCAAAATCGAGAAACGCGCCGGTCAACCCCCGAGCGAAAAATGATTCGTCAAAAGCGCGAGAATGCGCGAAAGACCACCATCTTCTCATACTTTCTTGAAGAACCTCCATTTTAACACAGTAGACATAGAATGAGTAGGCGAACACATGTTACAATGGGATTATAAGGATTTTCGGACGTTTTCACCCAGAAAAGCACCTCAAGGTGAGTAATGTTTCAGATTTTTCGCAGTGTTGGAGTGTGGCTTTGTGCGGTTTGCTAAATGTATCTTTTGAACTGTTTGGCGGAGAGGAATGCAGATAACATCGCCGGCTTTGGGGTGGAATTCCAATGCGACGTCATGCTCTGTTTTTTCATGTGGCGTCTGGCTTTCGGGTCGAGAAATCCAATCGGAGACCATAGATCGCCGAATCATGGTCCGATTTTGCTCATATTTTGGCAGATATTGTAGTTCTTTATGGCGATTATGTACAGTTGTGTTTGGTGCGTCTAAAAGTTGACTTAGATAGTAGTATTGTTCGGGTTTTGCTGAATATTAAAAAAAAAAATCAAGCTATCATTGTTTAATCGAGATGTAGGCGGCAGTCTCTGAACAGGTTTTAATTGCAATAAACGGATAAAAAGGATTTTGAATAACTTCATAATGACGACTCTGTAAAGCCTGTGCGTGAGACAACAAGCAAACAACTTTAAGAATGCTTTTTTTCTAAAAAGAGTTCGGATCGATCGGTGCTAGGCTATGCTAACATTGTGGCTGCTCCATTAATTTAGGCATAAATGCGGCAGTGACGTTACTGTTTGTACCATAGACACTCTATGGTTTATGTACATACATAACATAAGATAAGATATACTTTGTCTTGGGCTCTAAGCCTCTGCATCACACAATACACCTGCCAGCATCACAATCCACATGCATCATTCATTGAAATCGAGTTGTTTGTAACTTGACTAATTCATTTGTATTTAATAAACCTAATTATGAAAGCAAAGAAAGTAATAGTAACCTCTGAGCTTTGAATTTTTCTTTTCTTTTTTTTTTTTTTTTTTGCTTTTCACAGATTTTTTGCTTTTCACAGATTTTTCTTTTAATTGTATTTCAAGATTAGAATTTAAGCAATTGTGTTCGAGCAACTTAAATTATTTTGAATCCACATGAATCTGGGATTTCTGAAAAGAAAATGCTCAAAATCAAGGTTTTAAAAAGGAAATTTCAAAGAGGGAAATTCAAACAACATGGAAGATTTTAAAGTCAAATATTTTAATGCTATAAATTCATGATTAAATGAATACAATATTTAAATTGATTAAATTGAGGGCTAAATAAATCATTCAAAAGGTTACTAATTATTAGGAGTAGGGGTGTAACGGTTCACAAAATTCTCGGTTTGGTTCAATACGATACAGTGGTGCCATGGTTTGGTGGTAATACAGCAAAAAAGCAGAAATGCCATCATAAAGTATGTTCTTTTTTTACTTTGAACAATGATGGATTAATTTGTGTACAGGAAGCTGCAGAACTCCTGTTTTGTCTTTAACACGTGGGCTGCTGTTGTGCTTCAGTGAAAGAAGGTCACACTCTCTTTGATCTCTGGAGGAGGCCGGAGATCCGCTGCACTGCCGTTGCTTTCTGAGATGCTAGATCAGGGGTGGGCAAACTTTTTGGCTCGGGGGCCACATTGAGTTTTAAAATTTGACAGCTGGACCGGGCCAGTAGCAGATGAATGGAGAGTGTTTGTGTGAACTAATATAAATTACAAGTAAAAGCCATGACCTAAAAAGTAAAGAAAACTTACATTTAATTTCAGTGGGAACAGTGTTGTTGGTCACCCTTTTTAGCCAGTGCATCAACGTTTGGTATCAGTTTGGTTGTGGCAATTCTCAGAACAGATCTGAGGTGTTCATCAGTTAACTGGGATCTTACACGGTATTTTTTTTATCGCATTAATCCATTTTGACAAAGTGTTTTTAGAGTAAAGGTTAATGACTGTTGTCTTTTTAGCAATTTTATTCTTTGAAGGATCATGCTGATATTTGACTTTCACATCTAAAATTATCAGAGCTCTGCTCTGTCATGTCTTTCCTTGTCTCTCCCCCCGTGTCACAGTGTGTGTACATCTCACTGGAGTCAGGAAACGTATCAGAATACCCTTATTTGATTGGCTAAACTGCATCACGTGACGTGATTTACAACGCATTGGTCGGCGTTTTTCCTGCACCGCTGAACAAGTGCCATAAATGCTGGAAAGGAGCGTGAATAACGCCGCTGCATAAAGCAAAGGCCCGCGACCCACTGAAAACGGGTCCGCGACGACCCAACAGTTGAGAATCACTGGTCTACAGGATCGTGACGAGCGGTGAACAGCTGTTTGTGTGAATGTTGTTCTTCCGTGGTGGAGTGTCAGACAGCACGTTGTCTGTTATGTCGGGTGGTTTGCCTTGTTGAGCGAATTATATTTCCCACAATTTAAGCTTCTGCATTTTCCAAATGCAGAAGCATTTGGAAAACGTATTGTTCGGTTTGTAATGCGTACTGAACCGTGATCCTTGTACCGAACGGTTCAATACGAATACGTGTATTGTTGCACCCCTAATTAGGAGCCATTCGACTATATTATTAAACTGATCTACTTATTCTTTCCCCAATTTTTAAAAACATATTTATTTGGTAACACTTTATAATAACTACACACTATGAAGCATTAGTTAAGTATGAGTAAACACTTAATTCCCCATTTGTAAATTAAGTATTATATAAATTTACAAACCAATTATTAACCAATACTTAATTTACAAATGGGGAATCCATCATTTATAAAGTATGAAAACACAATCATGAAACACATAATAGACAAGCTTATTAATGAAGAAAAAAACATTTATAACTGTTGTTATGAATTGCATAGTAATGAGTGTTAATGTAGGAACAATGCTTTATAAATTATGAATTAAGTGTTTACTCATACTTATTAACTAATGCTTCATAGTGTGTAGTTATTATAAAGTGTTACCATTCATTTTAATTATTTGCCCCCAAACACTTACATGAAGAAGCACACGCACTCTAGGATCGAACCTCTGCTTTTTCTTTTACACTGTACCCAATACATGTTTTGCCCTTTGGTCTTAATCCTGTCATGTTACCCAATGTGTTATGTTTTGTCTTGTCTTTTTGTCTTACATGTCTCGTCTTTTTTCACTGAATATTGATAAATAAAATAAATAAACAATAAAGACAGCAATAGTTCATCTTTAACAGCGTTGTGTATATTTAGTGTGGAAAACCAGTCAGTATTTATTTTGTTGAAATGTGCACAATCATCACCAAACGAAGCTGAGGGAAGCAGACGCACGCCTCTGCACAGCTTAATGGTTAGGCACAACAAACGACAAATATCAGACTGTATGTGTGTATGAGAGCTTAACAATCAATAAAACTGCAGGAAAATATGATTATAAGTCTCCACTACTTTCCTGGATTTTCAACCCTGGGTAAATTAGCTTTGGATGCTAATGCTAACGGCCCAGGTGACCTTCTGTTGCCGTTCTCTCCAATCAGCGACTGCCATCATGAAGCGCACCTTCTTCGAGTTATGTCGGTTTGTGTATGTGTGTGTGTTGGGCAGGTGAGCGTGTCTGTGACTGTGTGTGGCTTGGCTGAGTGTGTGTTTTGGCTTGTGTGTGGCCTCAGGCCGGGCGGGGGGGCTGGGGGGGGTAGTATGTGTTTTGGGGTCAGTCTCGGATGGAATTACTACCCCTCTGCAACACACACACACACACACATATATGAACATACACACGCAACAATGGATGTGATATTTTTTGACTGGTTTCAGTTCAGTGTTATTACCACTCCAATGCTTCTATGACTTTAATCTATCACTGACACTGCACTTCCATCACCTGCCCAGCACTGTGTGTGTGTGTGTGTGTGTGTGTGAATCTTGCCACCCAGGATGGAGACTTTAGTCTAAAGAATCTGCCTCAGGCCAACTGTGTGTGTGTGTATGTTTAGGGTCCTGGTCCCAGCATCCTATCTCTCTTTGTTAACCGCCCCCTCATCCCCCACTATACAGATGTGAAGTTGCACTGGTGGAAGTGTGTGTGTGGGTAGGTCAGTGTTGTGATGTTTCTACGGTGTTAAGATGTGCGATTTTATCTGTGCAGTTGTGTATGACTGGTGGTTGGTGTGTATATGTGTGTGTGTGTGTGTGTGTGTGTGTGTGTGTGTGTGTTTTGAGGCTGCGGGGCAGCTTTAGAATGACTGATGGGTTGTGCGCAGTGCTGAGGGACACCTGAGACAGCAGGCGGATCGGATGGACATCACTCCATCAGTGAAGTGTCAGTGAGTCTCACACACACACACACACCTATTGGGGAGAAGCACAGGAAGCAAAGAGATGAGACGAGGCAGTGAGCAAGAGAGAGAGAGAGGGTTGGATGAGTGTGTCAAGTCGGAATGTGTGTGTTGGGCAGGTGAAAAATGAGGAAGCTGTTTTGTAGACAGAGAGAATGTAATTAGTACCACACACACACACACACACACACACACCTTCTGAGAGGGCTGTGCATGCTTAGCACTTAAACGCAGGAACACACCAACTTGCCAATCAATTAAGATGACGTTTTTGCATCTTGTTCAAGTTTGAGGTATTTGTAGTTGAGTATCAGTAATGATAAAATAACAAGACTAAATCCTCAGGTTATGCCTCATGCGTCAAGCCTACAGCCATGCTAGCTGTGAAGCTGCACTTCCTTTGAGCTAACCGCTAACATCGACATGCTAACATGCTTGCAATTACAAATGCCAACATTAAATATGTTAGCACGCGAACATTCCCTAATTAGCACAAAACATAAAGTACAGCTGAGGCTGACGGGAATGGCATTAGAGGTTTGCTGGTATTTAGTCATGATCTTGAGATGACCCCTCCCTCCCACTAGGGGTCTGTGTCCTGGTTACTGTCTTCTCTGTCTTTCAGGATGTTGATCAGCAGCTAATGAGCCACACCTGAGCCTGATGTGGTGATGGCTATATAAATCCACAGCTGTTTAGTTTAGTTATTTGTTCTTAAATAAATGTATATTTATTACTTTTTCCACTCGTCTTGTCTCCCTTTTGTTACAGCCTTGGGGCCGGGTTGTGACAATCTATAGTGGACAAACTTTATTTGTGACTTGATGGTTGGTGCTAAATGAAAAGTCAGATAGATCACCAAGGTTACTACAATTCATCCACCGGGGACCATGAACGTCTTGCACAAAATGACATGGGAATACATCTAGTAGTTGCTTGGATGTCTCTGTCTGGACCAAAGTAGCCATCCCCTAAAAAAAACTAAAACCTGGATTAGTATAAAGGCTGTGAACCCAAATTGACATATAAGTCGCTGACAATTATCTGTGTGGCTCATCAGCACAAGTACCTCCTTTTCACTACGTAATCATTTGACCAATTGTATTCCAAAGAACTTGATTTGTAAAGTTTAAAGTATTACAACTTTAAGTAATGCGTCTGAATACTCCCTCCACCACCGTTTACTCCTGATAGTTTGTGTGCAGTCGTGTGTGTGTGTGTGTGTGTGTCTGTGGGGGGGGGGGGTTGTGTTGCACTGTGGTATTGCGACAACAGTCCCCAGGCATAAAAATGTCAAGACAGACGGAATCAGAGCGGGGAAAAACAGAAGGATGGAGGGTTACAAATTCTCTACAAATTGGCTCCCGTTCAGGACACAGAAGCCCGCTGTTGACAGACGTTTCAGCCTCTCGGGGGGCCAACAGGTAGAGAGGCCTACATCTTTTTAATGCTGCTTTCTCCACACCTGGCTCCTCTCCTCGTTTAAAAAAAAAAATGTTTTAACCTGTTTCTCGCTTGCATTCGCCACGTTCATAATCATGTTCCTGCTGCCGTGGGTTTTGGTCGTGGTTCTCTTTCCCGGTTTCTCCGCGTCCCCGGCCCGGTCCTGCGGCGATACCGTGGTGACACAGGCCCATTCACAGGCAGACATCTGACACTGAGCCGCTGCTCTCACACACGGATTAACACTGGCATTCCTCCATCCATCCCTTCACATATGATTCCTCCCTCCTCCTTCACCTTGTTTCCCACCTTTTCTACCTTCCTCTTTCTTGCCAAATGTCCTTCTTTCGTCCTCTCTTTTTCTGTTTCCCTATTTCTTGTTCTTCACATTATTCGCTTCCTCAATTCCTTGTTTTTTCCCCCCATGGCTTTACTTACCTGTAAGTCATTTTTTAAAGCAAAAATGTGTGTCCTGGCTCAAATGTTTATTTTTATTTTTTCCAGTTTTTTTTATGATGGTAAACCCAACATTGACAGCTGGTCAGCAAAACAAGCAACTTGTGAATGTTAACTTCAAGGAATAATGATGGACCTATATAATTTTTTTCTAAGTTAGCTAGCCGGCTAGTTAGATAGCATTTGCAGCCTTGTTAAGCTAAGGCTTAAAAGCTAAAGAGGGTTAGTTACTGTCAGTGTGCTGTTTATTTACAGCAGCAGCCTCCAATTGGTCCATTAAGAATAACCTTGGCATTGTTGTTGCTCTTGCTAACATGAGCTAACCGGCTAAATTCATATAGTAGCAGTTTTGGGGCTGGCTAGCTCAACACAAAAGAACATACTAAGTGTATTTTAAAATAAAAATGTTTATAATTAAATAAAAATGATTTCCATTATCATTGACATAAATGATGAAATAACAATACTTGTCCTGCTCTCTTTTCCTACCGCTTTCTTAGTTTCACTCTACTTCCCAACTCCCTTGCCCTGTCTGTGGCACTCTGCCCCTGGCCCATTGTTCCTTACAGAATTCATAATTTCATATTTTTCCCCAAAAAGGTTAAGTTTAAAACATCTGGGCACTGTAATGTTTTGCAAATGTTAACCAAACTGGAGGAAAGAGTTCATTTGTTGGGGACTATTTTCAGCTGTGGATGAATACACAGTTGCTCCTCCAGGATGGTAATATGGGATCAATTAAAAATAAACAGTTTATCCCTTTATCTTTCACTTTATTCTGCCCTTTCTTTCCTTGATCAGTTGATTACTTCCTTTTCATTCCATATTCACTTCCTCTCCTCCCTTTCATTCCTAACCCCCCTTTTCCTCCATCACCTCCTTTCTTCACCCTTACTCCCCTTTCTTCTTCCCTTGCTTTCTCCTTTTCAAAATATTCTCCTAGCTTTATTTCCTGCAACCTCCCTCCCTCCTTTCCTACCTTATTCCATTACCTTGTTTCCCTCCTTCGCTATTCACTCGCTCCCACCATTCTCCTTGTGTGCTCTACATGTTATGATGGAAATGAGTCGGTTTACGAGGAGAGTTAAGTTTCATAACCCACCATATCCCTGACCCTGGTCCTATTAACTACAACAGCCCCGCTGGACATTTTGAACACACACACACACACGCACGCATGCACTTACACTCTTGCGGGTCCAATAAGAGAGGGAAGTGTGCTTGGATGCAGCTCAACAGCAAACCCACCTTAAGCCTTCCCCTGTGTGTCCAATAACAAGTTATATCTCTGGCCGTTTGGAAAATCATTACACCAATTCACATATCCGCTTTTCCCATCTGCACACAAACGTCCTGGCTGGGATTGTTTGAGTGAAACGAGTGTGTGAACAAAAATATATTTACACGTGCAGAATTCTTCCCTTAGCTTCTCGTCTACTTTCATTTCAGCACACAGCAGAAAAGAATGAAGCCTTAACATTAAGAAATTTGGTATTGGCGGTCTGTCTGTCGACCTACCACTTTGGTCCAGACTAAAATTCATCTAGAACTATTGGAAGGATCGCTAGATAATTTGATACAGATAATAATGGTGACCAGAGAAGGTCAAGATGATACTGGCCTTCGTGATCGTCTGACTTTTCAGCCAATGCCACTATGAGGTTGACACGTGTTGTTTGGAGTGAAATATTAGACGGTTTGCCAACAAGTTTGGTCATCGCGTTCATGCACGCACTTAAATGTAATCCTTTACGTCATTCTCTACGTTCTCATCTAGTGCCAAAATCAGGTATTTCAATCCGTTTAGTACGTTGCTTTATGGCCAAATATCTGAAAAGCTAACGACAACTAGCCTCAGCTGTACATGCAAGTGTTAGAATGCAAAAATGCCATACTAAAATGGTGACCGTGGTAGACATCTGCTTAACATCAGCTTGTTAGCACTGTCTTGTTGTCATGCTGACGTTAGCATGTAGCTTAAGTATTGCATCACAGAGCCGCTAGCACGACTGTTGACGTTTTAATCTTGTTTTTTATATTACTAATTGGTCGAAGAATTTTATTTTTTCAATAATCAGTCAAAATGCTGAATTTTCCTAATTTTCCTGATTTAAAAAAAATTGTCGCACTGTGCGATTGCAGTGAAAACATAATCCGACCAAATTGCAGGAAGTGAACCAACGCGCAAAAGGATTTGGCTGCCCTGATATTCTTGCCCTTTCCAATGTCACTCCTCATGCCTTAACCTAACCAATCCAACCAAAGAAAGGCAACCAGTACTAGCCAATCAGAGGCAGAGTAGGACGGATCATGGCTTTTATTTAACGTGCCAAACCAAAAGGAGGTAATGCAGGGTGGATGTCAGCTGCAGGAAGGGAGAGAGAGACAACGAGCATCTGGACCAGCTTTTATAGCCTGGAAGGCCCAGGTGAGTTTAATCAAACTGACGACCCTCTCTTGTCAGCCAAGTGCCTGCTGAGGTTGTACAGGAGCAGCCTTCAAGACAGTCGGAGGGTCGTAACCAGGCGGCAACCTCTGGTTCTGCCGAGTGAAGCCAATACGGAAGTGTCCGGGAACTTGCATTCTCTCTACTGACCAGCAGGGGGCGACTTCTCTGGTTGCAAAAAGAAGTCAGATTGTAGTGAAGTCTATGAGAAAATGACTACTTCTCACTTGATTTATTACATCAGTCAACATTGTAAACATGAGTTTATGGTCTCAATCTCTAGTTTCAAGTCTTCTTCAATACAGCATGATGTTCATTTAGTAAATTATGGTCCAGTTAGAGTTAAATAGACCATAGAGTAGAGTATACTTAAGGGCGGGCTTACTGTGATTGACAGGTCGCTGCCGCTACCAGAGCAGTATACGGCATCTCTACGTCCACTCCAGATATGGTAACTTCTGTTTATCGGTTGCAAAAAAAACAACATGGCGACGGCCGTAATCCAAGAAGGCGACGGTGAAATCTCCGAATTTGAGGCTTCAAAACGGCAGTCCACAAGCCAATGGGTGAAGTCATGATGACTACTTCTTATATACAGTTCAGTGGCGGCTGGTCCATAGAGGGCGCTATAGGGCGCCGCCCCCCCTTGAGCTACAAATAATTAAAAATAATAAAAATAAAAATAATAAACTATACAAATTGTCAATATTTGTGTTTTTGAAATATGGAATCACCCAGTAATATGTGTAAAATATGATATCTGCGGTAAATATATGCTTTTCCTGCAAGTCCTCTCCGCCTGTCTGCACGTCCTCTCTGCGTGTGCACGTCTCAGCTGGCTGCGGCGCTGGAGAATCTGCCCCAAAGAGGCGGGTCTACGAAGCAGTTTAGCCAATGATGCTTTAATGCTGACTAAAGATATAAATGAGTGACATACAATTTAGCCAATCAGCGTCCTCAAATAGATTCAGCTTGGGGCAGATTTCATTCTGCCCCACGCTGCGCGTTCTCGTCGGGACTAGTCTCTACAGGCGAGCGCCAGCGCGAGCACTACTCCTCCAAGACCCGTTTGAGAGGAGAACTGAGAGGAGAAACTACTGAAAGAGCTGATCCCAGATCAGCCTGACCTCACAATCAGACAGCAGACTAGCAGGAAAGGGAAGCAGTACATGCGAAGCTTCTCTAGCTGTACACCAGACAGGTTTGGCTCGCTGGATGCAGTCATGCTAATAACTTATTTAGCTTTTTAAAACAACGGGGACAGATCCAGCATGGACAGTTAGGGAGTGAGGGACATGAAGCACCTGTCTGAGAAATGGATATATAGTTATAAATAAATAATTATATATATGTGTGTGTGTGTGTGTGTGTGTGTTTTATATTATAGTGAATATTATTATATGATATATATATATTATTATTATATTACACTGAATATTATTATATGATATTTATATTATTATATTATACAGAATATTATTATATGATATATATATTATATTATACTGAATTGCCTGTGAGGGTGCCAAAAATAAGATGTCCTGACGTGTTTGTCAAAGTGTTATTTACTGCTTTTTTTTGTGTTGGAATAAATGTTAAATATTTAACTGCAAAGTAGTAATGCGTGTTTGATACCTTAATTTTTTTTGCATTAAATAATTCTGGGATGTTTGCTGAAATTGATTGGATGTGACACAGCCCTACCAGCCGCCACTGATACAGTTTATGGTCGTAACATGAGTGTGAGAGAACTGACTTGGACTAGCAAATCCTATGTTTGATTGACATCTGTGTCAAAGAGACTATAGAGAACGTGCTGAATAAAGTCCACAAAAATTGTGACATTTATAAAGTAATTCGAGATAAACTGGAGATGAAGGGATTTCAATTTCAACTTCAATATTTCAAAGTCTGTGATTCCCTGCATAGTAAATGCAGCTCATTTTATTCGGTCTGATTTAATTTGTATACTGTGAACCAGACTTAATATAAAATTCACTCCGACTTGGACTAACCAAACGGACTATGGCTTGTGATGGATATAGAATATTACCTATATCCTTATCCTTTGAGTTACATGAAGTTGTATACGTCCGATTTCACGACGAAGTAAAGCCACAGCGGGAAACGGTACGGAAATTGAACAACTCCGAAAGCTGTCAGGGAACTGGAAGTGAGTATGTGGGAGCACACCTGACAGATGCAGCTACTGGAAACGGAGGAATATGAGGATTGTCTCTCTCGGTCTCATCACCTCCCCGTGTGTCTGTCAGCACCCGAGCCTTCTGCTGCGATCTTATCTCTCAATCGCTGCACCCAGCACATTCCTGTGAACCACACACATGCATGCATGCATGCACACACGCACCTGCGCGTTTCAAATGCAAAACATCTCAATACGAAGGTCTGCGAGCCTGTCTCACAACCGCTCTTCCATAACTTACGACTTAATGGGTCACATTTTTCATGCTGAAATAACCCAAATACATTTTTTTTTTACTTACGAGTAAAATCACAGTGCCGAAACACTTTGCGGACTGAACAACTTTGTCAGATGATGAGGAATAGGTGTTTTGCCGTGTTCCATATTTCATACGACACACACACCATGTCACATTCACACACTTGTTTCTCACACTCGTCGAAAAATCGCTGCGCGCTCATTCGCCGAGCTCTCAAGTAACAAATGAATCTCGGGCACTCATAAAAGAGTTTTGAAATTCTTACTGGCTGACTCATGTTGGTCTACAAAATGTCACAGAGCATGAGGTCTACACACACAGAAACACACACACACACACACACACGCACACACACACGCACACAGAACTCGAAAACACATGTGCGCACCCAGGGGCCATTTTGACGAGTGAGAGCCCTCCAAACTGTAATAACACTCAGCTACTCCCTATGAATCATTAAGAGTATCCAGAAACAGACAGTGTGTGTATGTGTGTGTTTGCGTGCCTGCAGTGTGTGCCGTGAGCCCTGAGCATGCCACACAGTGTGTATCAATCATAACAGGGGCTGACAAGGATTTCGTGGGAATTGCAAAAGCAGGGTGGACACCTTCTGCTGACGTAAAACGAACAAACAGATATCAATAAGAAGACAGATTCACAGACATGAAACTGATCTGACATGATCCGAGCTGGTTGATGAGTTGCGGTGTAAGTCCCACTATACATACCGGCCGCAGTTCCTACATTGTTATGGGGAAATGCCCAAAGGTTAAAGCAGCTCTTCAATGCCTCACGCTCACAGAAGAACGCACATATTACGAAAACAAATTTCTATTTTTCCCAAATAACAAAATTTGGTCGCACATGTACTGTTCTGAAAACTTCTTACAGTTACGAGTATAAGATATAAGTTGTGTGTGAAGTCTTTTATTTGCTTTAAAATGCTTTAATTAGGTGAAGACACGAAGAAGAAAAAGCAAAGGCTAATTCCTCTGATATAGTGAAGCATGTAATACACACTGATGGGATTAATACCTGCTCATCCCCATTGAAGGACGCAACCTCAGTTCCTCAGCTGTTGTTTCAGAACAGGACAAATGTCAGCACATGTCCTGCTCCCTTCTTGCCATCTATATTTGCATTGCTGTATTTTATTGCACTTCCTCCCGGCCTGAGTATCCCTTAATAGGTGATCCCTTCACATCTGTGAGCGCACACACGCACACACACACACACACACACACACACACACACACACACACACACACACACACACACACACACACACACACACACACACACACACACACACACACACACACACACACACACAGGGAATATAGACTGGACAGGGAGCCCACACACTCTCACAGTAATGCACAAAAAAACATATACTTCCACAATTTGCAGCAGTACACTTTTACAAAAACAGTCGGTACACATATATATCATCACAAAAATGTACACTTTGTACACAGTCTTTGCTTGAGTAAGACACACACACGCACAGTTTGCCAAACACAACCGTTAATCCACATAATAAGAGCCTTTTCTCTTATAACTTTAAAATAATTTAACATGAACGAATACAAGCTTCTTACACTTATAATATTTAAAATGCTGGGACTAACTTGCTCACATTAACAAGGCTGTTTATCAAATCATGTCTTTGAGTCATCAAATGGTGAGGATGCTGACTTTTTGCAAGGAGCATGTAGCTTTAGCCTCATGCTCTTGCTAGAAGTGAGACAGCAACAGTCTACAATTAATTTTCAATGAAAGCCGGTGACATGAATCTACAAACTGACCCCCAACCAAGCGGCAATCCTCCAGTTCTGAAAAGTGAAGCCAATGCTTAAGTGCCTTAAACCGGCATTCTCTCAAATGGCCATCATGGGGCGACTCCTCTGCGACTCCTTTGGCAACAAAAAATGGTAAATGGATGGTAAATGACTTTCTAGTCTTCGAACCACTCAAAGCGCTTTAACACTACATGTCATTCACCCATTCACACCCATTCATACACTGAGGGCAGGGACTACCATGCAAGGTGACACCTGTCCATCAGGACTCTAACTAACCATTCACACCCATTCGTAAAATTTGAGGTTGGGGTTAAGTGTCTTTCCCAAAGACACATCGACATGGACTGGAGGAGCCGGTGGATCGAACTGTCAATTTTCTGATTGAAGGATGACCCGCTCTACCTCTAATGCTGCGTTCACACCAAACGCGGCGCGAATTCATCGATTCGCGTCCATCGCGCCGCCGGTCTCGCTGGGGACCATTTGTGTTCATTCGCGCGAATCGCGCTGGAGAGGGGGCGGGGCTTATCGCTCTGAAATCCCTAAACTGTCCGCCATTAACCATGGAAAAAATAACCTCTATTTCTGCTTAGTACGGTGTTGTGGAAGTCCCAGATATCACGGGAAACTAAACGCCGTCATGTCTGGGTTAATAACATTGTCCAGAGGAGCTCCGTG
Source organism: Leptoclinus maculatus (assembly GCA_032191485.1). Lineage (NCBI taxonomy): Eukaryota > Metazoa > Chordata > Actinopteri > Perciformes > Stichaeidae > Leptoclinus > Leptoclinus maculatus. The sequence goes on from JAVDOI010000006.1 coordinate 23,491,434, forward strand.
GATTGTATCGAGATGTATTCACTGTGTCTAGCAAGCCACACGTCCGCTGTTTACTACGGCTGTATGAGCCCCAAATAAACTGATTTGGCTGTGATTTAACTGCAATAAACCGACAAAAGGGGACTCCGAAATAACTACCGTACCTAATGATGCCGATTTGTCTGAATTCATGTTTTGTTAGTTCTGTCCGCAAGACGACAAGCAAATAACTTTTAAAATACTTGTTTTCTCAATGGAGCTCGGATGGATCGGTGCTAGGCTATGCTAACATGGTAGCAGCTCCATCAACACTCACAATAACGTCATCTAGACAAAAATACGGCAGCGTCTTTTTCATTGTTTGTACCATCTGGTTTACACACACACATTTATACACATAGTTTGGTCCGGTCTCTATTGATATGAGGTATCGTAGAGCTCCGGGTGAACACAGACGGCTCCGGTATTTATTTCCTGATTCAGCAACGGCAGAAAGTCAGTGATGACAGGGGAAACATCTCAACGCTGATAGGCTATCGCGCCACAGCGTCACGCGATTTTTTCGCAGAAGTTCAAATATTTCAACTTCTGCGTTTGAGGCGTTTTGGCGTTTGATGCGATTCGCGTCCATCGCGCCGCAAATTCGCGTCCAGCGCGCCGCGCCATCGCAGATTCGCATCACTCCAGTCTCATCGCGTCTGTGCATAGACTTTGTATGTAATCTAGACCGGCGAATAATTCGCGCCGCGTTTGGTGTGAACGCAGCATAAGAAGTACGATTGTATGGAAGTCAATGAGAACATTTACTTTCTTCTCACTTGATTTATTACCTCAGTAAACATTGTAAACATGAGTTTATGGTCTCAATCTCTAGTTTCAAGAGTGAAATAGACCATAAAGCAGGGTAGGCCTTAGGGCGTGGCTACCATGTGATTGACAAGTTGCTACCAAAGCCGTATATGCCGTCTCTACCAAGGCGTCACTCCTCTGCAGTCCAAAATATGGTCAGTTCTGTTAACTGGTTGCAACAGATCCAAGATGGCGAGGGCCAAAATGCAGAGCTCCCCAACACATTTAAGCGCTCCAATGATGCGGTAAAGCACCTACCAATCATATGTTTTTGTTTAACTCTGTCCGGGTCTATCTAAAAAAACGCCATTAGCCAGTTTCCAGTGCTATTTAACAACATAACATCTTTCGCTGGGGCAACTTTTGGCGACTCTATACGACAATGAAGCTCGCCACGCTTGGCCATTTTCTTGCTTTTGATGTTTTTCAGCCCAATATCATGTATGTAGCCATCAAGTACACATTAAAAAACCTTTCACAAGATTCTCATTTTAATTATAATGTTAGCCTAGCTAGCCAGCTACAGCAGATAAAATGGCAAAATTGTTACAAACAAATCTACTCAAGGGCAGGCGTGGCAACGGTAGCTAAGGGGCTTAGCGAATGCTCAATCGTCCCATTGAAAAGCATTTTATAATCCCACCTGTACAAACATATTTTTCATATTAGTCTTTCTCTGTGTTCTTTGCCTCTTTTTTTTTACCTTGCTTTTCTTCACTTTAGCTTTCCTCTCCCCGTGCCAACAGACACACACTCATCAGCTTCGTGGTTTTACATGAGAAAAGGTCTCTCTCTCCATTTCTGACCCCGTGCCCCAAACAAATCCTGAATTAATTAAAAAAGGGAAATCCCAATGGTCCTCAGGCAGAGACACACACTCTCTCTTTCTGTGTCACACACACACACACACACACACACACACACACACACACACACACACACACACACACACACACACACACACACACACACAGATTGAGTGTCTCTCACCCTCATGCAGTGGTTAGGGATTAGTGGAGCTTGTTCAATGATGGGAGTGTTTCCAGGTTGACAGAGAGTGACGGAGCCATGAAATTTGATGGATGAATATCAGTGATGGTTAGGGATGTTGACTCGTGATACCGAGTCAACATCGACTTATTTGACCTTACTTTTGTTATGTAACTTACGTACTAAACTACTGCTGTGTATTTAAATGTAAATGTAACAAAACACACTTATTTTAAACCAGGGGTCTCAAATTCATTTTCACTCTGGGCCACATCAGCATCATGGTTGCCCACAAAGGGCCGGTTGTAAATGTAAGACTGTGTAAAAGTAACTACTCCTAACATATTGGTAAATAACTGTCTCTGCATTTAAATATTGTTTATTCAAGTGTAAAAATATTGTACATGCAGTTATATAAATGTAAAAATATATTTAAGCACATTTCTGTTATTATAACTTAAATCTTTTTAATTTAGGGTTAATAAACCCACATTACTCTATCAAACTTTAAAAGAAAATGGCAAAGACAAATATCAAATATTTGTTCAAAGCAACCTTCTGGACCCGACCCGGACCCAATTTGGTCCAGAGCGGTACCGAGCGGTGCCGAGCGGTACCGCACAATGCAATTTACAGTAACAAATATAATAATCCTACAAACATGTTGCATACCGGCTTAACGAAGAACTTCTGATGAACAGAACCATGTATAACATTTTACACACTGAAAACACAATTAAACACGATCTAACAGAACCTTTCAGAACCGCTACCAAAATATCGTAATTTTTTCGCTTTCATTTCACGAGATACTCACTCGAAAAAGTCCTCCGACCGACGATCTATTAGCTCCCATAGCTCCTCTTGCTACTTAACGGCATTAGCATTCCACCCGGATTCTACCGAACACTTCGGATTTACTTTCTGTGAAACGGTTCAAACGTTACCCGCAAAACAGTGAGCATAAACAGGCATTCAACCCGCAGAATAATTCTGAATTTTTTTTCCCACTCACCATAAGATGAATGTGGACGAAACAATGCTCATAATCCATTTTCACTGGTGAAATCGACTTCTTCTGTAGTTTTACTGTCTGAAAAAGTATTTCCTGAACGAAGGGGGGTCAAATAAGCCCGGAGGACCACGTTTCAACATTTTGAGAATCGGGATTTTACGGAAAACTATCCTGTCAATCAAAGCCACGTTGCAAATACTGCATTGGCTAGATCCTTAGGCGTGTATAGATGTGTCATAGTATTGAATTGACCAACCACAGGCTGAGAAATGGGCACTCACACACACGCTATAGCGCATTCTGCCGTGAGTCGGCGGCCCCAAGAGACTTTGGAGAGGGTTTTAGCTCTCAAAAATGATTCCAAACTGCTGTATGTGATAGATTGTGCATGTACAAGGATAAAGGAAGTTAAATATATCGTTATTTAAGTTATAAAAGTACAATGGAACAGCTGGAGAGGCTGTTTCTCAAATGACGACCTTTCGTGACCTCTCGTACGTTTATGTCTCTTGCTCTGGCCTACTTCACTCTATTCACTCCAATTCTTTTTTGTATGACTACTGCCATTGTTTGCTATGATGCTGGCTGGTTTTTAGGCTTTACTGAACCTCATTTAATATAGTATTATCAATAATAGTGCTTTTTCACCATGCAAACCTGACATTTTCAAAGTGGAGCTGTGTTCCATCTTCATTTGCTATTAACCAGTAACATATACACAATATTTACACCTCTCACCAAAGCTCACTCCCTTGAGTGTTATTCATAAATTGAAATTATTCAAATAAACCTTGTAGTTAGAGAGTAAGGCCCCTTTGAGTATGGGTATAGTATTTTCGAGCAGAAGCCAAAAAAGGCCTAGGGTTCAGAAGGTTTAAAATCCTTTCAAGGGTGCGTTTGCACAATCCCACGTGAAGTATTTCATGTGTTGTAAAGCTACGTTTAAAGTCGTCTTCAATGTACTCACAACCCATTTTCATGTCAAATGTAGGGTAACCTATGAAGAGCTGCTTCTGTGACTGTGTTTAAGTATCTCATAATTATGACTTTCTATCTCATAATTATTACTTTTTATCTCATAACTTCGACTTTCTGTCTCATAATTATGACTTTCTATCTCATAATTATGACTTTCTATCTCATCATTTTGACTTTCTATCTCATAATTATGACTTTCTATCTCATCATTTTGACTTTCTATCTCATAATTATGACTTTCTATCTCATAACTTCGACTTTCTATCTCATAATTATGACTTTCTATCTCATAATTATGACTTTCTATCTCATAACTTCGACTTTCTATCATAACTTCGACTTTCTATCTCATAATTTCGACTATGGGGATATTTTTATTATCAAGTCTAACTTTTAATTTTTTAATTTGTTATTACATTTTTTTTTACTTTTTTACTTTTTTTTGCTGGCGGATTCGCGGGCCACATAAAATGACGTGGCGGGCCGCGGGCCTTGAGTTTGAGACCCCTGTTTTAAACCAAACCACAATCTTTTCCTTAGCCTAACTAAGTACTTTAGTTGCCTCAACCTAACCAAGTAAATCTCCATTAAAAGAGTGCATGCATGTGATGCACTGAAACTGACTCGCTATGCCTTTTGTTTTTTGTCGAATCATTTATTTTATCATTTGCATGGTTGTATCTGTTAAAGTCAAATTGAAATGAAACTGTATTTTTTTAAACTAAATAATTTTTTTGAGAAGACCCGCCAGCCCTGACACGTCCAAAACTGACGCTATAGTTTGAAGCGTAGGGCCACTGATCGAGCATCGGTATATGATGAATTGGGAGTGAGATTGTGTTGGCTAGACCTCTTCTTGAGGTTCTTAAAATTAACTAATGTGTTAAAAAAAAGACCAGCCTAGAAACCAGTTAAGTGTACCTTTTAGGATGTTTGAGTTGTCATTGATACACCTGTTTTTTTTTTAGGGGAGGGTAGTGATTACTTTCCTGACCTGTCAACTCGTAAAGTTAACGGTTCATTTAATTACAGTATTTCTGGCTTATCTCTCCTCAAACCTTAATGGAAAGTACTGTTTCCTGTCAGAGCTGAACTAGGAAAATGTGCCCTTGTGTCTGCTCTCTTTTCAAGGAACTCATTACGGAAATGATTTAGAGCTGCAAACCGTCTGTCGTCTGGCGTGTGATACTGTTGCTTTCAGATTGGGCTATTTCCTTCAGGAGCAATTATGTGGATTAATGCACTTTGCTGTGTCTATAATGGGATTGTGGCTCTGTTTTGATTACATGCACACATTAATCTCCCTCTTGCTTTTACATTAATATGACTCAATCTGGACTTGATCATGATCTTTTCTTTTGTAGGTCGGTCTGCAATGTTTGTCTTTGAATTTCTATTTTTAACATGACATATTGCTAATTAGTCAATCTACTAGGACGCGCTAACTAGGTAGCATTAATCAACAATAAACACAAGCGACTTGTAACCCTTGAGAGCTCAACAATCAAGAGCGGCTGTTCCGCAACCATCAATTGTTCTTGAGGCATTGGTTTCTGTGGTGTTTCATATGGAAGTCACAGAGAACATTGAAGCTTTGGGAGGCTGTAATCAACTTCTTGTGTCGCCGTTCAGTAAACAAAATTACATCTGTAGGAAATCAGGACAGCACAGAAATCCAATTGGTCTCTGTCGGCTGTTGATTAGGGAAAACCTTCCTCATCCGACAGGCTTGTTGACTGGCCCGGCTGTCTGACTTTCAGCTCTGCTATGAATGGACCTCCGGCGGCTTGTTAATGGCGCTGCCTGGAGCAGGAACATGGGGTTAATCTGCGTGGGAATCGTCTAGTAGGTAGAAACGCTCACCCCCTTCTGTTAAAAGTCAAAGCAGTCTTTAGACATGCTGAGTAAAATCTCCATGAAATCCATTTTAAAGTTGGATTAAATTGAATGGATAATTCCAATCCGATAATATACAACAAGTCCTCCAATCTATACTACCACAAACTGCAGGTTGTTTGGTCCAATCCTCTTAATACAACCCACTGGACATTTCCTAAATTACCGCCAATACCACTGGCAGGAGATCAAGGCGTCCTCATACCTCAACGTAGCAGTCGCAGTTTTATACATGTGGTTTACGTAGTCAAACGTTCACCGCGGTTTGGTTAAGTTTAAGGCTCGATATCAAGGTATGGGTTACAATATTGTAACATTAGTAAAGTAATTTATGTTAGCGTATATAACATACTTACTACTTATAGTTCAATAACCCAACCATGACTTTTGGTTCTATCCTCTCCAACCTCCTCACTACGCGGACACCCTTTTTGGCACATATTCAAATTACAGCACTTAAATGTTACATCTCGAACCGTAATCTTCAATTACGATACGCAGCAGTTTGACATATTTTTGGGACTATCATCAGCATCCCTAATTGTGATTCTTGAGTCATCATTAAATTGCATAAGACATACAGTAGGAGAAAGAGAAAGTAAGACAAAGGGGAGAGTATGAACACACGCTTGTAATCCATCATCTGTGGCTGTTCGGCTTCCATTACAGAGTAAACAGGCTGCTTCTGCAGAGAACCCACTCACAGGTGGCCATGTCCCCGCACTGATCCAGCAGATTTACTTGTGTGTGTGTGTGTGTGTGAAAAGTGTGTGTGCAAGTGCCGGTAAGTAGTAGGCTACAGAATCTGTGTGAAAGTGTGTGCATCTGAGTGTGTAACTGCTTCCTTTCCAACAAATCCAGGAGGTAATTTACTTTAATAACAGACCTGACGATGCTCCAAAACCGTGATTAAAAAACATTTCTATTCCGAGAAAGTGTGTGTGTGTGCGCGCATTTGAACCACCGGTAGCCCTAACACTAATTTTCTTGAACTAAAAAATCTCAGTGGGTTGGAAGTGTGTAGTTGCGACCCCAACCGAATAATTCCCCCCCCCCCCCCACACACTCATCCGCGATCGCTGAGGCGTATCATGGTGTTGATGTTGGACCAGAGTCTGCGAGTGAGTGTGTGCATCTAGTCTGGTGTGTGTGTATTTCTAGCCTTTTATTTTGAACGCGCCATGGCGATAGGCCCATATGCTTTATCTCCACTCAACATACCAAGAGGCTTAAAAAACTCTTTTCACTCTTTCCTTCTGCAGAAAATGAATAATGAAAGATTGTGCTCTGCTGCAAACGAACACATAATCGTCTTTCATCATTCACTCTTTGAAGTGTAATGACTTTTCAATGACGTTCCGTGACTTGATTTGGTCTAAGTTTATCATCTAGACTAGTTTCCACTATGGGCAACAGCTGAAAATCATCATTTTAAAACTGAATTGAATTCAAAAGAAAGACATTTTAGCTAAAAACATTTACAGTGACTTTTTGCTAAGGTTCTGTTACCCTAAAATATGTGTTAAATACTACTGTAATACAATGAACTAATGAGTTTGCAGACCAAACCAAACAAAAGGTCTAAAAGAGGTCAAAATTTAGTTTTTTTACTATGTCTCTTGTTTGCACTATACTGTATGCTGCTGTAATCCTGTAAATTTGCCCGCTGCGGGACTAATAAAGGATTATCTTATTTTATCTTAAATATGGTTCTGCTGAGTCTCCAGGGAATTAATGTAAGTCTATGTAATATCCCCAAAAGTGACCTAAGTAAACATGTGTGTGTGTGTGTGTATGAGAGAGAGTCATCAACAGTTTTCTGTTTGTGCTACTAACAACCAGGTACCACAGGTTATCTAACAAAGACACACTGACATTTGAGAATTGCACATGTTGAGCGTAAAAGCAAAAATCAGGGCGGCATCGGATAACGAGACGTTACCCAACAAAGAATGAAGTGTTTCTGTGAAACATAAAGCCGCTCGGCCCGGGACACAAATCATTAGAGCTGATGTCTGAGTGGCTGTTAAACCAACGGCTTCAGACCGGCAAAAGGACCTAAAACAAACAAGTGTCGGAGCCTGACGAGCCCCAAATCTCTGCAATCACACACACACACACACACACACACACACACACACACACACACACACACACACACACACACACGTGCATCGATTAATGTGTGCACACAGACATACAAAGTCAAACCCCCTGCACGCACAAACACCCAATCAAACACGCAGCTACACATCCCAGCCATACACAACCCTAATTCTAAGCACAGCACGTACACAAAATCAGGCACCGACACATGCACACACTTCGACATGCACAGACAGTGAAGGGATCCAGCTGTGCAGTGAAGGACAGAACAGGGGAGGAGACACAACACAGCTGGAGCTCAGCGCTCTCCGTAAGGTCTGATCGAGGTAATGTGTCAGCACAATGCAAGGCTACAATGCTCCCAGCAGAGAGGGGAGTGAGTGAGGGCGTGTGCGTCCGTGTCACGGTTGTTGTATTAATAAAGTCGTGGGGCACATAATTACACGTAGTCACATTGTGTGGATGTAAAAAAAACTGGACCCGTCAGGGTATACCATTCCATTTTAGGGCTAAGACATTTAGTTAAGTTCAGGGTTAGGTTTTAGGGGTGAGGAATGACTGTTTGGAATGACTCTGCTCAACTCAACTCACCTTTGGTACCAGCAACATCGTCTTTATCGTTGACACAATGATTTCAACGGCAATCAACTAGAGGAACATCTGCACGTCGTCAATTTTACAGTGTAGTATACGTAGAAATTGTGGCCGTTATTTACGGTAGCTTGGCTATTTGGAAACGGTGGGTTCATGCTGTCCCGTGTGACGATTTCTCTCCAACCAGTCGGGTCGTCAGTGTTTTAACTAGGGCTGCAACTAACGATTATTTTAATAATCGATTAATCTGTCGATTATTTTTTCGATTAATCGATGAATCGGATAAAAAAAGGCGAGTGAATAAAAACGTGTCTTTAGTCTTGCAAACTATACCACCCCTGCTTTACTACTGTTATTAACGAGCTAACGCTAACTTGTCATCGCTGCGGACACCGGGCGGATCCGCACATCGAACGCGCTTTTTTAAAATTTTTATACTCAAACATCTCCGCGACTTATTGAGTGGCGTAATAGTCGCGCGACACAACGAATCGATAATGAAATTCGTTGCCAACTCTTTTAATAATCGAATTTTATCGATTTTATCGATTCGTTGTTGCAGCCCTAGTTTTAACTCCACCTTCTAGTATTGAATCAGCTCGCTTGTAACCTTGACCGAGGCAGTACCAGGAATGGAGTGGTTCCATTGCTTCCGTCCACAAATTTGCCTTTGGAAACGCAAAAATAACCTAATGTGCAACGAACTGAAATGGACTGCTTGGTGGAAAGGTGGCTATTTTGTCTCAGTTCAAAAAACACTTTTCTGTTGAATAAAAAGAAAGGGGGCACTTTTTTCTGGCTGTTACTCCACTAAAATGGAATATGTAACTGGCAGTCAAGCTAACTGGTCTAGATGAAGGATAATGTCTGACCAAACAGGGAAAATGTATTCTTAAATGAACTGCAGGCATTTGGAAGCTGAATTATAATAATTAAAGCAACTGTGTCTGGAACCTGAAGCTAAAGCAGCTACATGGGATTACTTATCCCACTGTGACATGTAAAATTGCCTTCAAGTCCCTTGCACACAAACACTGCAACCCTGCACTTATCAAGATGTTACCCTGGGAAGCTGTATGTGACAATGTCCGAATCAGATGGACAACACATTATGTTGAATTTAGCCATTCATTTTCCAGAGTTCATCTAAGAAAACGGCTTAAGTCGGTGTAAATGTCATTCTGAGTCACAACACGTTTATGTATGTAGTGTTTGTTGTTGAATGTAAGATATTTATTGGAATTTGGATTTTTTTCCTTGAGCCCCATAGACAATGAATATCTCAAAACTGTATATTTATAATTAAAAACTCACTCCATGTCACTCATATTTAACCCCACCACTCTTTGTGCCACCCCTGAACAGAGGGCCACATACACACACAGAGCAAGGACAGCATGCTAGGGCTGTGCTCGACTGAGCTTTCTCCGAGCAGCCAACCCTAACGGACGAGAAAACAGCCCCTGAGATCAGTTACAGAGCTAATATGTACCTGTCAAGGGTCCTAATTACATGCACACACATACACACTTACAACCGTCAGTGATTCCAGTTACCCCAACAAATCTCCGGCTGTAAGGCTAGCGGTGTCCAGGGACTGTTGCTAACCGGTAGCAGCGGCCTTGACCTAGCAGCCATCGGACCGGCGTTGGGCTCGTCTTTGCAAGAGTTAGTGACCAGGCTGTGATGGGAGTCGGCTGGGTCAAGGCTAGTGTCTTCGCTCCTTCAGCCTCCAAACACCAGAGATTAAATGTGACTCAGACTGGCATTCATATTACAGCGGGGCTAGCAACGCCTCTGTTTGGGCCAGCACTAAGAAACACACACAGGCTTTAGTTACATAAAGAACATTTTAACCTCCTGCATTAGTGTCAACTTGTGACCATTTGTAATTTCAAAGGTTTTAGTTTTCAGTAAATGCCAGTTACAATCACCTTTGGTAGATGTATCAATTATGATATTTTGAATGTCTGTTATTTATTTTGTTTGGTTAATGTCCTTTCTCAAACTCTGATAAAAGGCAATGTGATATATTTTGAGGAACAATAATTATTTGGGCTGGAAACAATTACTCTTGGCAACTTTGTTGTTATTTTAGCAGCCCTAGCTTGGCGGGTGAGAAAGCTTTAAAAATAATATTATTTAGTGAATCAACCCACCAGGAAGTAACAGCACTGCGGCACAGTGACTAAGGGCTTTGCAAGGGAACACCTGCCTGTAGGTGTGAATGTGTTTGTCTGTGTGTGAGCCCTGTGATAAAACAGCATGCTGTCCTTGGCAAAGATATTTACGACTGTAAGACTTTACACAAATACAGTAACTTTCAACTTTGACTTATTAGAATACACTACGGATCGGGCTGTACTATGTTCTGCTTTCAGGATATAGCCGAAGCCTCGCCTATTGCATTCTCCTACTTACTCAGCTTAAATGTTACCAAACTCACTGCTGCCAATCAAAATAATAATAATAATAATGCCTTTATTTATAAAAAAAAACCTGTTCATAAAAAATTATGATGACGAAAGAATTACTAAAATAGGCACGAAACGTTCCTGACAGCAACTGAAGATGAAATCGAAAAATGTAGTTCAAACAAATAAGGTATCATTTCATTTCAAGCAATTGTGATGATGTTTCGCCTACACGACACTTATTAAACAGCATTCAGTGGCTACATTCAATATGTGTTATATTGAAGTAGTTGGTAACATTTTCTAAGCAACAAAAAGAATTTTCAGAGTTAAGTATTCGAAAAATCCTGATGTCGCTTGCACACGCACGTAAAACAAATCTTATTAGGTGAGTCACCTTATACCAGTTGATGATGGTGCTGTACCGCGATAAAACTTGCACCTTCTTTTTCTCTAACAGAGCAATTCTGGAAATCACAATGAAGAAAAAGGTCCATCCACTGACCTCAGTAAGATGCTTTTTTCAATTTAGAAATGGACCACATGAGTCTGCACATCAAAAATAGAAATAGAACTGCTGGAACATTGGTTAAAAGTGGGTGCGGTGACCACAGGTGGATAATTTTACTTGTTTGAACAACAAAAAACTAAATATAAACTACTGTACTGCATTTGCACTTGCATGAAATAAAGAAGGATTCATAAAGGGAAAGCCATCGGGTCTTTATTTGACACCGTGAAGGTAATGGGTCAGTCAAAAATGATTACAGCGTATCGTGTCCCTGACTGCTCCTCAAAATGATGTCACATGCTCTTTCTGGATTGACCCTGAGCCTTACGAAGGCACTGGAACCGGGTCTTGAGCATCCCAAAGGTCATCTCTACCCTGGCGCGTGTCCCGAAGTGAGCCGAGTTGTAACGCTGCTGCGGGCCAGGTTCAGGATCAAGGTGTGGGGGGGGGGTCTGCAAACAGGTACCCTCTGTCATCGAGTAGGTGACCATCGAAACTTCCTTAGATAATACGAAGATGCCGTTTTAAGTTTCATTTGCAATTGGAGGACACAAAATATTGATTCTAATAGAATATACCTCTATATGTCAACTCACCAATCTAGCTCACAAAAAATGTGTGAGCCATGCACAGACCCAGGCCACTTTGCTTCCACGTTGCATGATGACGTGGGCTGCATCACCAATGATCTTCACAGTGCAGAACAGTAATTATCTGCAGTAGCTGTGATGTGAGGTGTCTTTCTTTTGGACTGCTAAAGGCAATTGTGTAGACCTACCTGCACATTAAAGCTGTGGAAAGACTTCCTATTCCCATAATCGCCTTCATTTGGGATAGGAACATGAGTGCCATCTATGCTGCCAATCACACCTGGAAACTCTTAAATCAACTGATTAGTGCTTTAGGTCTCAAACTTCATATATTTCTCTCATCTCAGGTTTAACTAACTCAAGAGTTTTCACTGAACCTGCTTTCTGAAATGGGCTCCAGGTATTGTGTGTGCACCAATAACAACACACAGTTCATGTAATAGCATTATTCCAACTATGATTAATAAACAGGGAGCCATCATATGATTTGTACCTGCCACGGTGAGGCTTATACTCTACATGTACAGTATAGTAGTTAAAGGATATGTCAATGACCCAAGTGACAAATCTGGTTGCGTGTTGCCATAACCACTGCTGACCAATGACCTAAAGGTCACTTCTAGCATGCTAATATTTGTTATCCTGAACTGTCCTATCCTGATCAGTTTAACCTCCTACTGGGGTTTACTGACAGCAGGTTAAGTGAAACAGACGCAGGAGTATGGGGAGTGTTTTCTGATCTGTCAAGTTGTGTCCATGAGGGGTGAACTGATGATGCTGCAAAACACAGTACAGCATGTGGAAACCGTTGAGAAAGATGATTAAATTCACTCCTACACACTGAACAGTTTCACTTCAAAATAAGAAATCCACCAACTGAAACATACACATTGTATCTCAAAATAAATCAAAAAACCTTGGACAAATTCAGAGAGCAAAATTGCTGCCACCATGGCTAAAAAGCAGCAACCCGTTTTAACATTTTACTTATTATTTTGCTAATTTGATATTTGCATCACATTTGTAATGTGGCTGGTATACAGTGAGCTAAAACATATAATTAAGTAGACCCAAGCAAGAGAGAACTAAAGGTATTAAAAGAAGAGATTGAAGGAGAAATGACCCAAACCAAAACTCTCAAATTTCTCTCAATGGGCCTCACATGCTCAGCATGTAGGCAGGGTGCAACTATTTGGGTCTTGGGAGGGTCCGGGACCCTTTGATCGACACTTGAGACCTACTGATAGCTTCACACCAAAATTTCGGGGGTCTCTAAAATCTTAAATAAAATATTTGTCACAATTGTCATTTCAAATGTCTTATAAAAGCTTACTATGTCTATGTATTCATTATTCATATTATAAATAATTTTTTCAAAAACATAAAGATGATTTTCCACCGTTAACGGCACAGCCAGCCAGAGGTTTTGCAAAGAGAGCCTGTCTTCACAACTGTATGTGGACCTAAACGGACCCCCTTTGGACAATTTGATCAAGTGCCGTTCGTGAGAATGCTGGATTAAAGCTTATTGTTAACGATATTAGCTTTGGTGACGTGTGTTCAAAGCTTGTATTGCCCGATTGACCTATCTTGCAAACAGAACTAAAGCCACACTGGAAACCAGAAAGAAATGGACCCAATAAAGCACAGCTCACAGACAAAAAGGTACAAGCAAGTCTTGTCAAAAACACAGTAAGGTTCACCGGAGACTGTTTAATGAAGACGGACGACATGTCCAAAAAAAGCACTAGGTAAAAATCCAGAAACAAGGTAAAAAAACAACAGAAAACCATTCAGAAACAATCGCTGGAACGCTCTCTCAAACAGTAAAGACGAACTGGCAGCACACAGACTAATTACACAAGGCAGGAAGGGTAATTAGGGACAGGTGAAACTGATCAGCGTGGGGTAAACCAAGGTGAGTACCAAAATGAAACAGGAAATAACAAAAAAACTGACAATAAGAAAACATAACCTTAATCACAGGACCGCGATGTAACACACTATTTACATTGTTTGTCACTGTTGGTACACGTGTGCAGGAGCCAAAGAAAGAACATTCCTACGAACATATTAGTGAATGAGGCTCAGTATCAACATTAGGCCTCCACAGGCCAACTGTTTGTTCAGCTTTTCCCTGAGGCCATATTTTCATACTGATTTACCAGACCACTTTATCATACTACGATGTAGACGTAGCTATAGGTTAAGTTTAGTTTTTATATCAGTAATAACCTTGGCCGCTGTTGGAAGACAGGTGCAGGGTGGAGGCTGCACGTGTGCGGTGGTAAGCAGCTGAATAAGAAGCAGCAGCTGGGACCACTAACAGCCGGGCCCTCCCTTCGTTGTCTCCTGCACACTCCATCTCATGTTCAGGAGTTTGTCAGTGCACCCCAGCCCCATTACCTGATGTCATTACAGTTAATGAGGCTGAACCGTGTGGGTGTGTGTTGGTTTTTACCCAGAGGATCGAATCCCCAGCGTTGTGTACTGTAACACACACCGACATGCATACATACTGTACAGCAGACATGAATAGCAAAGAGGCCACCTGGTAGCAAGGACGAGCTTTCTCAACCGTGGGCTATGAGAACATATTGCAATATCTATTATGCAGTACTTATTATACCTGGCAGTGACAGCTAGATGTGAAAGCCACACTGCTTGCCTGTGAGCTCAAAAGCCAGCTAATGTCCTTGATACATACATGACCACCCATGTGTGTGTTTTCAGCAGCCTGGACTCCTAAAAATGACGTTCCCATACAGCAAAACTGCATTGTGTAAAGGGTCATCCAAAGTTATCAACATTTTCACAGTAGTACAAAGAGTACTACTTTTCCAGAACCCCCCCCCCCAAAGTAGTAGGCTACATATCAACATTTGTATCACATTACATGACAGTGGTCTAGATTTCGGGAGTCCCAACTATAGACACAAACACAATAATATGTATATAGAAGATATGTATCCAACATTATTTTTTTGTCAAGGCCAGGTTTCACAGACAAAGAGGTTTCGAAGGGGATAACAACCCCCGGGCGCTCCATCCGGCTACAGCCAAGGCCAGAGCGGGGGAGGAGACATTGAACCCCCCGTGCTCCCTCCGGAGGAGGAGGAGGGAGGAGAGTTGGGTACCCGGAGGCGCACGGCGGACGGCCAGGACGAGGCCGCCGCACCGCACTAAGTTTTATGGTTCCGAAGGGGCGGACACATCGTTGGTGCCGGACGCGCGGTGTGCGTTTTTAAAATGTTACGTTTCTACTCAAAAACTTGTGGAGCTAACATTAGTAACGTACATTATCACATCCATAACTTGTGTTACCACTTCTATATTACGCTATCTATTAAAGGTATACTTAATGTCTAGAATGTCAAAAAAATGTATTTGACTATTTTATCTATCTATCATCTAAACATGCTGTTTTTGCTTTTTAATATAATTGTAACAGTGAATAAAAACCTACTTGGCTTTACAGCAATAGTGTTGTTCCTCAACTTCATTGTAAGATAAGATACAATATACTTTATTGTCCCCATAAGGACACTCGAATCTGTTTGTCATGGCTCAGTTTCTAAGTGCTTTCATTAAAGGGAAAATGATTGTATAGTTTTACAATAAATATGTTGTTTGAATAAATAAATACAAAGCAGTTCAAATACATATTCCATGATTTCATGACATCCTACTGTTTGATCATCTGGGTTTATGCTTCCCAATTAATAATCAAGCCTATAATGTCATTGTATAAACTGATCTTAAATGTAATGGGTCAGAGACCAATGACGTTGAACTATTTTCAAATAATAAAAAAATATAAATAGCAAATTAACGACAATTTCATGAAGTTCTCATTCATAAAAACATTAAAGTGCATAAATGGCCGATCCCCAGATATAATAAATTGATCAAACCTCGAAGCGAAGGACTCATGACCAGAGGCGCAACACGTAACTCCCAAGGCAACTTTTGGTCACCTTTATCAGTATTCATTACCTTATGGGGTAGCACTTTATAATAACTACACACTATGAAGCATTAGTTAAGCATGAGTAAACACTTAATTCATCATTTATAAAGCATTGTTCCTACATTAATAATTAATTAGTATGCAGTTCATAACAGTTATAAATGTTTTATTCTTGATTAATAAGCTTGTCTATTATGTGTTTCATTGTTGTGTTTTCATACTTTATAAATGATGGATTCCCCATTTGTAAATTAAGTATTATATATTTTACAAACCAATAATTAAGGAGTTGTAGATGATTAATAAGATCATTTATAAAGTGTTAGTAAATGATTAATAACTTATTTAGATGTACATTATTCATGCATTTATATATATAATGATTTAGATATGCACTAATGGTTAAGGACTATGCTAATATATGCTTTATAAATGCGTATTAATACTGCAATTCATGATTAATTAATGATTTATTAAGGTAGTTACTAGTCCTTAGTAAAGTGTTTTGTGTGAGCTCATCTAAAGTGAGGACTATCTATGCCTTATAAAGCATTTATTAAGTATTTTGTGTGACCTCATCTAAAGTGAGGACTATTTATGCCTTATAAAGCATTTATAAATGACATTGAAAGGCCAGCAGTGCCTCAAAACCCATAGTTTTTTAACAGAAAAGGCAAATTGACACAACACAAAGTGATCAAGAACATATCAATATTTATTGCAAGATGCAAACAATATACTATTAAATACAAACATCTCAGCCATTCATTCATGTAAGAAACAAACAAACAAACAGATTCTCCTTCAGGAGAACATGGCTGGATATAAAACATTTGTAAATATATGACTGGAGCTAACCAGGAGCTTGCATATTAGTTTAGATTTACTTATTTAACTATTCATTTCATACCAAGCATATCGATCTCATTCACATCCACTCCACATATAACAGCTAGTTAGCCTGTCACCTGGATCGCTCTATTTACAACGGAGGTGACGCGTTAGCGTGCGCCTGTCTCAGGACCTCTAGTGCTAGCTGGAAGGCTAGCTGGATACTCATCGTCCATAATGTGTAACGTTACGTGCCAGCAAACTAAGAAACAAACAGACGGGCATTGGAGGCCCGTCAGCAGTCATTCTTTCTAGCGGAGGTCCGCGCGCCCTTTCAACTTAGGTCGGAGTTTACCATCGCATAAGTGCACTTCCGTATCAGTTCCTGAGCGAAACGTTTGTCCCACGTTGATGACGTATGAAGCGGTCTTTTCCTTTGTCCGTCCCACATTGATGACGTTTTGAAAGCGGGATTTCACTCGATTTCACTTATTTCGCTTATTGCAAACAATGAGTAGATTCGGCCGGCTGCCATCGGGACATGGAACTGAAGAAAAGTGCGAACAGTGGAGATCGATATGATTGGTTAAAATGAATAGTTAAATAAGTAAATGTAAACTAATATGCAAGCTCCTGGTTAGCTCCAGTTGTATATATACAAATGTGTTATATCCAGCCATGTTCTCCTGAAGGAGAATGTCTGTTTGTTTCTTACATGAATGAATGCCTGAGAGGTTTGTATTTAACAGTATATTGTTTGCATCTTGCAATAAATATTGATATGTTCTTGATCACTTTGTGTTGTGTCTATTTGCCTTTTCTGTTAAAAAACTGGGTTTTGAGGCACTGCTGACCTTTCAATGTCATTTATAAATGCTTTATAAGGCATAAATAGTCCTCACTTTAGATGAGCTCACACAAAATACTTTACTAAGGACTAGTAACTACCTTAATAAATCATTAATTAATCATGACTTGCAGTAATAATACGCATTTATAAAGCATATATTAACATAGTCCCTAACCATTAGTGCATATCTAAATCATTATATATATAAATGCATGAATAATGTACATCTAAATAAGTTATTAATCATTTACTAACACTTTATAAATGATCTTATTAATCATCTACAACTCCTCAATAATTGGTTTGTAAAATATATAATACTTCATTTACAAATGGGGAATCCATCATTTATAAAGTATGAAAACACAATAATGAAACACATAATAGACGAGCTTATTAATCAAGAATAAAACATTTATAACTGTTGTTATGAACTGCATACTAATGAATTATTAATGTAGGAACAATGCTTTATAAATGATGAATTAAGTGTTTACTCATGCTTAACTAATGCTTCATAGTGTGTAGTTATTATAAAGTGCTACCAATTATGGATTAAAAAACACAAGAGAAACAAAAGTGAAACAACAAAAATGTAAACACTGACAACTTTTGATTGGAAATTAGCTTCGGCTAGACTCTCTACATCTCTTACATTGCTTATCAATATATGGTCCCTATTAATTAGACAAAAATTAATTAATTAAATACATTTAATGTTACTCACAGCCAAGTATGAAACTTTATGGTAGTGATAGTTGCGACAGCACAACTTACTCTAACTGCATTGCACGTCCCATTTCAAACGGATCATGTACCAGTGACTACTCACAAACGGGTCTTTTAAACAGGTTTTAACTCATCAGAGACATAATGACGACTTTACTGTCTAATGTATGTTACTACTTGTTACTGCACTGATCAGTCTCTCCTAGTTTTGGCGTGTTCCTTGCATTTCTCATCTCCTTTAGCATCCCCGCTTCTCTCTACCCGCCCTCCCTCTCTTTTCTCTAATTTCCTCATCACCCTCTCTACCTATTTTCCACCCCCATGTCCCCCCCATGTCCTCCTCCTCCTCCTCTCCCTTCTTTTCTCCCAGTGAGACTGTGTCCTCTACATGTCTAAGCCTGTGCTCACCGGTGTTTGATGTCAGTTAATTTGCTGCAGTGTTGACAGGCGGATGGCTGCTCAGCACAGCATGTGTGTGTGTGTGTGTTTATGTATGTTTTTTCATGTGCATTCTTGTATGTGCATTTAAGTATGAATGTGAGAGAGTAAAGGGAGATGTACAGGGTAGCAAAAGTGAGTATTTAGGCATGTGTCAACGCTCCGAGCCGTGCACGTGAACCTGTGCATACAGTAAGTTACAACAATAGTGGTGTGTGTTTGTGTGTGTGGGTTCCCAAGCTGCTCACTGTTGTGTAATTGCTGCGTCTGAATTCGCTGCCCTGGATTACTGCAATTTACTCCCCCGGGAGTGCCGAGCACTGTGGGAAAACCGTAAGCAAGAGTGTGTCCATGTGCATGTGTGTGTGTGCGTGTGTTTGTGTGTGTTTTAGCTCTGTGGGAAAAGTGTGCCTGTTCAGGACGAGGGCACAATACAGCCTTTTCTCTACCGTCCACGTCCATGGAGTCATATTAAACTCGCTGACCATGAGCCCGTCGTGTCCTTTAGCATGCAGGAGTCTCCACCTGATTAAATAGAGCTCACGTAGTTTTAGTGACTACTGTACATCTGTTGGTTAGTTACATGGGGCAATCATTATCATAGTTTTGATGATGTTCGCAGTGCAGTACCTAAACAGGTAAACAGCAAGATGCACCTACTCCTACAAACAGAGCTTGGTGCCATAATGCCGTCAGTAATACCTCATACACATGTAAAGTGTAGGGTTGGAAGCAACACGTAGGCCACACCAATTGGGGTTGTTTCGTACTACTGCAAACAAAGAAGTATAAACAAAAACTAAAACCGACTCCCACTTCCTACATTAAAAAAATATATAACATTCAGCGGTGCACTACTACCACTGACACTTACACCCTCAAAGCTGTCAGAACATTTTCCTCTATTCCTCTAAATGTCCAACATATCCTCATACAACGGTTTCTATGATTTTCATGCATTTTAGTACGTAAGCCAGCAACACGTGTCAATTATCGCCACTACAAAAACATTTACTTCTCGTTTTACATGGGGAACGAACAGCAGGCTACTGACTGAAAGATTGCGGGTTTGTTGGATTCATCCACCTCCGTCCCGCCTGCCCTAAGTGTGATTTTTACTTCCTCATTAATGATTAAGTGGATAATATACAAAATATTTTTGTGGGATGTCTACAAACTACAGCGCATTGTTTTTTTGTAGCTTTAGCTACAAATGCTTGAAGAGACCAGCCTGAAATGTCAACTGTTTTATTGGTGCAACGTGTAAGATTTGGCCCGAATTTTTGATTAAAATATAAAATAAATGAATTATCAAAAGAATGTGATGTAGTAGCAGCTTTGACATGCCAAATACGTCAATGTATTGTGCTGAGATATCTACTGCCAACCAGCAAGGCAGTTCCTTGAGAGGCGATAGGGAGGCAAAGTCCAGCCATTATTTTGGAAAGAAAATATAGAGAGAATTTTTTTTTTATCCTGTTTGAATTATGCCATGAATTACAAATATGTTTGTCAATTGAAAAATTATTTTGTTGTATAGCTGTCAAAAGTATACGACTGTCAAATACATAATTAGAAAGACTACACACCCAAAATTCAAAAGTGACGTCTCTCACCGAAGCTACGATGAACTGGTCTTGCTCGTTCTTTCGCTTTCCAGGTGAAAAATCATATGACATCATATTTGTGCGTGAAACACAGCTAGGTTAGCCAGCTAGCTAGCAAGCCAAGGTAATGACCATGTTGGTGTTGGTGACCAACGAAAAACTATGAATTTCTTGACTCTCAAAATTATCTTTTTGATTGACAAACGTAATATGTAATTCATGGGACAATTCAAATGGAGTAAACTAATTATTTGTCTTTCGCCGTTGACTACCAAACATATTTTGGTCAACATAAGGTCGAAGAAGATCATAAGATAGCAGTGTTATTTTGACCAGCTCTCAGAGTTTTAGCAGTTTGGGAGATTGCTGCGTATTCTTAGTTGGTTGCTAATTAGTAGTTGTCTTTTCATAAAATAACTAATAATTGATGACTGTACATTTAAATTGTATGGACCCAGTAGTAGAGGTGAAGTGCTGCCCCCTATTTCTTTGGAGCATGTGGCCAAATTTTGCACCGTTAATGCCTTGATATTTCATCTCAATTTAAAGTGTTCATGTGCATGTAGACTATTTTGCTTTGAACAATGAATAATCCCATAACGTAACCATGAAACCTTTGTACATGATCTTTCCTTGTAACCTCTAAAGAAGAAATTGTCAACGAACCACATCCAATGTATCCATGAAGGATGTACAAAACTTTAGGTGGTACTCAATTTTGCACTGATGGAGGTGGCTGATGGTGCAGCTCACTGTGCCAGCCTCCACCTGTCAGTGGATCACAAACTTCCTGACAGACAGGACGCAGAAGGTGAGGCTGGGAAAAATCACATCCAGCACCCGGACTATCAGCACTGGCGCCCTTCAGGGATGTGGTCTCTCCCCACTGCTCTTCTCCCTCTACACCAGGGGTCTTCAATTAAAATTCCAAAAGGTCCGGATTGAGAAAATCTCCTCAGGCAAAGGTCCGGAACATTACAATAATATCTAACTTGCGCCACTTAGTGCCATATATATATATATATATATATATATATATATATATATATAGGTAGCACTTTATAATAACTACACACTATAAAGCATTAGTTAAGGATGAGTAAACACTTAATTCATCATTGATAAAGCATTGTTCCTACATTAATAATTCATTAGTATGCAGTTCATAACAACAGTTATAAATGTTTTATTCTTGATTAATAAGCTCGTCTATTATGTGTTTCATTATTGTGTTTTCATACTTTATAAATGATGGATTCCCCATTTGTAAATGAAGTATTATATATTTTACAAACCAATAATTAAGGAGTTGTAGATGATTAATAAGATCATTTATAAAGTGTTAGTAAATGATTAATAACTTATTTAGATGTACATTATTCATGCATTTATATATATAATGATTTAGATATGCACTAATGGTTAGGGACTATGTTAATATATGCTTTATAAATGCGTATTATTACTGCAAGTCATGATTAATTAATGATTTATTAAGGTAGTTACTAGTCCTTAGTAAAGTATTTTGTGTGAGCTCATCTAAAGTGAGGACTATTTATGCCTTATAAAGCATTTATAAATGACATTGAAAGGTCAGCAGTGCCTCAAAACCCAGTTTTTTAACAGAAAAGGCAAATAGACACAACACAAAGTGATCAAGAACATATCAATATTTATTGCAAGATGCAAACAATATACTGTTAAATACAAACCTCTCAGGCATTCATTCATGTAAGAAACAAACAGACATTCTCCTTCAGGAGAACATGGCTGGATATAACACATTTGTAAATATACACCTGGAGCTAACCAGGAGCTTGCATATTAGTTTACATTTACTTATTTAACTATTCATTTTAACCAAGCATATCGATCTCCACTGTTCGCACTTTTCTTCAGTTGCATGTCCCGATGGCAGCCGGCCGAATCTGCTCATTGTTTGCAATAAGCGAAATAAGTGAAATCGAGTGAAATCCCGCTTTCAAAACGTCATCAATGTGGGACGGACAAAGGAAAAGACCGCTTCATACGTCATCAACGTGGGACAAACGTTTCGCTCAGGAACTGATACGGAAGTGCACTTATACGATGGTAAACTCCGACCTAAGTTGAAAGGGCGCGCGGACCTCCGCCAGAAAGAATGACTGCTGACGGGCCTCCAATGCCCGTCAGTATGTTTCTTAGTTTGCTGGCACGTAACGTTACACATTATGGACGATGAGTATCCAGCTAGCCTTCCAGCTAGCACTAGAGGTCCTGAGACAGGCGCACGCGAACGCGTCACCTCCGTTGTAAATAGAGCGATCCAGGTGACAGATGGCTAACTAGCTGTTATATGTGGATGTGAATGAGATCGATATGCTTGGTATGAAATTAATAGTTAAATAAGTAAATGTAAACTAATATGCAAAGCTCCTGGTTAGCTCCAGTTGTATATTTACAAATGTGTTATATCCAGCCATGTTCTCCTGAAGGAGAATGTCTGTTTGTTTCTTACATGAATGAATGGCTGAGAGGTTTGTATTTAATAGTATATTGTTTGCATCTTGCAATAAATATTGATATGTTCTTGATCACTTTGTGTTGTGTCAATTTGCCTTTTCTGTTAAAAAACTATGGGTTTTGAGGCACTGCTGGCCTTTCAATGTCATTTATAAATGCTTTGTAAGGCATAAATAGTCCTCACTTTAGATGAGCTCACACAGAATACTTAATAAATGCTTTATAAGGCATAGATAGTCCTCACTTTAGATGAGCTCACACAAAATACTTTACTAAGGACTAGTAACTACCTTAATAAATCATTAATTAATCATGAATTGCAGTATTAATACGCATTTATAAAGCATATATTAGCATAGTCCCTAACCATTAGTGCATATCTGAATCATTATATATATATAAATGCATGAATAATGTACATCTAAATCAGTTAATAATCATTTACTAACACTTTATAAATGATCTTATTAATCATCTACAACTCCTTAATTATTGGTTTGTAAAATATATAATACTTCATTTACAAATGGGGAATCCATCATTTATAAAGTATGAAAACACAACAATGAAACACATAATAGACAAGCTTATTAATCAAGAATGAAACATTTATAACTGTTGTTATGAACTGCATACTAATGAATTATTAATGTAGGAACAATGCTTTATAAATGATGAATTAAGTGTTTACTCATGCTTAACTAATGCTTCATAGTGTGTAGTTATTGTTAAGTGCTACCTATATATATATATATATTCAAGAAGTCTAGTAGTAGTAACAACGTCTCTGTGTAGTCAACAACTGTCAAATCAAATAAAGAAAGTACACATCAATTATATTTTAACAATTATTATTCTCAGTTTTCAAATTTAACTGGATGGATTATAAATAATAGATAGAAATACATAAATAAATGTTCTTCTCTCATTTCAAGTAAAATAAGGGCTCCATCTAAAAATAAAATACACAAAAAAGAACTTTTGAAAAACTTACATCTTAAAAGAAAGTGCTTGATTTTAGAAAAATGAGCCTTGTGGCTGAGGCTGCTGACAGGTATTTGCTTGATTTTTTGCCATAACTCTTATTTTTGTTTCCCCTCAAGTAAAGTTCCAGCTACTGCACTCATGCCCTCCTTGACAACCTCTCCATCAGTGAATGGCTTTTTATGTTGACCCAAAATCCAAGCAACGTTCAGGGAACATTCGTAAGCACGTTGTTGGGCAGTGAATGAATTTGTTAATATTCTGGTGGAACGTTCATATTGGGCTCTTAAATCGTTTATTTTCTGTGCCCTCAGTTCGGATTGGAGTGGGTATGTTTGGTCTCGTTTCACATTGGCGCTTTGAATAATGGCCACGGTATCTGAGCATATGAGACAGAGTGGTTTAGTAGCGCCAGCAGGAAGAATGAACAAATACGAGTCCGTCCATTCTTTGTTAAAGCTCTGTTTTCGAGGTCCACTTTCCTCTTTTTAGAGCAC
Source organism: Leptoclinus maculatus (assembly GCA_032191485.1). NCBI lineage: Eukaryota > Metazoa > Chordata > Actinopteri > Perciformes > Stichaeidae > Leptoclinus > Leptoclinus maculatus. The sequence goes on from JAVDOI010000006.1 coordinate 23,515,764, forward strand.
GCCATGTTAACTTGCTTCTCCGACTTACTCACTTCTCTCACTGCTTCTCTCTCACTGCTCTCGCTCCGTCTCCCGCCTGTCTGCGTAATCTCTCTCGACTCACGATGCATTTTGGAATAAATATTCGATTGGCTGAGTAGCGTCACGTGAGATTATTTACAATGCATGTAATTGGTCGGTGTGTTTCCTGAACTGCCGTAAAGGCCAGAAAAGCTGCGCAGGTTAAAACGGAAGCGCTCCGCCAAAATGTATAATTCTCAATTATCTATCAATTATACGTCCGGGTCTGGATAGGACAGCGCCTGGGTCCGGATCCGGACCGCGGTCCGCCTATTGACGACCCCTGCTCTACACTAACGACTGCACCTCGGAGGACCTGTCTGTTAAACTCCTGAAGTTCGCAGACGACACAACGGTCATCGGCCTCATCAGGGACGGTGATGAGTCTGTGTACAGACGGGAGGTTGAACAGCTGGTTCTCTGGTGTGGTCAGAACTACCTGGAGCTAAACAGGCTCAAAACTGTGGAGATGACAGTGGACTTCAGGAGGAGCCCCCCAACACTGCCGCCCCCCCCCCCCCCCCCTCCACCATACTCAACAACACTGTGTTCGCCGTGGAGACCTTCAAGTTTCTGGGATCCACAATCTCCCAGGACCTGAAGTGGGCCCTCAACATCAACACCATCAGGAAAAAGGCCCAGCAGAGGTTGTACTTCCTGCGCCAGCTTAGGAAGTTCAACCTGTCTCAGGAGCTGCTGATTCTTTGCTGATTCTTTTCTACTCCACCACATCATCCAGTCTGTTCTCTGTTCCTCTATCACTGTGTGGTTTGGATCGGCCACCAAACAGGACAGACACAGACTACAACAGATTGTCAGGTCTGCAGAGAGAATCATTGGTTCCATCCTGCCCCCGATCCTGGACTTGTACACCTCCAGAGTCAGGAAACGGGCTAGAAAGATCACTGCAGACCCTTCTCACCCTGGACACAACCTGTTCCAAATCCTCCCCTCTGGTAGGCGCTACAGAGCTCTGTACGCCAAAACCACCAGACACAGGAACAGCTTCTTTCCACTGGCCATCACTCTCATGAACAATTAACAATTAATCAGACATATTGCATCTTCATTTGCACTATTATCACCTTTCTGCACTAATATCCCGAATCCATTCTCCATTGTCATTGTTGTTGTTCTTTATGCTCATATATATTCTTCGATATATATCTATATTGTAGTACTTAAATGTTAAATGTTTATGCTTAGTTTCTCTGTTCTACTTTGTTGTCTTTAATGTCCTTGTTTTTATATTTCTCTTGTTTACTCTATATTCTATGTATGTATGTACGATGAGAGCAATGTTTAACCGGAGTCAAATTCCATGTATGCGCACGCATACATGGCCAATAAAGCTGATTCTGATGTCTGTGTTGGCGGACTTTGGTTTGAATTGGTTTGCTTCAATCAAGACTGACCTGGACTGCTTTTGTCTTGTATGGTTGGATCATGTTCGCCCAGTTCTCCACAAATGGCGTTATAGTGAAATCCTGAATGGTATTTTTGTGAATGGGCCTGGGTCGTCATTTTGGCCGTGTGTGACCGCAGTGTCAATCCCAGCTGTCCATTTGTGTTAGACATTTTATGTGAACATAAAGGGCAACCGTGCCGAAGCCCACACGACAAGGTCATAAAAGTCTGGTGTAGAGTGGACACTAAAGACCATTGAGAAATGCTTTGCCCTCACAAAACCTACCACCATTCTCACATATACTGCCATTGTCCGGTAGAATTCCTGCCGCTGTAGCCAGGTAACCCGCTTTAGCAGCCATTAGGACAGATGTGTTTTATGAGATATGAGTAAAGCTTTCTCTGTTTTCTCTTTTAAACAACATATCGTCCTTTGGAAAAGAGGTAACCGATGGTGACCACTGCTTTGCATACTTTCCTTTCTTTTTTATTGCATATGCAAGTTAACTGCTTTTTACAAGTCAGCTTAATTTTTCCTCCCTCTATGAATTTTAAGGGCTCATTTTCCCAGGAGCCTTCCAGAGGTGATTTTTTTTTCTATGTGGTCCCTGCTAGGGATGTCATGAAACCAGATATTTAGTAGTCAATACTGGAACCAGGGAAATTCCACAATAAATCCCATGAACTTGAACATACACTTTTCATTACCGTTTGCAAACTGGCTTTTGCGAAATTATTATCAAAACCCTGATGATCCGCCTCCAGTTTCCTGGCAAAAACAACATTTTACAAGATCACAATTGATAGAGCTATAAATTACCTTCGCTAAACGCTAATTTTTACTGAATAGAGATTGAACGCATCATAATGTAACTCAACGCAACCTCCGTTGACGTTAGCTGTTAGAGACGTTATTTTGCCATGAAGCACTGTGCTGCCCATCAGCTACAGCTAACGTTACTAGCTCTTCTGCCAATTTCAATAGTTAGATTTTATATCGTCCCCAAGACAACGCCATTGATTTTAAGCCCTGATCCCCAATACATGCATTACCTACGGTACTGTAGAAAGACGCGTACCATCATGTTTTCAGAATTTAAGCATTGACTTGGTACCGAAGTATCAGTTCTCTCCCCAAGTGCCTGCGGCAGTGTCACCAACTGAAACTTCTTTCAATGTTTAAACTCAGCAAATAAGTGATTCAGGTAGCTAGTCCTATTAGGAAAACTTTCTGATACTGATAAATTATTCTGATACATGACGCATAATCATCTTTTATTTCGGGACATAGATTGCGTTGCACCAATTGTTTGTACTGTAAATACATTTTTCTAGGTCAATCTTAAAACCCCAGTAAGACGGAAGTCGGTGCGGTTAAAGATAATTTAGAGGAAGTGTCAGGTGAGAAGGGCTGGGGTAAAAAAGACAAAGACAGAAAACTCTGTAAAAAAGAGAACATATACATTTTTTTCATTTCCAGTATTTTCAATCAATTGGCAACCCCTGAGAAGGCATCATTACGGAGAACGTTAAAGAAAAACAAAGATCTTACTTATGTTTAATATTTAAACATTGAGATGTTTCAGGTAGTGAAGGATCTACAATAGTATTTCCCCAGAATCTTTAATAAAACCTAACTGCTCTACATGAGGTCTGATGGATTTATGATGAGACCAGTCACTTATATGAAAAACATAAGCTGGGCTTTATTTTCCTGACTTGGTGGTATTTTGGGTTTCTGTTGGTTAAATGAGTCAGTCAGTCTGACGGTCTTCTCCCCCACCTCCATGAGAAATTCTCCTCTCCTGGCAGTTCCTCTCCATTGATATTACCCCTCTGACCTACTTCGTCCACTCCAAGCAGTCTCCCTGTCCAAACAGCCTGAGACCCCTGCTGGGTCTGGATCCTCAGTACCTGTACAAGCCAATCATAATGTGTGTGTTTGCATGTCTGAAAACCGGGCCAAGCCATCTGTGTGCCGACACTGGGGCAGACAAACCCTGTGGCGCCTGGTCCTAATGGATTTGTTTAAAAGGACTTTGACAAACACTGGAGAATAAAGGCTTCTGCAGCATTGTGAGCACAACTTTGAATGGTTCCCAAATCTCCCCGGACTCCCAGGGCTAAGCATTTTGTGTAAGAAATGTGCATCTCCAAGCCATAGGTGTCAGTCGTTTGTCCAGTTACTGTGTTGAGTATACACGCTACTGTCAGCTGCTGCCACGCATAAACGATGAGGTAGTTTGGGAATCACTGATGAGCCAACTGTAGCAAACTATATGGACTCTTATAAAGAAATCATTAATTTCCTCTTAGCGTTGCCGTGAGTCAACAGAGTCCACAGATGGCAAGAAAGAAGAAGAAATAGAAGAAGCATAACGTCCTGTGGCACATCAACTATATTGTGGAATTGGTTAAATGTTTTAGTCAGGCATTCGTTCCACATACGGTAGCTCTCTGGATAAAAGCTGCTAGAAAGCACGCTTTAATAATCCATAAGATTTCAGTTCTGGTTGATTTTGAATTTCTATTTCTGTGAAAAACAAAAGAATTGTGCTTGGAGTTTAGCACTCTGGAGTCTTGGCTGTCTGAAATTCCTTACTAACAAGCTTTTTTTTCAGAATTGTGTGCTTTTTTCCATTTGTTTTTGTGTCTATACAATGTAGAAAAACTGTAATACTGTATTTTTTCCAAAAATGTTGACAAAGACACCCAGCTCATAATACTGCAAATATATAAATATTGTAATTCTCGGTGGGCGATCACCATTGTGTTAACTCCTTCAGCGATTGACAGTGACTTAACAGAATTATTTAAGTGACAATCTTCAAGATCGTAAAAGCATGGCTTTTTTTCTGAAAAAAAGCACATTTAATGGAAAATCTTTTCACTTAATTTGTCACTATTTGCATGTGACTAGTATTACGAGGGGAGCTCATGGTTTAGATTTGACCTCCCCATGTTTGTGTTTTGTGCAGCGCATTTGCACAGGAGAAGCTAAGTTTGTATTTTACTCAAATTTATTGACATTATCCCCCGGGTATGATGTCAAGGGTATGGATAACACTTGCTTGTATCAAAAGTATTACACAATATCATATTTAGATTTAATATTATAAATAATATTATATTATAAGCCTACATAGGTTTATATAATACTCACATAAACCTCTTGTTCCAGTGCAAATGGGTCTCCTTATGCTGCGTTCACACCAAACGCGGCGCGAATTATTTGCGCAAGTAGATTACATACATAAGTCTATGCACAGACGCGATGAGACTGGAGTGACGCGAATTTGCGATGTTTGTTTGGGTTTTTTCCGATACCGGTGCTAAAACGATACTTTTAAAACGATACCGGTGCCTAAACAGTGTCTGAACCGATACTTTAAAAAAAAGCACAAAACGACGATTGACGACATTAAAGAAAGGCTTTTTTTATTGCCAAGGCAAATTTTTTTCTTCAAATTGAACAATATATTAACTGTTTAAAGTATACTATAAATATAAATAAATACAAAACACTTGGCTTCAAACTACAGCTTCAAACTTTTTAACTTCAAACTATGAACAATATATTAACTGTTAACAACAGTTTACAGTATACTTAAATAATACAAAACACACACACACTCTGTACACACACTACAGCTTCAAACTTCAGCAATTCTTTTGCAGAAATATGAGCATATTTGCCTTCTCTGGCAAAATACGACATCGCCGGGGCCAGGGAGACCAGCATATGGGCAGCGTATGACCAGCGTACGAACTGCGCATGCGTGTTGGAGAAGAGCTACCTTCAGGCACCGAAAGGAAGCACCCAAATCTGCGTTGCGTTTCGGTCCGGGTAGGTACCGGTTGTATAGGAACCGGTGCCACTATGGCACCGGTTTTCAATACCCAACCCTAGGCGCGATGGATGCGAATTTGCGGCACGATGGGCACGATGGGCACGATGGGCGCGATTGACGCGAATTTGCGTCCAACGCCAAATTGCCCCAAACGCGCAGGTTGAAATTTTTAAACTTGGGCGAAATATTCGCGTTACGCCCCAGCGCGATAGCCTATCAGCGTTGAGATCCTCCCCCTGTCATCACTGACTTACTGCCGTTGTTGAATCAGGAAATAAATACTGTAGCCGTCTGTGTTCACCCAGAGCTCTACGATACCTCATATCAATAGAGACCGGACCAAACTATGTGTATAAATGTGTGTGTGTGTAAACCAGATGGTACAAACAATGAAAAAGACGCTGCCATATTTATGTCTAGATGACGTTATTGTGAGTGTTGATGGAGCTGCTACCATGTTAGCATAGCCTAGCACCGATCGATCCGAGCTCCATTGAGAAAACAAGTATTTTAAAAGATATTTGCTTGTCGTCTTGTGGAGAGAACTATCAAAACATGAATTCAGACAAATCGGCATCATTAGGTAGTTATTTCGGAGTCCCTTTTTGTCGGTTTATTGCAGTTAAATCACAGCCAAATCAGTTTATTTGGGGCTCATACAGCTGTAGTAAACAGCGGACGTGTGTCTTGCTAGACACAGTGAATACATCTCGATCAAATACACGGAGCTGCTCCGGATGATGTTATTAACCCAGACATGACAGCGTTTAGTTTCCCGTTGATATCTGATATCTGGGACTTCCACAACATGTACTAAGCAGAAATAGAGGTTATTTTTTCCATGGTTGATGGCGGACAGTTGAACGGCTTTCAGGGCGATAAGCCACGCCCCCTCTCCAGCGTGATTCGCGCGATTCACGCGAATGAACACAAATGGTCCACGGCGAGACCGGCGGCGCGATTGACGCGAGTTTGGTGTGAACGCACCTTTAGATTGGCCAATGCAGCCTCCAGCGAGATGCTGATTCGCACTGTACTAATATTATCACAATACCTCTGAGTTCTGTGAAATATAGTTGGTCATTTGCGGTGGAATTGTTTTACATGACAACTTACGGACATGACAAGTCCACACGAGATTAGATCACAGACAACCTGTGCGTATAGGGCTTGATATAATCATTGCTGCAAATCTGTCATCTCAAGTCCTCCTGCTGTCCTTTTAAGTTACTATACTTATTTTCTAACAGGTGGCAACCTACGGTTCTGCTGAGTGAAGCCAATGCAGAAGTGTCTTAAAACGTGCATTCTCTCTACTGACCAGTAGGGGGCAACTCCTCCAACCTTGCAAAAAGAAGTCAGATTATATAGAAGTCTATGAGAAAATGACTCTACTTCTCACTTGATTTATTACCTCAGTAAACATTGTAAGTTTAGTTTATGGTCTCAATATCTAGTTTCAAGTCTTCTTCAATACAGCATGATTATGGTCCATTTAGAGTCAAATAGACCAAAAAGCAGGGTATGCTTACTGTGATTGATAGGTCACCTTTACCAGAGCCGTGTACTGCGTTCATTGTTTGCAATGAAAACAACATGGTGAAGCACATAATCGAAGATGATGTTTTCTACCTAAAATTTATCAGGACTCCTTCAGCAGTCGAGTAATTTTGGGCGCAGTCAGGTTTGAGCGCAGGCAAATTCCTTTACATTTTCTAATAATCTCTTGCTCCTGCCCGCCTTTAATAGTGAACATTACAGAATTTAAAACTTGACAATTCAATGTTTTCTTGCAGACCTTGGGAGTGAACCAATAGGACTTTTACTTCCGGAACCAGGAGCTCCTGCAACTTTATGGGCACATCATTTTCCTTATTAGCGAGTTAGCTACCTAGATATATTCATGAAAAATAACATCAGAAAACAGTGACCGGCATGGATGAGATCAACCGGTGGTTGTAAAAAAGTTCTTCTAAGTGAACTTAAAGAAAGACTCATAGAGAGTGGTGCACATGCAGCGGCAATTCACACAAACAGGTCCTTCTTATTACTGAGCAAACGTAAATTATCCCACCCCTACATTTAGTCCAACTCGGAAGCATAAAACGCCTCTCTGTGTCCCAGAAAATGTTTCCTTGGTTTTCTGAATCACTAATTAGCTCATATCAATCAGCGTTAGATCAGCGGAGATGTATTTATGAAAAGCTGCAGACCGTCATTGAGACCCGACGATAGAATGAATGTCACCCTGTCCTCGCTTCCCGTCTCCTCTGCTTTCCCCAGGTTGCGTGTACTCACTCTGTAACCTCTCAGTTCATTAGCGTTGTTTACCATAGCTGGATTCTGCAATCAGTCTATCTGCGCACCGGCACTCGCCAAGCACATCGACGGACAAGTCGGGGCCTGAGAGAGGAAGAGCACGAGCGTGAGTGAGAGAGAAGGGGCGCTAAAATATCACGACGCCTCTATCTCAGTGACAAGTATAAATGGTCGTCCGCTTATCATATTGCTTCCAGGGGGACTTGTGTCGTACTCCCTGATCTGAAAAAAATATTGCACATCCTCCTCCGCATCCTCCATCTGCGGATGTGCAGGTCAATCCTGCAGGATGTGTCAATCTGAGTACCGAATCCGAAGTGCCTGTATGTATCTCATTGCATCTGACGGGGAACAAATAATAAAAGATATTTGCAGAAACATTCCACTCACCTTCCACACATCCTCCTGTTACAGTGTGCAGTTTGTTCAGAGTCACCCTGCATATTGAGTGCAAGAGTGTCAAATTATACTGGACGATAGAACACCACAACTCGCCATGGTTCATATTCAGTAAATACTTAAAAGGAATGCCCGTTCTTTGCACGATGTGCAAAATTAATTATAGCCACAAGAGATTTGCACAAATTCACTAGTTACTGTAATTGACTCAACTCAATATAGCCTTTTCTTTGCTTTGAAAATGATTTTTTGTAATGTTATGATCAGTAATTTAAAGGAAGATGAATCTATTAATTAACCTGCTCCATTTTCCATTCATGTGTCCATTGTGTCATGCACTTTAGACTAGAAACTGGTAATAGATTTTCCTTCACTCACTATGATCCGATCAGTTAGCCAACATGGCTATTATAGGCGGATACGGTCTTACTTTTGTTTGTTTTCATTCCAATCAGAGACAAGCATTTGAAATGATTCATAAAAAAAACATGTTTAATTGGAATCTTGCACAGCTTGCCCCGAAATAAGTTCTTTTGTCATCTCCACATTTTGATGAGTGGAAAGTTTCTTGACTCATCGAGTCACAGTGGCCACATTTATGGGAAATACCTACGTGCTGAAATATACTGGAATTTACATGTAAGATGGAAAGTTATACTTAACATCTTTGTTAGCTGACACTGACAAAAATCTACATCCATAGGTGACTGAACAATACTACAATATCCCTAGAGTAGTGTATTTAAATACAGATTCAAGACTTTACTACTTGTGAATGTAATGACTGTGATATAGTGTACATTTTCAAATGAACAGTACTCCAAAACCAAAGACCTAGGTAGAAGTAGGCTGACCAGATGTCCCGAATTACAATCAGTTGTCCCAAATCCAGTCCTGTTTATTTCTGAGTTTGAGTTTTGATCAGCTACTGTGTGATAAAACAAAACTCTGCTGTTGTAGGTTTTTGTTAGCCCTGTATAGTAGTGCCATGTTTTGATAAACAACTGCGAATAGCGGTGACGCATTTTACGTTGAATTAAAACATTTACCACGATTAAACCACGAAGCCAAACCTGGTAAACATCCAGCCAAGAATCTAAAACGTGACTGCAGATAGGAGTGGGGAGGGAAATACCAAACATAGTGTTCTACAAGGTCAGCAGGAAAGAATACAACAACTGTAGTATTATTACTACATTTTGTCGACACTGAATGTAATGTACTGGAGGCCACGCCCACATGGCCACGTGACCTTGTCTCTTCACAAACTTCACCTGTTTTCATCTGGTTGACCTGAGCAGAAGTAATTGTGTGCCTTCTTCATGAACACTCTGCCAACTGCATTGCAGCACAGCAGACAGTGATGACAATGGGAACCAATCGGTTGTGGAAAGACGGCAGGATACTCCCTACTTCCTGTTTCCTGCCAGACAAGACATGGCAAACTAAAGGAGAGAAAAAAAAGATTATTCCTCTGTCTCTGCTTCCCCAAACGTATTCGATGGATATTTTACAACCACCAATTTTTTGTTCTTACAAGGGGTTACATGATATCACAGCTCTAAATCTAGACTGCTTCAAGAAGGTAAACATCAATGCGGATTTTTCAAAAAGGTTGGAGCGTCACCTTACCTTTCGCTCTCGTACCGCTTGTACAGTGAGTTCGAAGCAAGCCTGACCCAGAATGCATCTGTGAATTGCGCATGGCTAAGCAGTATTATTTCCAACAATTCAGTTTTTAAAGTCCAAAAGTCAACATTCATTGAAAAGAAGATCGATGCAGCCTAATCATTTCCACAATTCACAAACATGAACTTTTCAATTTTCACTGCAGTTCAGAAAACAGTTTGCTCTCCCGCACCCAAAGGACGGTTTGTATTAACGGGGCGGTATAGCAGCAATCAAACAAAAGGGTTATTTCCATTAAAGAAAGTGGATTTTTATAAAATACAATACTAATGAATCTCTTTTAAAAGTAACAATGTGTAATCATAATATACATCTGGGGAAGGCACTTTAACTGAGTTATAGCTAGGACTTTGAAGGCGATGAAACTAAACTGACCCTCTTTTTCATAAGTTCAGGCGTGCACACGCACAGACGTCCCAGATGTGGAAGATCAGGATTTGTGTGTGTAATTTGTGTCTGGGGGATGATGAAGATGGATTTTGAGCCCTGGGTGTTTTGTCAGTGAGAGCTGTCAGCGTTGTGTGTTTCAGACTGCAGACAACATGGACGTGGATGTTGAGTGTGTCTCAGTCTCACTGAGTGTTACAGGAGTGAAAACAGGAACCGGGACGTCCCACTGACACTTTGGCACTGTCCCTGTGTTGTCATACTAATTGTCTGCATATGTGTGTATGTTACAGTGACCAGACATCTCGGTTGGTCCGCAATTCTCCCGGTTTCAAGCTGAGTGTCCATGGTCCGTAAAACACTAATGTCTAAATATTAATAATGATTTTATACTTGTTGTCTGGTCTGGGAGTTTTTAAAATTTTTCCAAATAAATGATGTAATATTTCACCCACCCATTATAAATCAGAATGTTAATTTGTATGACCCGATCCGCTGATTAACTGCAGAGCCTGTGGCTATAACTGCATTGCTTGTGTGCATGTACATGCAGGTTAACATGCAATTCTACATAATGTGCAAGTTTCAAAATGGTAATATGTGGGCAAAATGTAGCAACAAACTTTTTGCAGGTTTTGTGTGTGTTTATGTGCGATTTGTACATAGACACGACATGAACACACACACACAAGAGGCTAAACTGTATCCTCCGACTGGAGCGCTCATCGGGACGCAATGCCTTTTCTCTGCATTTACGAGCAAGTGTGTGTGCACTTGGCTAGCTGTCCCCCTATTTTAACTAGCTTTATTAGCATGTGACAGGCTAATTGAAGCCATTTGCAGGCCGCGCTGCCTCCTCAGTGACATTCCAGAGGGTTTTACAACCCCACAGCTGGATCCTATTGTCTCAAAAAAGTCACTGGGGAGAAGAAAGGCAGTCGGACAGAGACAGAGGAGGCGAGAGCAGAGAAAAGAAGAGTGAAAGCACCTAAAGCTCCTCAGTATCCTCCTCAACCCCTGCACTCCCGACCGCACCGGGACAACACATACCAGGCTGCAGCCTGCTTCACGCTGATCCTGTTGCTGATGCTGAATTATGTGCGGAATTTCACACATGTTGACCCGTGTTGAGCAACAGATATTTTATTGTTTAATTCTAGCAAAAAACATCTGTTTGCTCTCAGTTAGATTTTACTTTTTCAAGCCGCACGTGGCAAGTTTGGACGATCGTGTTCGCTCCAAAACCGATTGACTTTTCAGGACTTCAATACGCAGATATCCTGCAACATGATGTCAGTGAATTGCAGACAGGACACTGATGGTGACGCTCAATGCCAAATCAATGGAATGTGTGAAAAGGAGCTAAAAAGTATATATATTTTAGATTTGTTTATCTTCAGATAACCAAGCGAGTAGTAGCATTTCCACTAACATTTACCTCCATTCACACCTCGGGTGTGTTTTACATAGTTAAAGAGGGTGACCATGTTTTAAAAATCATCATGTTTGCCTCTTGCACACTAAAGGGCAGCGCCAATGACAGTCAGAGGCTGTGACAATTTTGGGCAATCAAACATTCGCCACTTGTGTCCCTTTAAAACACAGGGCATCCCTTCACCGCCAAGATTGCAGTGTATGCTGGATTGGCGTTGCCATAGTCTCTACTCACACCTCTGTGGCACATCAGGAGTTGCCAAGATGCCAACGCAGGTGACCAAATAACCTCGGTGCCCCCCAGGAAAATGCAACAATGGGACTCGAAGGGAAACAGATCAACAAACAGACTTGGACATGGACTTGTTCCCACTCAGCTGTACATCTTGGAAGTAACATTGAGAAAAAGTTGGTGCGTCAGGAACAAAAATTCCTAGTTACATCCCATGTAATGTGTCATTGTGGAGGACAAATGTGTCTGAGACGCCTCACAAGACGCCTCACCTGTGGAAATACAAACGTGTCCAAATGTATTGCCACAGACATGATTGACATTACTGATCCCGGAGGTCCGTCTTAAGGCCCCTCCCGCCTCATCCTAGGGGTGGGCGACACATCGTATGTGATGTTAGATATATTGCTTGTTCTATGTAGGATGTAGTAAATGACTATACTGCGAAGAGGTCAGCCTCCATTTAGAAAAAAGCTAGTCAAACTAGCCCCCACCTTGTTTTGTGTTATGTGTATATACTAGGCATTACAGTAAGAGCTTGTAGAAGCTAATGTCAAAACAAAAGTGACTAAGAACTGACTTAAAAATAAAAGGGATCCTCCGGTCAACGTGATAAGCAATTTCACATTCAGTCAGTCAATAATAAATAATGAAAATAAATAAATACATGCCAAATTACATTCTTTTCCTTGAGATTTAGCCTAACTATAACCTCTACTAGCCTAATCCTAACACTTTAAACTAACCTTAACTTAACCTAATCCTAAAGCAAGGTTTCACCCTAAAATGTTATGAGCTACATTATAAGGGCGTCCCCAAATGAAAGGCGAGTCCCCACAATGTGACTGTGTAAACACATTTATGTCCCCACAACGTCAGTAACACACACACACACACACACACACACACAATTCTCAACATGCCATCTTTTCCTTTTTCGCTGTTTGTCCTGTTGTCACAAAGTTCAAGCCTTAGTTTGTTTGTAGAAACAAGTCACAATTCATGAATTATAGGATGGTACACAATGCCTTTACCTGACAATGTTGTTGTCCCTGGTGATGGAATTCTGACTCTGTGTGTGTGTGTGTGTGTGTGTTACCAAATACACTGCAGTTTACCTTCCCATGGTTGAGGACAAGCAGTCATTTAGGGTATAATGTGTCACTGTAGAATCCTGCCTGACTCTTTCACCTGTAGCAACCACCATTTGACACTGTTAAAGTATCTGTCTCTCTATAACTATTATAATCTGTGATGGAATGGAGTCTTGCCTCAGTCTTCTAGTTTCTACATGCTCCAAACTATTGACAGCATTTGAGGAATCTTGGACCGAGTTCCTACTGCAGTTTTCCATTGCATCCTGATTCTCTAGCTTCCTTAACTCTTTCTCTCCTTCTGCTTTAAGATGAACTAGAGTGACATTTTCACTTTGTTCTTGCATATTTGGCTCTCGGTTTCAACACCCACAAAAAAAGGAGCGTAATATTTGAACATGTGTATAGAATGCTGCAGGAATTGGTCTTAAAACCCATAAATGAGTTAGTATTTTTGCACTTCCTGTTCCCTCGTCTCAATGTCAATGGCTTCTTGGTTAGATGCCTTAAATAAGTTATTTAGTTAAGATATTTACGTTTCTGTCTACGGCATAAAAAAACGCCAGTACGTGAAGTCATGTGACCGTGGTGTATTTCCCTTTTTTAGCATAACGTTAGCTTTTTACCTTTCACGCTTCAAAAATCATAAAAGCGGTGTTGATTGGTAAAGATTATGCTCAACAAAAACTGTTTTTACCACAGAGCTTATTTTCCCATTGTCTTTTTGTTGAGGGAACCAGTGCGATACTAACTTCCGGGTTGGTCTACAAAAAATAAAAAATCATCTCTGCAGCACTCTTATTGCCCCAAAAATACACTTTTTGCAGGAAAGGATGACAACTACTGTGGCGCCGGGTGTGTTTACTCTCTCCCTCATTGTGGGCGACAATGTCTTTTTTTTGCTATAACTTTCACTGTGATTTACAGATAACAGAGGTTTGGTTCTCAGTAACTGACACCCTGCAGAATTAAAACAAGCACAAGCGCACAGGAGTCACAAATTCCCTCTGAGGTCACACACACACTTTCCGTCTAACACGTCACTTCCTTCCATGGAAGCCACTCCACCAGGTACTCCACCATAAAACACACACGCACATGCACAATGCGGTGATTAATATCCTGGGCGACCACACGGAAACGACCAGGCAGAACTTTAAGGAGGAGCTCCCACACAGCAGAGATAACAGCAGTGTTTGTGTGTGATTTGACGAGCCCTGCAGGCTCACACTGTATGCAATGCTCACACACACACACACACACACACACACACACACACACACACACATAGACACATTTTCCAAAAACGTCCAGATACAGGCCCTGATAGCGTTGACCGTTTTACAGTTTGCACTAAACTGTAACGGAGCGTACAGCGGCTCCCATAGGAGCGCACAGCGGCTCCCATAGGAGCCGCTGTGCATGCGTGCGTGTTATCAGTGCATTGGGCGGTGCTGGGTGTTGCTTTTGAGCCACTGTGGTGCTATTTATACAGCCTCTCTGTCAGTGCCATTCCCAGGCTCTGAGCACAGGCTGGTTGCTGTGGACTCGTGTGTCATTGAGGACAGAGGCAGTGGCAGGCTGTGCGTGGTGCCATTAATGCATGTAGCTTCACCATCTTCACAGAGTGGTTTCTAGTGCTGTACACTGATGCAGTACATCGGGCTAATCTGACGATTATCCTCGCAATTTATCGGTTGGTCTATTAAATGTCCATCACATGTCTGCTCATGGGAAAGTTCAAGGAAAGTCTTCGAGCTACACCCCACTGACCTATTACCCCGATGATGTCAAGATTCAACAGTGATGCCAGGGTATCCACGGCAACCGAGGGCCAACAACAGCGGGTGATAAAGAAGAGGAAACAGGATGATTTAACAGTGGCCGGGTTGTACAGTAGCAGTGATCACACGCTAATGGTTTACCAACATGTTACACACTCCATTAAGTGGGCCAAGCGGTAATCACACCTCTATGTAATTTATAGTGGGTTGTTTGTGTCTGCATCTTTGTTTGTTTTTATTGCATCAGTGTTGCCTATAACTCTCTTGAGAAAATAATTTTTTAACAGCAGTGGCCTCACCTACTTTAAGAAAGGTCACTGACATAATTAAGTCCAAATTGAACAGATTACGGGGCTGGAAAGTTAGTTGTAAAAGCCAGAAACCTTAACATACAAAAAAAGGAGTCGTGGTATTGATCTTGAACCTGATCAGTCCTTTACATACATTGTGGTCATTTAATGGTAAAAAAACACCAAAAAAATCTCTCTCTCTGTGAGTTCAGATTTTTGGGGATTCTTTTCTTCACACTGTCGAAAGTGGTTTCAAACATGGAGAGGAAGGAAGAGCAGGGACAAGCAACAAGGGTTCCTAACAAGAACAAAACAGGGGACATTGCATTACAGTCCGATGATATTCTATATTTTTCTTATTGCCAACAATGAACTAGCCCTTCTAACAAGTGTGTATCAAAGGCTGATATCTCTTCCTCCTCTGTGCCATAGAGCCACGCTGTTGCACTGGGTGACATATTCCTTTGATGACGATGATCATGGGCTTTGTAGTTTATTTTGATTCAATCACACGTACATCCTCCTGCTGATGGAAATACTCACATCTGTTAGTTAGTTGTATTAAGGGGGTGTATAGTGCAAATATGTTTACTAATAGATGTCTCAATGAAACATTTCATGTTTAAATATGCAAATGAGGCATACGCTCGTCGCCGTGTTTTTTTTTTTTTTGCAACAGATGAACGCAATGTACCATATTTGGTATGCAGAGGAGTGACGTAGAGATGCCGTATACGGCTCTGATAGCAACCTGTCAATCACAGTAAGCCCGCCCTAAAGCATACTCCTCTTTATGGTCTATTTGACTCTAAATGGACCATAGTTTACTAAATGAACATCATGCTGTATTGAAGAAGACTTGAAACTAGAGATTGAGACCATAAACTAATGTTTACAATGTTTACTGAGGGAATAAATCAAGTGTAGAGTCAGTTTCTCATAGACTTCTATACAATCAGACTTCTTTTTTGCAACCGGAGGAGTCGCCCCCTGCTGGGCAGTAGAGAGAATGCAATGTTTTAAGACTCTTCAACATTCAAGCTTCACTCGACAGAACTGGAGGTTGCCTATCACTATGGTGTTTACTCGCTGTGACAGTTTTGATATTACAACCTGAGTGTACAACTAGCTAGTGGTTACTAACAACTTAATACACACATAGTAGTGGATTTACAAATTTCTGATGTTACAGTGCCATGACACCAAAATCATTAAGTGTTTGTATTCCCATGTAATATGCAGAACATGACCAAGAAGAGCAGATGGTAAAATAGCTATCCTGTACCTCCCATGAACCTCGACATCTCCCGGAGTTGTCCTGGTTACCTCTGGCAACCGTAATGTAATCTCTTGTGATTATCTTTAGTGAGGAGGCTAATATCTCCAGCCTGGGTGAGAGCTGGACTCCTGCTAATAAGGCTGAGTGAGAGCAGTGTTTAGACAGTGGGAGAGTGATCGCTCTCTGGCACTGCTCCCCGTGATTTATGACCTCCTTAATGAGTCTCTCTCCCCTGTGTGTGTGTGTGTGTGTGTGTGTGTGTCTTAGCTTATCACGAAGTATATATGCGATTTCGCTCAAGCACCTCCTTGAGTTTCACCTCTCTCCTTTGGCTGACACTCGCAGTAACGCTTGAGGGACCGATTCACTTTAAGCCCCACGCCACCTACAGTAGGTGGCATTTTTCAGACAAACACACACACACTCGTACACTTCCATTTTTTTTCAATCCGACTGAAAAAAATCTTGGAGCGGCAGTGCATTCCATCGGAGGGTGAAAGTGCAGACGATGTGGATGCAGCACACACACACACACACACACACACACAACAAGACAAACTGATGAAGCAAAGTGTCCCGTTTTGATTAATCAGAATTGCGTACGCAGAGGTGTCAGAATGAATGACATGAACCAGAATTTCAGCATCAACAGAAAAAACAGTGTTCAGCGGGTGGAGAATTTGGGAGCTAGACACACACACACACACACACACAGACACAGGCACAGACTGACAAGTAGAGTAATGAGAAAGAACAAGGTGAAGGGAACAGCTGAGCCGGGCTGCGTCAAAGAGCTGCAGTGGGATCCAACACCCACAGATTGAGGAGAAAATCAAAATAAAGTCTAAATTAAGACTCGGAACGATGCGTGTGTGTGTGTGTGTGTGACGGTGGAGCATATGGCTGTTTGGCTTGGCTTCACCAGCATTACAACCAAGCATGAACGGCCGGGCCGACCTCGCAAGCCACACAGGCTGAATGTGCAGTGGCAGACTCTGCATGCCCTGCTGCTGAGTGGCCCCGAAACCTCTCCCGGAGCCAAAGCTGTGACCCCTCTTACCCTGCACTCGGGGCCTCCTTTTTTTCTCTGGCATAATCTCCACCGTCAGAAATGGCTTACGCTGTGGCGCTGGCTTTGTCAATCTGCTGCATCTCTCTTTTTTATTTTACCACTACTACCCCTGCACGGATGCAGTCCTCTGTGTAG
Source organism: Leptoclinus maculatus (assembly GCA_032191485.1). Classification (NCBI taxonomy): domain Eukaryota; kingdom Metazoa; phylum Chordata; class Actinopteri; order Perciformes; family Stichaeidae; genus Leptoclinus; species Leptoclinus maculatus. Next base: position 23,533,196 of record JAVDOI010000006.1, read on the forward strand.
TGGGAATGAAACTCAGTCTTGCGTTGCTACCTGAGAAGCCTCACTGCTGTTATCAGTGGCTTGCTTGGCATAAAGCCCTGCTGTTGTTCGGATTAGCTTTTGAAATGCACGAGTACGCCATCTAGCCTCATGCCCCTGAGCTGCAACTTGGAGTCAATGCATTGCCCCTGGTTACGGGGCACAGGATGTCTGTGTGTTTATGAGCAAGACCGCCGTGGCAACTGAAATCCTTGATTCAGGGTATTCTGCACCAGCTCCGCAAAACACCGTATTGCCCTCCCCACCTTCCCCTCATCAGGTTGATTTATAGAGCACGTAGAGATGGATCTGTTTGAAGAGAAATCTAAGGTATGCAGCTCGAGTCCTCTGTCATAAATTCTCCATGTGGCTTGGTGAGCTTTAGGACCTCACACTAAGGAGGGTGTAAGAGCAGTGAAAGAGAGAGAGAGAGAGAGAGAGAGACCTGGATATCCCTGAAATAGATGGCATATATTTTGCCAAACCATAATCTCGAGATTAATTATTTGAACAAAATGGAAACAGTTTTGGGGTTTGTGTCAGGGAGCTAAAGAATGTCTATCGGTGCAGAGTAATTGTTGATAATAACCTAACGCGGTCATGCTTTCCGCGGTGGAACTCCAATGAATCTGCGCCCACAAATCAAAGTGAGACTCAACCCATTTTTCAAGATACACATGTTTATAACAGATTCAGAATAACAAAAGCGATCCAGTCATTCATCTCTCATTTGTTTCATAGAAGAGAGAAGCAACGAAAAAAATGTCTCTTCTTCTTACATTGATGCAGCCATGTGATAACCAGCATACTCTACTGTTTGGTTCTTATTTGTGTAGCAATATCTACCCCTATCAGTGCCATTGGAGATAAGAAACTCGCAACTCTTGCCAAGCTGGGAATCTCCATCCTACTGTACACGTTGAGCGCCTTTTGAGGTAAATTATAATGTTATCATGTGTACAAATGTAATCTTGTAAAAATGTAGTTTCTGGCGAAAAACTTGAATAAATACAGTTGTTTTCACAGCAATATCAAATAGATACTATTTAGATCTGTCTAACTTAGGCCATGTTAACACACAAGCACTAAGCAGCTAATACTACTAATAATAAAAAAATTCCAATGAAAAGTTCTCTTTCTTTTCAATCTTTATACATTGTTGTGCAAATAACCATATAGATGACTATATAAATGCATAATATACAGTTAATATTGTATTTCATTTCTGCCTAAATTCCTCACATTACCAAATAACAGTATCAGCTAAGGACGCCTAAAACACCAGTGTAGTTTGTTTTTGTGTGACACATGCAGTGTTCATTATATGGTGGTTGTTGGAGTGTACATCCCAGATTCCCAGCATCAGCTCTGACCCTGACCCAGGGGAGCCTTTGACCACGTAAATAAACTGTTACAACCCACTTTGACTTAAACCCTGTCTGACTTCTCCCTATCTCACCTCTTCTCTCCGGAACACCATGTTCTCCTCAGCTTTCACCTCCCGCTTCCATGAACAGTTTTTTCTCCTGTTCTCATCAGCCTCCACCTTCATTGCCTTGTTCTAAAATAAACCAACTAACCCCCCTTGTGAAACTCAATACTCTACAGCACAACACCGAGAGACGTACACCTCATAAAAGGACTTGGGGGGGTTTATCCACTTCAAACGGAGGCGGAGATTTAAAGGCCACGTCTGTTTACTTACAACCCTCTCTGCAGCTCTTTAGAGTCCCACCACTTCCTAATTCAATTACAGAGGCAAGCTGTGGAAAAGGCTGTATCTTTGAGAAACACTCTGACGTGGAATTTCCCTCCGTTCTACTGACTCACGTTGCAGGGTCGTTGGTGGTTGTACGGGAGTCATGACGGTCTGCGAGGGGACGGTTTGGCCTTGGTGTCTTTGAGAGCTCAACTTTGGAGGTTTTAAATCCATAAACTATCCGAATAACTAGTATAACAGTGATTAAATCTTTATCTGATTCATGAACGGTTGTTTGTTCGCTCCTCCAACCACCTGGTGTCTGGTCAGTCTTTCAAAACAATAATGATCTGGTAGATAGGACTTGATTTGTTCTACTTCACTTGTTTATGTTGTAAGAATCTGTGGGAAAGACGTCGGCAAATGGACATAAACGATTAATGCACATGCATTTCTGTTTACACTACTTGCCTAACCGTCCTCGTGAGAAGTCTTTATCATCTATTAGAAGGCCAAGATTAATCATTCAATCAGTTAGAATATCGTGTATTGTCCTGCAGCATACTTGAGAATGCAAGCGTAAGTTTTCCTATAGCAACAATGGCACAAATATCCATCGGGTGCAAGTGATGTCGCCCAACAGGCTGGTCTCATCCACCATTCGTAGCAAAAGCTACAAAAAAACAAATGCGCCTTAATTCATAGATATCCCGCTACATTTTTTTGTATGTTATCCCCGAAATCACGAGTGAGAATAAAGATCAGTAAAGCACACACAGGGCGGGCGGTAATGGGTCCAACAAACAGCAATCTTTCAGCCAGGAGATCCGTGTTCCTTCCCGATGTGAAACAAGAAGTCAACGTTGACGTTTTTGTCACATACATTTTGTAAATGGTTACGGTATTTCCGTGGTTATTTTAACCCGAACGACGATCTTTTCCTAAACCTAACCAAGTATTTTTGATCCTTAACCTGACTGCGTTTCCTGTGAAGACTGAAGTTTATTTTGAACCGCATGTATGTAAAGAGTAAATTGACACGTGTTTTCATAACAAAACGCACGACAAGATGAGTGTAACAGAGTTAATGATTCCAGTTGCCATCACTGGTCATTATTTGCTCATTTTACTGTGAATTTAAGTTATTAGTAATCCATATCATTTTCATATTATTTCCTCCTATTTCTGTAAATATAATTTACAACTTATTATCATTAGTTTCCCACGGAGACAAGTGTGTTGTGTGTCACATGAGCACCCTCTGCTGGGCCCCTGCAGACTTGAGTGGTGCGCCCCGCTGTCCGTGACCAGTCTGCTGCACGCTGTCCCCGTGGTAGGTTGATCTGTGACGAGCTCCGTTGTGATATCTGTATAAGTTCCTCTTTGTTCGTAGAATTGTTTCGATTTATAATTTCTAGAGCAAATGCTTTATACTGCTAACTTTATTTAGCATTAGTAACATGCTAACAAATAGCTAGCTAAAGCATTTGTTTCTTTGCTTTGGCAGTTCCCGGAGTTTGTGACCACGAGGTGGGCTGTGAGACACCCTGCTTCTGTTTGTTACCAGGTATATTGAGATAAATGTCATTTTGTTTACATGTAAGACCAGTCTGCTGCACGCTGTCTCCGTGTTCCCGGAGTTTGTGACCACGAGATGTGTCTACTATATGCTGTCCAGTGAATAAACGGCTGATTGGAGCCAAAAAGATATGAAGTGTGCCTGAATCAAAACACAACGCAAAAGAGAGAGTACACAACTGCTACATGAGGAGTAACTTTCATAGGGTATCATACGAACCGTTCTTTGAAGATATGTGGCAACCAACGACCAAGCAGTGGTCAGTATTTATTAGCCATCATGCTGTAACGATTTCTGTTTCTGAGATTTGAGCTCAGTGAAGCAAAACATAACATTCAACAGCACATTCTAAGCCACTGCGAGTGTTTTTATAATGTTTATGTTACTCAGTGCCTTATTGTATATGGTTATGTATATTGTATGTAGTGTAGTGCTACCACTCTTCATGAATTCTTCTTCTTTGTGTTTTCAGATATTCTAATGCATTTCTTTGCCCTATAAAGTTTTGATGTTTTTGAAAGATGGCGTGACGAATGAAGTGTCGTAGGTGTTTTTAAGTCAATTATTTTCTTTGCATGATCAACACATAGCTCCAGGCAAGTAGTGCAACATAAAACAACTGACCAACAAAATGTACATAATTTTCATCAGATTTTATTTTGTATCTATTTTCTTTCATTTGTGTAGCTGAAGGTGTTTCGATGGGCCTCACGGACCCAGATCAGTAATGGGTGCCCCGTCCAAGCTCTCTGAGAAGACAGGGAAAAATGATTTCAGTTAAATAAATTACATTTGAAGGTGGGTTTAAGAAAGTAGTGTGTTTTTTTTCATATAGCAACAGCCATATGTTATGTCCTAATATGCCACCATGGTGGATGTTTCAATCAGTTTGGATTTTACTGTGTCCATGAAAAACGATTAAAAACAGCTCCTAATAAGAAATCATAAGGAATAGCACACATGTACTGTATGATATGAAGATATATATCTCAAATAATAAAAAATACATTGAATCAAAATGAGGCTAAACTACTTGCCTATAGTTTTCGTCAACTTAAACTAATACATTTTAGTCAAAAGACGAAGACTACCGGTAGATCTAAATTGGCTAAAAAAAAAAAAGAATCAAAACCAGTGAGAGAGCAGCACCATACGGCCTCTGAAACGCATTTAAAAAGAAAAGATTCAGCTCAGAGTGGTGGTGACAGTCGTATTGACACTGAGATCAAGATTGTATGACTTAAAGACTTTATACATTTGGAGCGGAAAAAAAGAAGAAAACTGAATGTAGGTGACTATCGGCAACTTTAGCTTAGTCACCGAGAGGCTAAGCAGGGGAAGACTAACCTGCGGACGCGCTGGCGAATAAATGATTCACGCAGATCCAGTGGCTGAGTTTTGTGAGTTTATTGTGGATACAAACAACCTTGGTTCTGGATATCTTTATGTCTCCAGGCATAAAGTTGCGCTTGACTTTTGTCCATTTCTGTCGTTCTTGTAGTTGTGGCAAGTACTCCTTAGTCCACCTTTTCCAAAAAAGATCGGACATATATTGGACTTGCTTCCATCTTCGACGTGCATAGATGTCCTCCTTCTGAAACAGACCGGTGGAAGACATGGTTTGGTTTTGAGGAGCAGAAGATGGTTGGGTGTCAATGCCTCCAAGTCGTTTGGATCAGTGGATTCCTTAGTGATGGGTCTACTGTTGAGGATTGATTCCACCTCACAGAGCACTGTGTGGAGTAATTCCTCATCCAGACGTTGTGTCCTCAAGGTGGAGTTGAGGATCTTTCTGATGGAACGGATTAACCTCTCCCATGCTCCTCCGTGATGTGATCCAGTGGGAGGGTTGAATATCCACCTAATTCCCTTCAACGAGAGTACGTCATTTATCTTTTCCAAGTTCCATCCTTCAATGGCTCGTCTCAATTCACGCTCTGCACCGACAAAGTTGGTGCCATTATCTGACCGTAGCTCTTGGACCTGTCCTCGTCTTGCGATGAAGCGTCGCAAGGCATTAATAAACGAATCTGTGTCCAGCGATGAGGCAACTTCAATGTGTACAGCTCTTATTGCCAAGCACGTGAAGATGACTCCATATCTTTTAACAAGGCTCCTTCCACGCTTAACCTCAAATGGACCAAAGTAGTCAACTCCGACGTTACTAAAGGGAGGCTGTTCTGAGGAAACTCTGTCTTCAGGCAAATCTGCCATTTGCTGTTGACCTGCAGATCCATGTAGCCGCCGACACACCACACATTTAGACAAGATCCTCCTAATGGAACCGCTTGCACCAGGGATCCAGTATCTCTGGCGTAGTCTGGACAACATGTGATTCCTACCACCGTGGCCAATCTCTTCATGAATGTGACGTAGGATGAGGTCCGAGATATGAAGGTCCTTAGCTATTATTGCAAGATGTTTGGACTCTTCAAGCATGGCCGCCTTGCTAAGTCGTCCTCCAACTCTCAACACGCCATCTTCCAGTATTGGATTGAGCTTATATGTATGGCTGTTTCTTTTTACACCTTTTCCCCTTTTGAGGCAAGAGATCTCTTCTGAAAAGCTTCTCCTCTGACAGAATCAGATTATTTGTATTTCAGCTTCTCTGATCTCTCCCAATGAGAGATAACCACGATAGAGCTTGCTCTTGAAATCATGCATCTCCTTAACGTGAGCATCTTCCTGTTGAGTTTCATGTGACACAGACTGAGCGAGATGTGCAGTGATCTCCTTCTTCTTCCTGATACTCAAAAGCAAAAATTTGAGCTTTAGGATCCAGCTTATCACTCTTGTGAGACGCGTCCAAGATGAGGTGCGGTCGATTAGACGTGTCACAGCGTCATCTACGTCTTGTGCTGTGGAAACCTCAATTGCAGCCGATACCTTGACCTCTGGATCGTCAGTTGGAAGTTCCTGCAAGCTGTCTGGGTTAACAGGCCAATCTTCCTCTGGTTGCATGAGAAATGAGAGACCAGATATCCATGTTTTGTTCCTTAAGAAAAGGTCTGCCGTCGTGCCTCTGGAGGCAAGGTCTTCAGGATTGTGTGTAGTATTTACATATCTCCATTGAGATGCATCGGAAAGTTTGAGAATCTCTGTGACTCTGTTTGCCACAAAGATTCGAAACCTAGAAGTTTCATTCTTGATGTATTTCAGTACAGAAGTACTATCTGTCCAGAGTCTTGAAGCTGTAGTCTTAGCTCCTTTCTCCAAAGTTTGTCCATACGAGCTGCTACAACGGCTGCTGTTAATTCCATACGTGGAATTGTAACAGATTTTAGAGGGGCAACCCTGGATTTTCCCATGATGAAGGAGCTGTATGTCTGAGAGTGCTCGTTGTGCAACTGCAGGTTACAGTACCATATCCCTCTTCGCTTGCGTCGGCAAAATGGTGCAATTGAGCAGTAATTGCTTCTCCAAAGTTAAAAGGTTTTATACATCTTCTGATGTTGAAGCCTTCCAACAGATATAGATCCTTCACCCAGTTTATCCACTCCTGAGCAGCTAGTGCTGGTATGAGATCATCCCATCCTAGCCCCTTCCGGCACAGGTCCTGAAGGATCCTTTTAGCTGTAAAGACTACTGGAGATAAAATCCCCAGAGGGTCGTAGAAAGAGCTGACTGTTGAAAGGATTCCTCTGCGGGTCAATGGTCTCTCCTTAATAGTTATATTGAACTTAAAGGTGTCAGACTGAACACACCACCCCACCCCCAGTGCTCTTTCGACAGGCAGTATGTCATGGTCCACATCCAGGTCCTTAACTTCTTTTGCCATCTCCTCCTCCGGTATTTCTGACAGCACGCTTCGACGGTTGCTTATCCATTTTGTTAGATGAAAGCAACCCTTGGCACAGATCGTTCCAAGATCCTTGTAGAGGGACATGGCTTCTTGTTCCGAGGCTACTGAAGCAAGACAGTCGTCTACATAGAAATTGTGCATAATGGTTTCAATCACCTGCTGGCTAAAGAGCTCCTTGTTGTCTTCTGCACACTTTCGTAGAGCAAAATTAGCACAGCTTGGCGATGATGTTGCCCTGAACAAGTGAACAACCATTCTGTACTCCTCCATACAATGACTCAAGTCTCCACTAGGCCACCACAGAAAACGCAACAGGTCGGCATCTTCTTCCGGAACTCGAACCTGATGAAACATAGCCTCAATGTCAGACATCAGAACAATAGGCTCTTTCCTGAACATGGTCAGGACTCCAATCAGTGTACATGTCAGATCAGGACCGCTCAGGAGTTGTGCATTGAGTGATGCACCTTGGAATGATGCTCCACAATCGAAAACGACTCGGATCTTTCCTTTCTTGGGATGGTATACCCCGTGGTGTGGAATATACCAAACTTTACCATCACTGCGTTCCAGCGCTGGGGCTGGCACTCTTTCCGCATATCCAGCGGATATGAGGTCGTTCATGAAAGTAGTGTAGTCTTTGTGAAATGCCGCATCCCTAATTAGCCTCCTCTTTAGGTTAAGGCCACGCTGTTCTGCAATCCTACGATTGTTGGGCATGCTCATCGCTCTGTTTCTCAAAGGTAAAGCGATGCTGTATTGGCCGTCCACAAGTTTCGCGGTCTTGTTGGCCATTTCCAAGAACTTGCAGTCTTCCCTCGACGGCCCTGTCTGTTCATCTTGACTGCACTCAGGGAAGTCGATTCTGAATTGCTGTTTCCAGAGTTCATCGAGTGTTACGGCAGAAATCCTGTTGATAGTCACCACAGGATGACACGCAGCTTCATCACAGCATTCTCCACCAAGTGGTCCGTTCACTGTCCAACCAAGCATTGTCTTGACGGCATATGGCCCTTCATCCACACTCCGGATGACTTCGAGAGGTTCTAAAGCTCTGGCCACGTTCATGCCTATCAAGAGCTCCACATCTGCATCTATCTCGGGCAGGTAGATGCTTTTCAAATGAGGCCATTTATGCAGGTTTTGCTGTCGTGGGATGTTACTCCTGTTCACAGGCATTCTAAGTTGAGTAAAGATGTCTGGCATTTCACAGTACAACCCACTATCCAGTCCAGCCACTTCCAGGTCTGACACAATGCAATTGTCCACAATTTGGCCCATGGTGCGCAAAAGAATCTTTGTTTTTCTTCCAGTGAGATTCAGTTTATTCATCAGACCCAATGTGCAGAAGGATGCTGAACTCCCTTGGTCTAAGAAGGCATAGGTTTCTACTGTTCTTTGACCTTTCGTAGATTTGACCTTTACTGGTACGATAGTTAGTTTACAGTTTTGTTCACCGGCCCCAGTGAGACCACTGGTTTGGACTGCAACCAGGGAACTGTCCACTGTACCCTCAAGGTTGCTCTTGCCTTTCTCCAAATGTGCTCTTTCCTCGGGATGGATGTGAAGCATACTAGGGTGTCTGAAACCACATGTTTCGCAAGACAGACGTTTCCTGCAGTCCTTGCTGATGTGTCCAATACGCAAGCAGCCAAAACAAACTCCATTCGTTTTCAGGAAATCAATCTTCTCACTGTGTGCCCTCTTCCCCAATAGAGCGCACAACTCCAGCATGTGTCCGCCTTTACAATACAGGTGTGCGCCAGTAACTTTGGGACGTCTTGTATGTTTCCAAATACAGGATCTGTTAAAATCTTTACTTGACGCTCGATAAAACCCACAACATCAACCAACTTAGCTCTTCGGTGATCCCTTTCCTGGATGTCACATGCCACTGTTCTCCATTTGTCCCTGAGCTTGTAGGGCAATCTTCTTATCACAGTGAGCATATTAGCAGGTGTGTTCAATTCGCACAGACTGTGAACCTCCTCCATGGCGTTGCAACATCCACGCAAAAACAGACTGTATGCCTGTAAAGCCTTTCCGTCATCTGACATAATTGATTGCCATGAGGAGACTTTGTCCAAATAGGCAGATGCTATCATAAACTCATTTCCAAAATGTTCATGCAGTAAAGCTTTTGCCTTTGCATATCCGGTGCCATCAATCATGTGTTGACAGCTTCTGACAAGCTCCTTTGGTTGCCCTCTGGTGTACTGTTCCAGGAAGTGCAGGCGATCTTCAGCATCGTCAGTCCTTCTCTCAATTATTTGCTTGAACGTTCGCATGAAAGCATGATACTGTAGAGGATCTCCATCGAACGTTTGGATATCTCTCTTGGGCAGCGATGACAGACGTTGTTGATGCACCAGCATTGCAGTTATTTCATTTTGTTTTTCCATTAAAGACAATAACTGATTTGGATTATTACTGCTGTTCATGAAAGAAGGTGTATTGACGTCTCTATGATACGATACTGGATGAGCTGTGGCAATTGGAAATGCGCTCTGTCTTATGAGCTCTGGTGCCTCCTGGTGGAGATGTACAGCATTAGCTGCTTCCTTTTGTCTTGATCTTGTTGCTCCAAAATGTGACTCAGTATTTCCAATTGCTGGTTCTCCTTTTCCAGTCCTTCCAATAGTATGTGGTATGAAAGTATCTGCGTCAATATTAAGCACTTCGACAGTTTTCACCTTTTTTTCAAAATATGATTCCATGCCGTTTGATCTCCGGGAGGCGGCGCTCCCCACACCAGATCCAGAGGCTCTTAAAACATTGATTTTCGCCACCGATGCAGCAATGTCTACTTCAAGCTGTAGGTGTTCTTTACGTTTTCTTATTTGCTCTTCCTGTTCCTCGAGAGCATGCTTTTCATTAAGCAACATTTGACGGGCAAGCAAAGCAGCCATTTCAGCCTCTGCTCTGAGACGTGCAGATGATGTTGTGGAAACATTTGAGTGTGAAGTGTGTCTCCTGCTGCCGTGGTTTGATATACTGTCAGATGGCAATATTTCATCCTGAACATCATGTTGACCCAATAGAGACTCCTTGTGATCTCCATTTTCTTTCCATAGCAGAGCTTTCTGTGGCCATTCCATGTCATGAGGTAGCTCTGATAGAGGCTTGCTTGGATGTTTGCTAGGATTTGTAAACCACGCTTTGAAATCCTCAATAAATCCTTGGTTGTATTTATTGATGCTTGTGAACCATGCATTTTGTTTTTGTTGTTCGTCAGGTGGAATGAAAGGCATCAGAGATGTGTGCAATGCTGTGGCATTTTCAGATGATTGCATCAACACGTCAAGTTGTGACTCAACCTGTTTAGTATTTTCATCATCTCTCATGAGCTCCTTGAGAGACCGTATCTGGCCTTTTATTCTGTTAACTTCCTTTTTACGTTTCTTCTGTATTATCTTAATTTTGTTTGCCAGAGCCTTTTCAGTTAGAGATCTTGTCCTTTTCTCCATTTCAGATGTGCCAACCATCGAACCAGTCCTTGAGGCACTCATTTCAAATAAACAAGGAAATGACCGTCACAGTAGAAATTAACTTGAAGCGAGCAACCTCAACCGCTGTAACACTAGAATGAAGTGTTACACGCTGAGTCCACACCACACGACAGTATGCTTCCGGGCTCCAAAACGCAAAATACGTAAATCCATGCAGCGGCAAAACCGCGCCGAAAAGACGACAACACGCCACCTCGACGTGCGACATTAACCAATTCCGACTGTGTTCCAAACAAGCCACACACAGTAGACAACACAGGTTCAGGTTACGTACCGCCGTTCGGCTCGTGACCTCGTCGGGCAGCCGGCCGCTGTCGGGAGCAACGTGAAGGCTCAACACAGCGATCGCAATCCTCCGCGTCTGGCTCGTCAACGCCGAAGTGGCGTGGCTCCGTAGGCTTCGTTGTACTTGAGAATTTTTTGTTGACAAATGTAGGTGACTATCGGCAACTTCAACTTAGTCACCGAGAGGCTAAGCAGGGGAAGGCTAAGCAGGGGAAGACTAACCTGCGGACGCGCTGGCGAATAAATGATTCACGCAGATCCAGTGGCTGAGTTTTGTGAGTTTATTGTGGATACAAACAACCTTGGTTCTGGATATCTTTACAGTCATTAGTGTGAATAACGTGTCAAATAGCGTGTGAAATAGCAGTCAACAAAAAATAAGGCTCCCTCTCTCACCCCCTCTCCTTCCAATCCTTCCTCTAGACCAGGGGTCGGCAACCTTTACTATCCAAAGAGCCATTTTGCCCTGTTTTCCACCAAATAAAATTTGTCTGGAGCCGCAAAAGCTATTTGATATCACAGCTTATAACGTTTTATATATAGTTATGTTATATATACAAAAACTATAATAAAGACAATTCTTGACATTTTATTGCAATTTTACCTGTTATAACAATATCAAACTCTTATAAAGAGGAGAGTTTGCTGCAGCAGTTGAGAAATTGCTCTTTTTCGCTCATCTCCAGCGTGATACTTTTCAACAAATGCTGTGTGTTGTTCTGGAAGTGTCTTTCAACATTACATTTTTTGCACATATCAAGCATACAGGTAAGCCAGCATCGTTGGCAGTGAAAGCAAATTAATACGTCCACGCAGAATTAAACTCTCTATTTTCCTCCGTGACTTTTCTTTTTTTGATTTATCCATTGATAGTTTACCGAGGGCGGGGGTCTGATAATCATGATTAGCCACCTGCAGGGAAAGGCGCTTGACAGGTGTAATAGGATGTGTAGCACATTTTAGTTGACAAAATATTAAAACATTTTTATTTAAGGTCAGGTATTACTGCCCTTGTGGTCTTTACTAGCAGCTGTTCAGTTAAAGTCTGCATTTCTGCGGAGGAAGCAGCTGTTATTGGAGCGAGCAGCGTGTCCAGCGGCGTTATCAGACCTACGGAGCGGCCGTCTGAAGTCATGTTAGCGGCTTTGAGCAACTATTCTACTTCCTGTTTACACCGGCACCCACCCGCATGCCCAGTGTACGTGAATAGTCACGTGATATTCGATTTCATGCGTTTAAGTCTGGACGGAGATCATTTAGAAAACGATGCTGAAACACCGTGTGGACGGAGATTGTTTAAAACGAAAACGTATTAGTGTGGATGTAGCCTCGGGGAGCCGCAACAGAGGGGCTGAAGAGCCGCATGCGGCTCCGGAGCCGCAGGTTGCCGACCCCTGCTCTAGACTAACGTGACTGACACTTATAACACCATTGTGACTATCCCCAGCACCACGTGACTCAATTACCGGAAGTGACCAAAAAAGGGTATAAAAATGACACGGGCCATACCTGGCTCCTACACTGAAGATGATAAAAAACAAAACGACAAATGGCGTCTCAAAGTTACGCATGGGGGAGACCAATTTCTGTATTGATTAATTTATTACAAGCTACATCTCTCTGCCAGCAAATAAACATTTTTTACTATGGTTTTATGTCTCTTAGTGTGGAGAAGGGCCTGCTTTGAGGCAGTATTTAGACCTGATTTAGTGGAATAGTATTTGAACAGTGATCTGAATAAATTTAACACATTTCAAATGATTATATTCATGCCTGGGCAAAATGTCAAGGGTGTGGGGCAGCTGCAATGGGGGCAACTTGGACTCATTACGTTTGTAAATCCAGAACCTTGGCAACGGCCCAAACGTTGTTTGACTGACGTTTTTTTTGGCTGCATGAGTAACTGCCTAGTGTCAAATTCAGACATTAGGCTCATTAAGTTATCAGAGACAGTAAAACTTTGTCACAAATGAGATATATTGTGATGATAGGCATTAGGAGTAAATGTAAGTACAATCTCACCAAATTATGTCTACGTGCACACAAGAAACCAGGGTACTGGAATAAATCACTTTAAGCTGGAAAATAAACAAGGTGTTAACATGCAATGTAGTGACCTAATGACATATGGAACTACTTGTTGGGCTAGCTGGTGAACTGTAAAGCCGGTAAGTCTTTACTCACTGTTACAATCATTAAAAAGCAAAAGCAGCATGTGCATACATTCAGTATACCTTCAGTATCTAGCGTAGCATAGAAGGGTACTGATGTCATAACGTCGTCTGCTAATGTTTGCTTGAATTATTAGAAACATATCTTCTCCTTCCAACATCTCCGGGTAACGAGTGTCACTATTACACAACGTATAACCACGACTAGCTCCAAATCCACTAAACCAGCCTGAAAATGAAGACAATCTAAAAACGATTGCATGAGAGTATGTGGAGTAGTCGGACCCTTAGTCTGAGCTGGCCTTCCCGTTCAAGGGCGGGACTTAGCAAAAGGTCAATTTAACTACCTTGATGTTTGTTGGATTTTCAGTTACTCCTGTATTATCAAGCCCAAAGTCAGATACATATATCGGGAGTTTCCAGGTTGTAAATACAACACGTGTAGACATGAACTGGTAATTACAGTAACGCTGATATTGTCACGGTTGGGCTTTGCCTGGTGTGTGTGTGTGTGTGTGTGTGTGTCTCCTGATCGTGCTCATGCTCTTCACCTGTGCCCAATCACCTGCCCCTGGCTTTTCCCACTGCCAACCCCACTCATTTCAACTCACCTGCCTGCAATCTTCTCATCACCCCACACACATTTATACTCCTCTGCTTCCCCTGTTCCGGTTGTCGGATTGTCATTTGTTCTTTGTCTTCCCCCCCCGGGGTGCTTCATGTTTCGGCCTTGTCCCTCCACGTGGGCTCATCTTGTCTCTAGTGTTCATCCCTCGTGTTGACCCTCTCAGTCCTATGGTTTGTGACTTTGCCTTTTTGTGACTTTTGCCTTTTTGTGACTTTGCCTTTTTATTTCAGTTTGGATTATTTCTGCTCCCTGTTGGAGTTGTTTTTGGTTCCTGTTCTTGACTGCTTGGTGTCCAGTAAAGTACCTTGCATTCTACCTCACCTTGTTTCCTGTGTCTGTGTTTGCGCCTGAGTCTCCGCTAAACACCGAAAACTCTCACAGAAAACCGTGAACCCTTACATATATGACGTCAACAATTAGTGAAGGGGCACATGAATGATAATAGATGTCTGGGACGCAACTAAATACACAACAAAGATGGAGATGAAATTTATTCGTACTTCCTGGGATGATCAAACGCGCAGTATATTGAATATTTGTAGTCAAAGATTAGTCTGAGTCGAGAACTAGACCCAACTGCAGAGAAGTGGGTCTTCATTCAAGCTGGCTTTTGTTGTGCAGCAACAGGCCCACATTCAGTGGCAGCGTTGCGGGAAGCATCCAGAACCACGACAGCCCACAGCAGCTGAGAAAACACTGCTCATACGCTGCTCGATAGGACGCTCGTACGGACGATATTAGCATAGCTGCTGTTTACTCTGCACTGCTATGGAGCTAACCACACGCATTACACGGCAACTCTGCTCTGCATATCCTCAGTTTAACAATATTTGAGCCAAACTCAAAAGATTTGGCCCTGCATGCAAGTGAGACCACAGGCTGTTAACCTCTGGACACACACACACACACAGCTGTATCGTTCAGCGCATTGTTGGTTAGCTGAGGGCGGTTTAGCCTCACGTTAAAGGAAATATCCACACTAAAACAATTTAACGCTGTTAGAAATGCATCTGTTGTAAAGAAGGGCGACACCAAACTTTTTACGATACGATACCGATTTCTGATATCTTAAATGGATATGTGATTTTTCAAAATAATGGGCATTTTTAGGGAAAGAAAGTTATACTTAACATTATACTCTATGGCAAATTCCAGGACAAATACCGGCATTGACAGCCACCATAGGCCAAGGCCTGGCCACCAGACGCTCGCCGGCGAGCTCCCCTCCCAGGTCTGGCTGCAGAAGGGGGTCCCCGGTTTCCAGGCGTGGTACCACAACTCTTTCCCCGGAACGATTTAGAAAGAGTCAGTGAATTGCTCTTGGTCTGGCCCCCATAGACACGGTGTCACTCTGTAAGCTTCCCTTTTACTTTAGCAAGGTGCAATGAGTCCCAGCAAGCTGTGGTCTTCATTCTGGGAAATAAAGTGATGTCAAAGCAGCCAAAGACATGGATGAAGCTTAAAAAAAAAAATGTAGTTCCAAGAATTTACTCCTGGAATACAAAAAAATTTAATTCCAAGAATTTACTCCTGGAATACATTAAATATGTATACATACAACACAATCTGAGTGTCGGCTCTCTCCTGTGCAGCATGTCAAATCTGACAGTAACTTACGACAGCTTTAATTTGATCAATCACTTTTTTTCTCACTCCATACACAGAGTGAGGTGGGATTAAGTTGGAAACCTGTGTCAGCAGGGTATGCGGCAATTTCCTTCTCATAGAGTCCCATCCAAACCCCCTATTCGTGGATCATCTGCAAAACAAATCACATTTAGTATTTTTGTTGGCCTCGTGAAGTGTCCGCCAAGCCAACGCTAACCTATTTGGCCGTCTCTCCTGTCGACAGACAGTAAAAACGGAGATAATTGATAACTTTGTAATGTAACAGGCATATGGGTGACTCCTGGAGGATTTTAACCAGATCTCCTACGATGAGTTGAGGCAGACCTCTGCTGACGTGTTCTGTGACCAAAAGCAAGCAGAAGGTCCACCATGAGTCCGTCTTCTTCCCAGGCCCAAACCAAAGATGTGTGAATCATACACTAGCTCACCATGCAGTGTGTGTGTGTGAGAGAGGGAGAGAGAGAGAAAAAGAGACAGTGTAAAAACATGGATTGTTTTTCAGCAGCTCAGCTTTAATTTGACTGATCTCTGCCACTCTGATAATGTGGTACTTGTGGTCCGTGTGTGTGAGTGAGATTGTGGTGGATATCCTTACTCCCAGATGCAAAAAAACAACTCTCTTTGGAAATCTACTTACATGCACTTAAATCATAATTTTGGTTTGTGTGTGAAATAACAGACACGGTCACGTACATACACACACACACACACACCAAACATCGGTTATGCTCAGTATCCTGTTAATGTGCTGTCGCTGTCAGAATGGCTGGCCCTCTAGTTTCAAAGTACCTACGTGTGTGTGTGTGTGTGTAACCATATGTGCTCTACCGCTGGTTAACTGTAATTTCATGTCGGTTTTAATCCCGGGGTGTCACTCTTCATTCCTGAATAATTTTGACTGGAAACACATAAAGTCAGCACATAGCTTAGTCAGTAATCACCTGACGTGTGTGTGTGTTTGTGTGTGTTTGAGGTTGTAAACAGCACCATTTCTCAAAGCAGTAAAAGATTTCACTGACCTTGTGTCTGCGTTGGATTTCTGGTTGACCACCAACCCTGCCATCAACCACGTGCAGTAAAACCTGGACCCAGCACGTTATAAGTGCCCAAGGCATTTGGTAATTATTTAATACAGTGCTGTAATAAACTACTATGATTCTTGACCATATAAACCGCTCACGCTAAACCCTGATAGCTCCTGAATGTAGTGTACAAATTACCTAACAGACTGTTATGTTGACTTTCATTGTGAAGTCAGGCTGCACACCGCCAACTTCCCAGCAATGTTTGTAGACTGCCATGAGCAGCATAAAATCTGATCAGGGTCGCTCACAGAATGATGAGAGAAGGCCAATTATCAAAACCACAATTGTTTGTTTTGCCGCTTCCAGTATTCTGGGTTGTGTAGTATTAAACCTTTTGGGCCCTAGGCCTTTTTTGGCTTCTGCTCAAAAATACTATACCCATGCTCAAAGGGGCCTTACTCTCTAATTACAAGGTCTATTTGAATAATTTCAATGTATTAATAACAGTCAAGGGGCTGAGCTTTGGTGGGAGGTGTAAATATTGTGTATATGTTACTGGTTAATAGCAAATGAAGATGGAACACAGCTCCACTTTGAAAATGTCAGGTTCGCATGGTGAAAAAGCACTATTATTGATAATACTATATTAAATGAGGTTCAGTAAAGCCTAAAAACCACCCAGCATCATAGCAAACAATGACAGTAGTCAAACAAAAAAGAATTGGAGTGAAGTAGGCCAGAGCAAGAGACATAAACGTACGAGAGGTCACGAAAGGTCGTCATATGGCCATCCTCTACGGCAGGGGTCGCCAATAGGCGGACCGCGGTCCGGATCCGGACCCAGGCGCTGTCCTATCCGGACCCGGACGTATAATTGATGGATAATTGAGAATTATACATTTTGGCGGAGCGCTTCTGTTTTAACCTGCGCAGCTTTTCTGGCCTTTACGGCACTCGTTCAGCAGTTCAGGAAACACACCGACCAATTACATACATTGTAAATAATCTCACGTGACGCTACTCAGCCAATCGAAAGTTTATTCCAAAATGCATCGTGAGTCGAGTGAGATTACGCAGACAGGCGGGAGACGGAGCGAGAGCAGTGAGAGAGAAGCAGTGAGAGAAGTGAGTAAATCGGAGAAGCAAGTTAACATGGCGTGCTCTAAAAAGAGAAAGGTGGACCTCGAAGACAGAGCTTTAACAAAGAATGGACGGACTCGTATTTGTTCATTCTTACTGCTGGCGCTACAAAACCACTCTGTCTCATATGCTCAGATACCGTGGTCATTATTCAAAGCGCCAATGTGAAACGCCACTACAAGACCAAACATACCCACTCCAATCCGAACTGAGGGCACAGAAAATAAACGATTTAAGAGCCCAATATGAACGTTCCACCAGAATATTAACAAATTCATTCACTGCCCAACAACGTGCTTACGAATGTTCCCTGAAAGTTGCTTGGATTTTGGGTCAACATAAAAAGCCATTCACTGATGGACAGGTTGTCAAGGAGGGCATGAGTGCAGTAGCTGGAACTTTACTTGAGGGGAAACAAAAAGAAGAGTTATGTCAAAAAATCAAGCAAATACCTGTCAGCAGCCTCAGCCACAAGGCTCATCTTTATAAAATCAAGCACTTTCTTTTAAGATGTAAGTTTTTCAAAAGTTATTTTTTGTGTATTTTATTTTTAGATGGAGCCATTATTTTACTTGAAATGAGAGAAGAACATTTATTTATGTATTTCTATGTATTATTTATAATCCATCCAGTTAAATTTGAAAACTGAGAATAATAATTGTTAAAATATAATTGATGTGTACTTTCTTTATTTGATTTGACAGTTGACTACACAGAGACGTTACTACTACTAGACTTCTTGAATATATATATATATATATGGCACTAAGTGGCGCAAGTTAGATATTATTGTAATGTTCCGGACCTTTGCCCGAGGAGATTTTCTCAATCTGGACCTTTTGGAATTTTAATTGAAGACCCTTGCTCTACGGCATTCAAGGTTTTGGACTCAGTTAAGCTAACTGCTTGTGGGATTTTCAATTTCGGGATGGAACAAAAAACATCCGACCAGGCGACAACTTCCAGGTCTGAAAAGTGAAGCCAAAGCAAAAGTGCCTTAAACTTGCATTCTTTCTAATGGCCATCAGGGGGCGACTCCTCTGGTTGCCAAAAGAAGTCAGATTGTATAGAAGTCTATGAGAAAATACTTCTCACTTGATTTATTACCTCAGTAAACATTGTGAACATGAGTTTATGGTCTCAATCTCTAGTTTTAAGTCTTCTTCAGTACAGCATGAAGTTCATTTAGTAAATTATGGTCCCATGTAGAGTAAAATTGACAATAAAGCAGGGTATGCTTTCGGGCGGGGCTACCTTGTGGTGGACGGGTTACTATCACAGTGTTGTCCCTGTGTTTACGTCTTAGAACTTTAACCCTTTCACAGTGTTTTCAGTTCTGCCTGGCCTAAAAATGTCTGTTTCAGCTTTTGGTAGTACTTAGCTCCACCCTCTCGTGACATTCATGGCAACGACTAAATACCAAGATGGCGACAGCCAAAATGCCAAACTGGAGGCTTCAAAATGGCAGTCCACAAACCAATGAGTAATGTCGCGGTGACTGTGTCCACTTCTTATGTACAGTCTATGTTGCCAATTATGAGGACAAGTTTTGCGTTTTTTCTCTCTCGTTTTTTTATGCACACGGAGGCCATTAGTCTACTGTATGCCTCTGCTCCAGAAATCAATTTAGAAAGTTATGATGTGGTATGAGTTTCAGAAACTTATGAAACAAAATATTAAACCAAACAAACAGACCTTTAAAGGCATTTACAAACTGTAAAGAAGACAATGGTAATTCATGCAGCATGATCTCTGCTTGAAGAAGCAGATGTGGCCCAATCAGCTAATTGAGTGAGCCTTTTCAGAACCTTAAAGGGCAACTACACCCTAAAATTCCACATCGTATTCATGAAATGAGAGAGCAACTATTGTATCCACTACTACTACTACTACTGAAGCTTGGACTCACGCTTGTGTGTAGTTTATCTTTAAAAACATGTTATTCAAGATATTTGTTAATTGCAAGTGCACTTATAATAGTAATAGTGTAATACATTTAGTTTAGGAACTAGCTTAAGACCTTGAGCTGGCCAATGTTGGGGGAAAAATGGAAATGGCTTTCTATGTGATCTGTATGTGTTAGCAGGGGATTTGTGAGGCTTACACACAATGATATGGTTAGCCACATTTTAACCTGGACACAACATGTATCTAAGGGAGTATATGAGTTGATTTTGCACGTAATCCTGACACTGACTCTTGTTATATGTGGAGAAATTGGAGTTTGGACGAGGCAATGTCACCTATTCGGGAAACTTAAGTGTAGTTCGGCAATGGGATGAGGAAATTCACCATTGCCAGAGCTGGTTAGGATTGAACTGGCAGAAAAAGAAAAAGAAAATCACCATAATTGCTGCTTCTTTAAATATGCCCCACTAAATTCAGTCAGTGTGGTCTGATATCTTTCAAGTGACTTTGACAAAGTCAAGACACTCTTGGTCAGAGCTCCAACTCTGAAAGCGGCTGATGTCAGCCCTTCGCGTTAGTTATGAAAGCAAATGATGCAGTCCTCTTCCTGGTAGTTTTCCTGAGGGCTCAGTGACGAACCCAATCATCGAGACGACCCTGTTATTGATTTCCATTGAAGCCCATGATACTGACGGATTTAAGAATGCGTTTCCAGTTTCTCCACAATCCTGCTCCGCCATGTTTCTAGTGGCATGGTAAAGATGAGGTGAACAGTGTTACCCAAGGTTACCGCAGTCTTAAAAAGGGAAGAGCGAGCGGAGGGGTGTTCGCTTGATGCCACCTACACACTGTCCATCTAACAAGTTTAATTGTTGTCCATTAACAATTATTCAGATCCTGCATCAAAATTAATGACGATTAATTAATCTTCTATAATATGGTTGAAAATTAAAATAAATGAATACTCTCATTCACAGTACTTATTTATTTTACTTTAAGAAAAGAATAGACAATTAGAAATGACCCATGAAAATTCACTGCACATTTATTGCAAAGATTCCAGACAGCCACCTGCTGCATCTATATTACACTTTGTTTTATTCTGTTAGCCGTTATTACCTTATGGATGTATTGTATTATATTGGCTGCTCAGCGCATTTCCTGTCCCTTGCTCATGATGAATGTAAGGTCCCTTGCTAGCACAATTGACAGTCAGGGGTGATTTATTAATCTCATTTCAGGATTGCTGTTGGCTCTCTGTGTGTGTCCGTGTGTGCGTACAAGCGTGCATCCTGAACCTGGCTTTCTTATTTCCTGACTCACTTGAGACAAATGGCCTGATGTCCGCCCAGAGCACTGAGGAGTGTCTTCTAGTCTGGTTCTCGTTCATCTCCCGCAAGGGGAAAATTGAGACTCCTCTATCTGAGAAAATGTTCTTTCTTACATCAGTATAATTAATGTGGTTGAACATAGAAAATGCTATATTCTTGTCTTTCTCAAATACAGTAAACAGCTTTGGGAATGAGCCTGCTGCGCCTTCTGTATTTTTGAAACTTTTCCTCACAAACGCTTAATATGTCTATGTTTGTGTCAATTAGCAAATGTTAGCATGTTTAGCTGAGTCTAGATCAAAAATACAAAGCTAGCCCTGCTCCATCAAAGTTACCTTACAACAAATTCAAAGCCTCGTATTTCAACATTGTATCTAGTGTGCTTGAACCCTGTACAAACAGAAGACATTGTGGTTTAGTAAGCCGTAAGCTAAGCCTACACATAGCGCCTACCCATATAGAGGGCTGCAGGGATGATGTATTTTTGTAGGCCAACCCGGAAACATTGATCTGGTTCCATTTGGATTATTGCAGAAGAAAAGCTTAACAAACCACTATTTTAATTTTTAAAGCGCGAATATATAATCCCCAGAATTAAAAAAGCTAACATCAGGCTATTAACGAACTACACCACGGTCACATGACGTCACGTCCCCACTACTTAGCTAAAGGCAGACTAGTGTTTGGCGTGATGACGTTTATTAGTCTCATTTAACCGCTTGGTAGTAACCGCCTTTTTTAAGACACGTAAAAGCTTCAAATTTCCAGGGTGGGATATTAACTTGAATGCTGTTAACAACAGACCTTATTTCAGGCATCTTACCAAAACCAATTAAAAAAAACATTGACTTTGAGACAAGGGAGCGGAAGTGCAAAAATGCTGACACATTTGCTGGTTTTAGGACTCATTCCTGCAGAACTCTATAGCTACTGCCCAGTGACGCATGCTGCACAATAACTTTGCACAATGTTTTAACTATAACTATTTTTCTAGCTGACAAGAAACAGTACATCAAAATCAGTTGTAGTGTTCTCAAAAAGGATTTTACTGTTTTTGTGGAGGCTAATAAACAAATTGATATGTTCGTCAATGTCAAGTGTAGTGCTTCTCTGAAAAAATGTCTGAAAAATTATCCTGGAAGTGGTCCAGAGCTGTAGAAACAGTAAAAAAGAATCAGTTTTATGTCTGAAAAGGACTCCTGGTTGACACATAGACTACTATAAGATGACAAAAACTGTGTTATGTTCCTTTAAATTCAAATGAAGCGCGCCATAGAAATGAAATTGCCAACAAGTAGTTCATATGAGGGAAGAAGATACATTTCACCAACGGAGAGCTGAAGGGACTCAGTCTGAGGGTCTCAGTGGAATGTGTTGCTGAACATGAGGACATGCGATGGAATTTCATTCCCACCGTTTAGCATAAATACCTCGGCATACCACGGCTGACCAAGGTTGTTTGTTTGGCAGGGCTACGTGTGTTTGTATGTGTGTATGTGTGTGTTGGAGATATACACTACATGCAAAGAAACAGAGGGACTCTTATTACAATGTGTTACATCAAGGATGTCAAATTAGATATTCACTATAACTTAAATAACTTCATCTTCTGATTATACCCAGGAACTTCGTGTGATATCGCTCAACACAAACATGAATCAAGCTAAGGGGAAAGCTGAGTGGGTCATTCATGAGGAGGTCCTGGGGGAGATTATGCCCCGCTTCCTTATAAAGGAGGGTTTATAGAGTGACCTGCAGCCTGTCTCACTCTCCCTTGACGGCACATGGCCTGTCTTACATGTTGTGTCTATGTCTGTGCCCCAAATCTTGTTATCAGGCACAAAAAATATGACTGGAAATGTTTTTAAGAACATCATTTAGAAAAAAGTTTTTGTTCCAAGCAGACCTGATGTATAGTTATTACTATAACTATCAATTTTGATTTGAACTATTTTAGTAATAGTTTAAAGGTTCTATCCACGGGAGTCGTAACATTAATATAATGTGCATGTGTCTCTTTCTATTGTGCCAACTGGCTAACTAATTGCCACCACTTTGCAAAGCTCTTAAACAGAATGATAATGCTGTTGATCGGCACAGCATTATCAGTTGTCACAGAAGTGTGGCGCCCAACCTTCGTTTCCCCCTCAGGTAAACACTGTTAGCTCTATCAGCGCTGTTGCTGTTGCTTGCACAGTTAGCTGCAAGTGGTCGCCATGTTGAGAGCCGTGTGGAGCCAATAGATTTGCTCGGAATTCCGTATAGAGAACATTGAATTGATTTTAAAAGTTAACATTTGTCAACATTTTTCACTCTAGATGTACCGCTGTACTATTCAGCCAAACACCATCAAAAAACATCAACACATTTTGCATCCTTAATGAGAAAAACAGGCTAATCTCGATTTTCAGACAGAATGAGTGACAGAAAAATTATTCAACAAGCAACTCTGACAAATGTCTGCAGCAAAGGAGCAATAGGTGAAGTAGTAATTAAAGTAGTTCAACAGTTTTAGGCAAGTGCATCAAGCTGAGTACATTACACATAGATACAATGAGGTCTTGTCTAGCCAGTGAGCAAGGTTAATCATGATTGAAAGCTTTGCGTAGATGGGGCCAACTTCTTGTTTGTGTCGCTACTGCCAGCTTCGTGTCTGCCAAATGTTCTGCAATAACTTTTATAATTGTTCCAGAGGGAGCTGCAACTCTTCAGCCACTACTTTCTACTGTGAGTGATAACCCTTTTTACTCTAGCTCCCTGATATTGTGACTCATGACCCAAGAAAATTAGCCTACGTGATGCATGCACTGTTAATTTGTCGTACATTTCAATGTAAGGGGTCCTATATTCTGAATAGCAACAACACAAACAATATAGTTTGTGTGTTCTCAATGCTCTAATACATATTTAGAATTATGTGTTTTGGACTGACAGAAATGTATGTATATTATGTCTATCATTTAATTGTTTGAAATGTTGCATAGTGCTTGTTCAAACCAACATCGACAACTTCATCATGTCACAGCTCAATAGTTTGATAATCAAAAAATCTGATAATGAGACATATGGTAAAAAAAAAAAAAATGTTTCCTTCTGCATATGGCAGGATGGAAGGTTGTGGTTGTGGATAGCACCTCATATCTGGTACTTTCTTTGGAACCACTTTGGTTGAGGTTCCAAGCAAGCTGTTTTGATACAAGAAGGTGGGGTTAAAACACTATGGACTACTGCTTGGAGAATCGTCACTAGTGTGAATCGACCATTTTTAAATAGCAAAGCTACCGTCAATAGCGAACACAATTTTTGTATTTACCCCAGATTTTAATAAATGTCAGCTTGCTAAACTGCAGTGTACCATTGACGAAGTCAAGATGTTTGTCTGTTTGGTTGCAGATGAAAGGATCCAGCGAGCGAGTGTCGAGTTAAAGATGATGTCACGCAAGTTTCACGTAGCGTCGAACGTCTAAGAATCCTGCCTACTGTAATGGGTTTCTATCTGCAGTGGAAAACACAATAGAGAAACATACTGGTACCAAAAGTAAGTTGAGTCAAGCCGAACCATGGTGTGGACGTCTGCATGCTAATATGCTCACAATGACTAGGCTAACATGCTGATGTTTTGCGGGATTTATTTTCCAAATTGACTCTGTTAGTTAAGTGTGTTAGCATGTTAATGTAGTGGGGAACGTTCCTCAGAGAAAGTGTAGGGTTGTGAACGCACCCCTCAGGCTAGGCTCCTCCCCCCAATTAGTGCCAGCATTTAAAAGGCACCTGTGGTCCTGCCCTCAGTCCTTTCTGGCCCCTGTCCTGGTGTTGTGGTGATTTTCAGACGTATTCCTCCTCTTGTTGCCGTCTGACTACTTACCCCTTGTTTGAGGTGTTAAGTAGTCACAATCTTAATTTGTATTATTTTGCAGCATGGTGTGCCCTTTTAATCTCTGTTTATCATTTGTAGGTTCACCTGCTGCTGTTTTGCTGCCTCCATTTTTTCTGCTTGTTTTGCCTCCATTTTACTTGTTTTGCTTTTGTTGTGCATGTTTTAGCTGTGTTTCATTTGTTGTGCATGTTTTGGTAGTTTCGATGATTTTCCTTTAATCCTTTAATAAATATTATGTTAATTTTACGAAACACGTCTCTGTCAAATATCGGTAATGAATCTGTGTGCCCTTAATAAATTCAAAACTATATATTTGGGTCGTTAAGTTTATATTTCCCGGGGTGTAAGTCCCCAGGTGGCGTTGTTGGTTCCCTTTAATTTCCCCTCCCCCCTAAGGCCATGCTACATTCACATTCGCTTATTCACAGTTGACTCCAAGTACAGCTGAGGCTGATAGGAATGTCATTAGTTCTGGGGAACCAAAGTATTGGACAATGATGGGGACGGGTGGTAGAGCGAGTAGTCCTTAAATTACATTACATTACAGTCATTTAGCAGACGCTTTTATCCAAAGCGATTTACAATTCAGATTATATCACATACACCGTAGGCACAGCTACGGGAGCAATTTTGGGGTTAAGTGTCTTGCTCAAGGAACCACCGATCCTCTGATTGAAGGACGGCCCTACTCTCCACTTAGCCACAGTCTCCCCCCAATATCAAAAGATAGGCGGTTTGCTCCCCGACATTGGTAGTCCACGTCGATGTATCCTTGGGCACTTAACCACAAAATGCTTACATAGTTCTGATGGGCACGTGGCACCTTGCATAGTAGCCCCTGACATCGGCGTATGAATGGTCAGGTATACAATTGGACTTATTTTTGCAACCAGAGGAGTCGCCCCCTGATGGCCATTAGAGAGAATGCAGGTTTAATGTACTTCTGAATTGCCTTCACTTTTCAAACCCAGAGGATTGCCACCTGGTTGGCTCTATAATATCTATTTACATTGCTTGGTCTGATATTCATCGGTGTGTCAAAACTGACCATTTGTTCCTTTGCCTGGGAAAAAAAAGAAAAGAGAGAAAAACAAACAGCCTATAGAAATGGTGTCATAGAATCCTTGGTGATTGGTCCTCTAATGAGAAAAGAGTTTAACACTAGTGCACTGCAGCCTGCACTTATTACAGCTTACTTATGAAAGTCAGTCTGATTCATTACAGCGAGCAGAGACACGATGACTGATCAGCGCGTGTTTGTGTCTACATCAGTGTGTGAGCGGTCAGGTGAAAGGGGCTGCTGTGACCGGGACACGCTCATTATGGAACCACCTGAAATTGTGTGAGTGAGATGCAGGGGGTCATGGGGTCACGGTCTGAGTCCTGTCCCAACAACACAGCGCCTGTGTCCTCCGCCTTCAATAAATAGAGACAGTCATTCATACATACCACCCATCCATCAGAGCTCTCAACATATCACCGCAGGGAAAAGAGAGAGCTGGCTTGTTATTGAACCAGACTGAGACACTTAAATTAAGAAATGCAGGGGGACTACTTGTGATTTAAGGTTTAGTTTTATTCAAGTCTGATTTTTTTTTTTGGTATCAGAAATGTTGTGAAAAATGGCTGTAAAAAGTTCCCTGCTTTAAAGAATAGCAGTTGGTCAGCTTCAATTAATGTCATATCTTAATCCACATTAATATTCCACCATTATTCTGAATATGACAGTATTCAGAATTTGATACAAGTCATGTATACAACCCGGGTATTCCGAATTAGTGCTTAGTCTGAATGTAGCATTGTCCAATTAAGACATGTGGGCCGTTATTATTCGGGTTTTAGCAGCAGTCTTTGGCTGTGAATACAGTGCATTCTGAATATGCGTCTCAATTGGTGTTTTTACTGCAGTTTGCGACACACAGCCTCTTACCTGTTTACAAACCCGTCTGATCTCTTGAATAGCTATAAAAAGAATAGCTTGAAAGTCACAGATATGCAAAACTCACAGAACAATGACATTGAGAGTACACCACGGGAGCAACGTGACTGCAATTGGTTATTTAAAGGACTTAGCTGTAGGAAGTACGTCATGGGGGGGGGGGCTGTTTTTGACGTTAATCGGAGTTTGCCAGGCTGCATCTGTGGTAATATCAGTGGAATATTCATTTTCACTTTTAGCCATGTAGACAGTTTAGTAGGAATATTGACTTTTTAGGAATAACGGCAAAAAAATAGAATATTTGATACATGTGAATATGTACTTTAACGAGTTACAATGTGTCCAAAATTGTTTTTTAGTAGTGGCAGCATACAATTAAGTTAGAAGTTATTGAGGTTATGTTTCATGAATAAATATCTGATATGTTATGATGCATAATGTCGTATTTTTTACTTTACTATAAAGAACATGTTTGAACTGTTTTACAGCCACATCTTTGATTGACGTTCAATTCTAGCATCTTCTTTGGAGAATATTATTAACTGTAAATACAAATATGGCTTGGATTTTCTTTTCTACTCACAAAACATTTAAAACTAGTGTCTGCAGTCTTTCTCTCTGGTAACAGAGGTAGCCCTCATGAGTTTCCTACTTTTCCACTGCGGTTTGGTAGCAGCAGTAAGAACTCCTCCAGCATCATCCAGTCTCATAAAATCCAACATCCGGTTTTCTTTTCTGCCACCAGAAGTCTTATTACTCTGTTTGCATTTAGTTTGCAGTTTAGTTTTCTTTTCCCCCCTTTTTTGTTATTGTTCCAGATACGTTGTTCCCAAGCTTCTCGACTCCTCCTGACACATTTCTTTTCATTATGTGGTCATTGAACATGACTAACACAGTGTCACAAGTCACGGAAATATTAGACATGATGTAAAGTTAAGAGAACAACTTCTAATTCGACCACTGGATGAGCATATCAATATTTGTATCTGCTCGGGGTTTCTCTCATCTGCATTGATTAAGTTGTTTGGTTCTTAGCACGCGATCGACTCGGCTCACCACACGTACAGATTTTTATTGTGCCCCTGAGGGTATTAGAGTTTTCAAACTGACACCCTGGGAGGGAATCTTATTGCTTTTGTACGTGCAATGTCATTCTTATGGTCACTAAAGTTGTAACCAAGTGGTCAGGGTTGGGATATCGGTCAATTAGTAACCCAAGACGTTCATCTTCTGTGCCGGTCACTTTTCTCCATACATTACCCACATTACCAGAGATACAGCACCAATCCAACTGCAGATTGGATGCAGCATCTTGCCCTCACACGTGAGTAACACCTTTACAAGCGAATCACGCATTCCATTGTTTTACAGCAGAGTGCTGTCCGATGGCCTCAGACCTGGGGATGCAAGCTCTATGATGTCAGAGTAACACAGGCATATACTGAGACTAGAAAAAGCTGTGTATTTTCTTTTACATTGCAACACTACTGCTTTTATTTAAAATATGGGAAACTTGAAATCATGGCCCGTTTCCTGATACATGTTCATTACCAGGGCCGGTCCATCCCTAGCTGAGTAGCCTTGAATTAAGGAGGTAATAAAATGAGTGCCAATCATTTAGACATTTCCTTTATCTACTCCAGGACTTGCCGTCCCCCCACTCACATTTTACACTCGGTGTCTCTGCCAGGCACAACTTTGGATCACTCCAATCACACAAACACAATGACTTACCGTCTGACTCACACAGACTTTAATTACTTCTACAGGAGTAACGAAGGTCGGTGAGCTCGCTAACCACACTCTGTGTATATCTTCAGCCATTAGAGATGATAACGGTGACTCTTTTATAACTCCAGATGAGGTCAGTGCTGTAATATGTGAGGTTATCACCATTAACAAGGCCATAAGACACCACAAACAGGATCCTATCGCGCCGCTTCTAAATCACCGCATGGGAGTCGAGGGAGGAGCTGGAGAGAGACGGACTGACTCGTTCCCGAAAGACAATTAAAAGTTGGAGGGAAAAAAAATCTAAATGTCATCTAAATGTGCATTTGTAAAGACTATTTGCCTCCCTTCAACATCCGGCCCATGTTTAGTGTCTCTGTGCATTAACTTGTGTTTTGGCAAAGCAGTCCTTTCCCATGTAACAATTCTAAAGCTCAGGAAAATGTGCAAGGTCAGTAGGATACATCCTCTGGAAACCATGCATACCTGCACACAATTTCACGACAATCCATTCAGTACAGACGGACAGACCAAATGGCAGACCGAAACTGCCATGCAGCCTTTCTGCTTGCGAGATATTCAGCGATATTCTACTGCAAACATTGTCCAATGAGAAGTCTGATACCTTAAACATGTCAAAAGACGGATGCATATTTTTTTGTTAAATCTAATAAAATAAAATGTCTGATTTAATTTGGAATAAAGTAGTTTGCCATAAACCGTTTTTCATCCTATGAGGTCATGCCTTCATGTGGTAAAATTTATGCTCCAGCAGCTCTCTGTAGTCGTGCATCAGTCAGAACCTCGCCCATGTCTTCAGCATGTCCAGATCAACATTTAACCAGTGCCACATGCAGTCACCACATCAGCCCAATTTTAGGAGATTAAAGTCAAGTCAAATGATCCTGTCTAACATCAAATGGCAATGCCGTTCTTTTCTGTTGGTCCGAACGGGTAACAAAAGGTATTCAACACGTTTGTTGGACCTCAAGGATACATGCTACGTTTTGGTCTTAATCATCAAATTCTGACTTTTACTTCAATATCATAAGTCTGTACCAGACGGCAACCTGCGGTTCTGCCGAGTAAAGGAGAAGTGTCTTAAACTTGCATTCTCCCTACTGACCAGCAAGGGGCGGCTCCTCTGCTCACCAAAAGAAGTCCAACTGTATGGAATTCTATGAGAAAATGACTCTACTTCTCTCTTGATTTATTACCTCAGTAAACATTGTAAACATGAGTTTATGGTCTTCGATCCCAGAAGCTCTGCCCAATCCACCTGCACACCTGTGACAAATCCACTCATCGAGCAAATCCACATTCTTCGCCAAATTGTTCAGTCTGCCAACTTGGTACTAATGTTATGGCCAGTTTGTAGTTTCAGTCAGTTGTGTTTGTCTGAACTCTGTAAAATATTCAACCTTCCTGTACCTCAGGTCCCAGCAGACAGCTCAGAAGGGAAGAAGGCAGCATAATATGAATAGTTAGAATACAGATAGCTGAACAGTTGAAAGTGTGATTTTTCACACTTTTTCTTACTTTTTCCAGCTAAAATGTGTCCAAAAGTTTCAAATTATGTTGCTGTGTTCTTACTTTGAAAGAATTATTTTCATTTATGCAGTTCACTAAATACCCAACAAGTTTGCCCCTGGTGGTGTGCTGTCATGTGATGGACTTGTTGGTTTCCGCTAATTCCATTAATATCTCAAAGTTTGAAAAAGAAGCCCCAAAAACTAAATGCTAATTTTCGATATACAATGAAGGCCTGCTTTGTTTTCTGTGAATGTGTAGAAGTGTGTTAGAAAAGGAAAGCTCTCTGCTGCTATTGCCATAAACAGCATTACTTTAAGATTTTTGATAAGAAACTCAATACTTATATCTGGTGTCATTACAATGCACTAGGCACCATCTATTACACCCCTGGATAGACTTTACCTGCAATAATATTTGCACACAACCACACACGGGCCCGCTCACATACATGCACACAGCAGATACACACTCTATAGAAGGCAGCTCATAATTCAATAGCCTAATGTTTGTCATGGCTGCCGGCTTAGTTCAGACATACAGAGACCTGACCCCCCTCTGGGACGCAGCAGTAAAGTTACACAGGCACACACATGCTCGCACACGGTCGTATCTCAGCAGAGGTGGCACGGTTTGCCCCGATCCTCAAAAATACTTCCATGCTCGTCCCTGCACACACACACACACACACACACAGAGCTCGACAAGGTGAAACTTATTGAAAGTGAGGGAGAAAGACAGAGAGAGCTGGAGAGAGAGACAGCCGTTTAAGTGTGTGTGTGTGTATGTGTGTGTGTGTGTGTGTCCACCAGGAGTCCCACTTTAAATCAGGCCTTGCTCAAACAGCCTTATTTCAGCCACATTGGACCACTGCTGGACTCAGGTTATCACAATAACAATAAATCCCATTCACTCTCTGGCTCTACAGACTGCCGTGTGTGTGGGCGTGTGTGTGTAAGTGATATAGTGTCCCTGGCTTTGGAAACTCATTAGGAGTTTCCCAATGCTGTCCACTGGAGGGAGGAGGTTGGGGTTGCCACGGCAACAAGTCATTTAAAGGCTGGAACCGGTTAACCCTCCCATCAAGAGACTGGGAGCCCCTCCCACTGTGCATGTGTGTCTTAGGTATTGATCATCTACTATCAGATGTCCATTGGGCCTCGTCAATATGACAAGCCGCTGTGATCAGAACCCAGAAACAACTAGGGCTGAATGATTATAAAAAGATTAAACTGCAGGCCATTCAAGACACGTTTGTAACAAGTTGATCACGAATGCATCTTTTTACATATAATCAAAAAAAACTGTAGTCTTTTTCAAAAACATTCTTGATATATTTGATGAAATTCTTTACTCCTATTCATTACATCCTGAAAGCAATCAATGATTTAAATGCTATGACAAAAAAAAAAAGAAAGAATCTTGTATCTGTAGCTGTCATAGGACTGTTCAATCATTTCAATTGGCCCGAATGGAAGGATTGGACGGGCTTTTTACCTGTCTACCTACCTGTCTACCTACCTGTCTACGTATCTGTCTGACTGCCTGTCTACCTGCGGTTATTCTGCCTGGGCACTCATTGCTCATCATCGAGTCTTCAACAGCTGCTCGCTTAATAGCTATGAGTACTAACCTCTGGTTCTGCCAAGTGAAGCCGATGCGGAAGTGTCTCAAAACTTGCATTCTCTCTACTGACCAGCAGGGGGCGACTCCTCCGGTTGCAAAAAGAAGTCTGATTGTATAGAAGTCTATGAGAAAATGATTCTACTTCTCACTTGATTTATCACCTCAGTAAACATTGTAAACATGTTTCTCTAGTTTCAAGTCTTCTTCAGCATGATGTTCATTAAGTGTTCCATTTAGAGTCAAATAGACCATAAAGCAGAGTGTGCTTTTATGGATGACATATTACAAGCATTTCATTATGAATACAGAGCTTATAACTTAAGGTAATAATAAATTGCTGGTTAAGTCACGTCTGAAAATCCTTGAAGATACACTTGACAGCTCAGTCAAGTAAACTGACTGAGCAGTTTACAAACTGGCTGAGCAGTTTACAAACTGGCTAACTTGTGGAATGGATGTTAATTAATAAATGCATTTATTAGAGTGAAACATGAAATATAAAAACATTTTTGACTATACAGTCGCTCAGCCCCAGGTTGTTTTCATAGGACTGGAAGAGCACCGTTTTTTTCCCTATCTTAACCCTATTGGTTAGTTACTACTTAACTGTCTAAAAAAAACAGGGAGGAGCACATAGTTCCGGTGAGGAGCATGAAGCTCCCGAAAACACTGAAATAAAGACATCATGAATATTCAGGGCACAAGAAGAAGCCGGTCTAGACCCTCCTAAGAGAGGAAGTCACAGCCATGCCGCACTGACAAGAGGTCAGTGCGGCATGGCTGTGACTTCACTGCTTTTAAAAGAAATGAGAGGAGCTGATTTGATTGGAGACGATTGATGACCCCGACATATCCACCAGTAATGAATTCTGCCTGATTTACTCCCTTTCAAAACTGCACCTCTGCTGTGCCAAACACCTCTTGTCACTGCGGACCAAAAGTCTGTTGGACATTGTCCACTTCGTTTTGTTCTGGCACCTGTTGCGCAACATCAATTTCTGGTTGTCCCGAATGTTGCTAGTTGTCTAGACTCAAGAAGGTAGCATATGTCACCGAACGGAGTGGGACCACGGTGTCTGTGTTTGATTGACAGTAACTGGCAGGCTGAGTGCCGGCAGGGGAAAGTAAAACTAGCGCTGTAGCCGGATGTCACGGGCAGACGGCGTGTTGTTAGTGGTTATTGAAGAGTCAGGAGCACACCGGCATCTAACCAGACCCAAGTACACATTAGTAGGTACGTTTACATGCTGTTTAGCAGCTAAATAGCAATTTAGCCTGCAAACTGACGTTTTCCTGGTGAAAATGTGTGTGGTGGCTCATTTAGAAAGCGAAGCAGAACAGAAATGCAGTTTAATTTCAGTTGGACTGGAAAACAAAACTCATCACAGTTTGCATATATCAATGGTTTGTGAACCATTCAAGCGAAGAGATTTTTGTTTGTTTTTTTTCAAAATATTTTTAGAGACCTGAAGAAGTCAAACTTTCCACCCTTTCTCCTTTCCTAGCGTGTTAATTATCTCACAACCCCTTGCAGGACAAGCCACTGGAATAGGATGTGTAGTACTTGATTTCAAGGACAGAACTGATATGATGAATGGCTTTCTCCGAATGATAATCATGTTTACATTTATGTGTGCAAGTGGGTTTTTTTGCACATGTGATCGCATGCGTGCATGTCCGTCTGTCCGTTGGGTCGGTGGAAGCCCCCCAAATCTATTTCCAGAATCAGTGTTTGTTGTTCCGTCTGGAGCCAATCAGATAACCTGAATGCAGCACAGACACAGTGTTTTGATACAGACAAGCTCTGTCCTTTTGGTATCAATGATGAGATTCCTGAAGAATGAGCGCGCACGCACACACACACACACACAAAGGCACATGATTATAAATTCCTCATAACTCTGTCGCTAAATCATACTATCACTCTGTCACGCATCAACCCTCTTTTGTCCTGTTCCACCCATCCACCCACACACACACACATAAATGTGCTGTTTGGCGTAGGTACTGAATGATGTTATTTGACAGAGTTCTGATCTGTGTCTGCCACACGCAAGCGACTGTGGTCCAAATCAAGTAATGTATCAAACATGTGTCCACAGCGGAGAAGACGGCACCTCTCTCTCTCTCTCTCTCTCTCTCTCTCTCACACTCACACGGACATACCGCAGTCCTAAGCAGAGATGATATCAATCACTTCATTGGCATTCTTACACTGCAGCATACTCTCCCACAATAAAACTGTACGTGCGGCTGACCGCAGATTCTGTTGGCCGGAGACTCACAGGAATGTGACAATATCCCAGGGAAATACATTCAGGCCTGAAAGACATAGCCAGCGACCAACACTGGTTAACCCTCCTGTTATGTAGCAGGTCAGTTTGAAGCATCGTCTTTGAGTTAAGTAATAAATACTGATGAATCTCTCTTTTTAAAAAAAATCTGAAATCCTTTGACTTTTCCCTCTAATATCTTTCTAAGGGGACGCAAAGCATTGTCAAAAATATATGTTACATCTGTCTCTTTAACAACTACACTTTCATAACACTACAGAATATATTATTGCACCCAGACTGTTGGCTTGTTGAAATTGTACACAGTAAGGGAGGCAATGTAGAATGTAACTAAGCTTGATGTGTATATATACACTGTATGTAGTATGTCCTGATCCGTGTCAACGCATTTGTGTTTTATTGGGTGGAGAAACAGCAGTAAGGGCCTGCGGCTCTGCGGGCACCAATCATGCCAGCATAAACACCTCTGACGTGAACAAGCAGTTGCAATTTTCTCAGGCTGAACGCTTGTATCTGTGTGTGCCTAGATATGTGTGTTTTGAAGTGTGTGTTCCGGTGTCTGATTGTGCAACAAGATAACGTGTTTCTCTCTCCTGATGCGACGCGATTAGATTGACCGACAGTCGGTCTTATTTCTCAAGAAATAAAAAAGCCCAAAACAGTAAAACATTAAAAAAAATTTAAAAAAGAATATAACAACAATCATATTGATGAGTAACACATCTATGTAAATATATTTTTTACAATTCTTGTTGAAGCTAATGGGACACTTGTTAAGTGTATATTTAAAGGCAGTTCCTCTACGAAGTGAACTGTGCTAGAATGATTTGTGATGTATAGTGAATTGCAACAAGTCCTCCAAACTAAACAACAAAATATGCTGTAGATCTGGAGTCACTACCGAACATCACCGTTTAAGGAATATATATATATATATATATTTTGATCTGACAACACTGGGTCAGCTGAGGCACAAAATAACCTGGTTAGGTTTAGGGAAAGAAATCGTGAAATCTTTTTTCTTTGTAAGGGGGCCTGCGTCGCCATGGTTACAATAATTAGGAACGACTATGTTGGTGGTTTAAGTAATAATAGGTAACATATTAGTGCCTACTAAAGTTGTTTTTTCTCTCTCTTAATCATGATTGTATTCTACTAATGGATCCTCGACATGTAGCACATATTTTGAGTTCTTAGTGTTTGGTCAGTGTTTTCACAGAAAAACACCAAACAAAGAAAGTGCTTTATGTCATCCATGTTGGTTAGTTTGAACACAAGGGGCAGCTTGAGCACTTAGCGTGAGCAGTTAGTGTGTGCAGTTAGCTTGAGCAGTTAGTGTGTGCAGTTAGCGTGAGCAGTTAGCGTGTGCAGTTAGCTTGAGCAGTTAGTGTGTGCAGTTAGCGTGTGCAGTTAGCTTGAGCAGTTAGCGTGTGCAGTTAGCTTGAGCAGTTAGCGTGTGCAGTTAGCTTGAGCAGTTAGCGTGAGCACTTAGCATGAGAAGTGAGCGTTAGAAGTTAGTGTGGACCGTTAGGGTGGGTAGTTAGCGTTCCCAGTTAGCATGTGCAGCGTTAGCCACCATACTGGAACACATAATCCAAAGAAAGAGATGCCACGTTTGATTGACAGGTGAACAGTGGGAGCAATGCAGAAACACCATAGCAGTGAGCAGCAGTTTATTTGTGTCTGATTGCAATTATCCATGTGGAAATCATCCAATTCTACGTCTGGAAAGAGATACAGAAGTATCAGCTGCCAAACCACCTGACTTCAAAACAGCTTCTTTCCTCTGGCTGAGACTCCTTAATTCATCCTCCACCCTCCATATATAATATAGTTTTTTGTTGTTTGTTTTCTTTCCTATGTAGCAAATTGGGACTACAATCTAAAGTGCGTCTCGTCGACAAATAAAAACCTTGTAACTTGTAACCTTGTAACAAAGTATTAATGCACTTGAGGGGTGAGAGTCAGTCTGAGCCAGAAGACACGCTGACTCGATCCGGGCCGAGCTCGGGCCACATAGACCAGGCTCAGGTTGGACTCTGACTCATTGAACTTCTCTACTTTCAAAGGGCCAATATACACCCCTGCACCACAGCGCACACATGTGTGGGTGGGTGAAACGATGCGTGGCAACACACTGTAACTACTTTTATTGCAAGTAGTGAATTGCCACACCAAGGGCACAGATGGAAATTGATAATCAGAATCAGAATCAGAATCAGAATCAGCTTTATTGGCCATGTATGCGTACGCATACATGGAATTTGACTCCGGTTTCCACTTTGCTCTCGCTGTACATACACGAATTTACAACAAACAAGAAAAAATATATATATATAAAAGGGGGGGCAGCAGAAAAAACAACAGATGTAGTATAAATATTTAACAATATGTACAATATGAGTATAAACATATATACGAAAAAAAGTGTATATGTATATATATATGAACATAAACCTATAAACAACAGTGGCAATGGAATGAGGTAGTAGTGCAAGTAGTGGTAATAGTGCAGTATGGCTTATTTATTGTTCATGAGAGTGACGGCCAGTGGAAAGAAGCTGTTCCTGTGTCTGGTGGTTTTGGCGTACAGAGCCCTGTAGCGCCTACCAGAGGGGAGGAGTTGGAACAGCTTGTGTCCAGGGTATGATGGGTCTGCAGTGATCTTTCCAGCCCGTTTCCTGACTCTGGAGGTGAACAAGTCCAGGATGGAGGGCAGGCTGGAACCAATGATCCTCTCTGCAGACCTGACAATCCGTTGTAGTCTATTTCTGTCCTGTTTGGTGGCCGATCCAAACCACACAGTGATGGAAGAACAGAGAACAGACTGGATGATGGCTGAGTAGAACAGGATCAGCAGCTCCTGAGGCAGGTTGTACTTCCTGAGCTGGCGCAAGAAGTACAACCTCTGCTGGGCCTTTTTCCTGATGGTGTCGATGTTGGGGGCCCACTTCAGGTCCTGGGAGATTGTGGATCCCAGAAACCTGAAGGTCTCCACAGTGGACACCGTGCTGTTGAGTATGATGAGGGGGGGCAGTGTTGGGGGGCTCCTCCTGAAGTCCACTGTCATCTCCACAGTTTTGAGCCTGTTTAGCTCCAGGTTGTTCTGACCACACCAGAGGACCAGCTGTTCAACCTCCCGTCTGTACGCAGACTCATCACCGTCCCTGATGAGGCCGATGACCGTTGTGTCGTCTGCGAATTTCAGGAGTTTAACAGACGGGTCCTCTGAGGTGCAGTCGTTGGTGTAGAGGGAGAAGAGCAGTGGGGAGAGCACACATCCCTGGGGGGCGCCAGTGCTGATAGTCCGGGTACTGGATGTGATTTTTCCCAGCCTCACTTCTGTCAGTCAGGAAGTTTGTGATCCACTGACAGGTGGAGGCTGGCACAGTGAGCTGGGAGAGTTTGGGTTGGAGTATTGCTGGGATGATTGTGTTGAACGCAGAGCTGAAGTCCATGAACAGAACCCTTGCATATGTCCCTGGGGAGTCGAGGTGTTGCAGCATGTGGTGCAGTCCCAAGTTGACTGCATCATCCACCGACCTGTTTGCCCGGTAGGCAAACTGCAGGGGGTTCAGCAGGGGTCCTGTGATGTCCTTCAGGTGGGTCAACACCAGTCTCTCAAAGGACTTCATGACCACAGACGTCAGGGCGATGGGCCTGTAGTCATTTAATCCTGTGATGGAGGATTTCTTGGGCACTGGGATGATCGTGGATCGTTTGACGCAAGAGGGGACTTCACACAGCTCCAGTGATCGGTTGAAGATCTGCGTGAAGATGGGGGCCAGCTGGTCAGCACAGACTTTCAGGCAGGAGGGGGACACACCGTCTGGGCCCGGAGCCTTCCTGGTCTTCTGTCTGTGGAAGAGCCGTCTCACATCCACTTCACAGATCCTCAGTGCCGGTGGGGGGTCGTTTGGGAGAGGTGTGGAGGAGGCAGGGGGAGTAGATGGTTGTTTGATGGTGGGGGGTGTGAGAGTGGGCTTGTCAAACCTGCAGTAGAAGACATTCAGGTCGTCAGCCAGGTGGGGATTGTCCTCAGTGGGGGGGATGGTCTCCTGTAGTTTGTGAGTACTTGCAGGCCTCTCCACACTGACGAGGGGTCGTTGACTGAAAACCTTTCCTCCAGCTTTTCAGTGTAGCTCCTCTTTGCTATCCTGATCTCCCTCGTCAATGTGTTCCTGGCCTGGTTGTATAGGATCCTGTCCCCACTTCTGTAGGCCTCCTCCTTAGCCCGACGAAGCTGCCTGAGTCTTGCAGTGAACCAGGGTTTGTACATTGTTATTGAGTGTGTTATTGGTTGGTTATGGTCCAGTAGCAGTCCTTAGACTGGCCCCTGTTACTGTCTTTAAATGCAGTATTCCTCCTACAGTGATTCACTGTAGGAGGAAAATGTGTTTTTTATTTCATAAAAGCATTTCCCCCCAATAACACATTTTAATGCCAATTGTTATTTGAAAATGTCCCTTGTCTATTTTGTCACGTCACTCTTTGCAACACGCGCTGTCACCGCCCTCTCACCTTTCAGCCAATCAATCAAGCAGGCTCAATAACTGCCACCAGAGTTGTCTGATAGCACCTGTTAGCTAGAGAGAAAACCAAGTCAAAGTCATTCTAAATCAAGGACCTTGAGGCTGCTGCTGTAAACAAACACAGTAGTCACTGAATTTAATATCTAAAGTCAAATATACTGTAAAATTATATAATCCTTTGTGAAAATTAACATAACCTATGAACTTTGTGTATTGTGCCAAATTTGCAATACAATGCCAATCTATTTCAGAGGAAGTAGTCCCTCCATTGCTAGTGGTCGAGTACCTACCTCCCCTTCATCTTGTCTGGAGACCACGACACACACACACACACCAGCTCTTGCAGCTTTTGCCAGCCGGCCATCTGAGGAGGTTGTGATGGCCGCTGGCCTGTCCTGGTTTCCCAGGGTTTAGTGTTTTTACGAGCAACTGGAAGCCATTATGGAGATGAGGTTGCTGAGCAGAGTGGAGTAGTCCTCTCCCAGTGATGACAGGCCTCTCAGTCTGGGTCCCCTTCCCTCCCAAAGTAAATTAAACACAAATGGCCTCTGCGCTGTCACACACGCACATTCTCTGTACACACAGTAATATGCACATGTATTCACATGCGAAACATACACAGTGCCACCTAACCATGCACGCACTCTGTCCTCATGCATGCTGTCTCTCTCATGGACTGCAAGCAGATCGACAGCGTCCAAGAATGTTTCGCACGTGACTTAAACAAACATTTGTAATGTGTGGAGCATAAATGGATTTCCGTTATTCTTTGTTTTGAATACGGTTGAAAGTAACGCTTCAATTTTTGCAATTAAATTGCA
The DNA here is from genome assembly GCA_032191485.1 of Leptoclinus maculatus. Lineage (NCBI taxonomy): Eukaryota > Metazoa > Chordata > Actinopteri > Perciformes > Stichaeidae > Leptoclinus > Leptoclinus maculatus. Next base: position 23,572,270 of record JAVDOI010000006.1, read on the forward strand.
TACTTGAAAATGTGTAATTTTTGCATTGCATTCTTTGTGAAGTAAATATTAAAGTTAGTACAAGGAACTTTTTTTTTTTTTTTTCAATAATTGCATTTACAATAACCTGTATGTTACATAACGTGCATGTGTATGATATGCGCAGTGTCCAAGAACTCATATTGAAACCCAAAAAGAGACAAAAGTGCAGCTCAGTAACCAGGAAAAAATGTAGGCATCGTACGTTTCTGTAAACCATGGATACGTTGACTGTCGACGTTTTTGCATTCGGTCATAGGAAGTGACATACTTTATAGAGCGACCGTTATTGGAAGCTCCATGATATAATAACGAGTAATGAGTCCACTAAGGGTGGGTGGAAGTGGTGGTGATTGGCTCAAACAAACGTATGACTTTTACCCAGGAGACCGCTGTTCGTGTCCCGTGTGAAACCAAAAGTAAAGGGAATTTTGCGCTTCTTACGTCACGTTATTCACGCCTGTTGTTACGTTACTATTTTAACACAAACCATCATCTTGACACGTTTTGTTGCCTAAACCTAACCAATCGTGTCACAACATTAACCATGTGCCATTGTGAGTTTCTGCAAGCGTGATACGTCTGATAAGTCTGATATGAAACGTGTTTCTGAAACATATTTTTGGTTCAGAAACGTTGACATTCAACGTATCCGTAGTTTGCAGAGACGTACAACAGCAACACATTTTCTGGCGATGGGGTTGAAGGTGCCACCGATAAGAGCAAGCTCTGTGAGGCTGTAGTTTTTTTTTTAGGTTTGCATGTATTTGGCCTCCAATGAACCAAAAGATTTGGACGAATCAAAATGTTTACCTGATAATGTTGCCAGATGCAACTAATCACAAAGTTATTATCTTAGAATATATTAGTGCTATCCACTTCATGTACATCAGTATATAAGAAATATCACCTTGACCAGAAAGCTGCTCTTGTGAGGTATGATATTTCCATTTATTTGATTGTCTCTAATCATGGAAGAGGAAGATTAACACCATTTACATATCTGTTGCTGTCATACGAGCATATTAATCTGATTATTTTCTTTGTACCTTTTTAACCCTCACAACCAAGCTATCATGTACGCCTCTGGGTGGAATTGTCCCACTGCTCAACATAAATCTACCAGTACTTGATGTCCTACTTGGAAAAACTATTTGGCTGTCCAAAATGCACTCTGATGGGTTACTGGACTCTAATGCCCAACAAAGCTAAAAGAAGACGACTTACAGCTAAACTCTCCTGCCAGCCATTAACATCCGTATACATCTGAGAACTGAAGCTGAAGTAATGTTGGCTGCTGAAGACGGTTACAGCATTTCATACAGTGCTGGAAAGTGGTTTCAATGTTACATACATGCCAAGCTGATATATGGACCACGGACAAAAGGCTGAGTATCTGCAGTGTTTGAATTATCCTTTACATTCATGGAGAATGTCTGCAAAGAAATATGAGCCCACTCGGTACTATTGATATCATGCACAATGAATGTCTCTTAGTATTTTCAAGCAAATAGATTTGGACTGCCAGAGGAGACTCTGAGAGAAGCCCCGTCAAAGATGAAGCGACAGGAGAAGAGGTGAGACTGAGGGAGTCGGCTGATGACCATCCATCACACTGATGAACAGGTCAAATCAACAACAACATGGCATTACAGAGGAGAGGAAGAGAGGGATAAGTGACAGGACAAGTGGAGAGGAAAGGAAAGAAGGAGATGACAACGGAGGAGAGGGGAGGAAGCAACAGGACAAGGGGAGAGGAAAGGAGCGGGGTGAGAGAAGATGAGAGAAAAGAACAGGAGAGGAGAGGAATGTAGAGAAGATGACAGTGAAGGAAAAGAGGGGAACATTAAGGAGAATGGATGGGTGGGGGGTGGGGAGAGAAGATGAAAGGGCAGAACAAAAGGATACAAAATAATGGGGGATGAGAGAAGAGAGGACAAGATAAGACAGGAAATTAGAGGAAAGAGAAAAGGAAATGAGAGGAACAGATGGGAAAAGGAGAGGAGAAGGGAATGGACAGAAGTAAGACAGAGGTGGAGAAGAGGGGAAAGGCGACGGGGAAAAGAAGAGAAGAAAGGAGATGAGAGGAGAGAAACGGAACAGAGAGGAAAATAAGAAGAAAAGGAGAGGCGATAAATGGAGAAGAGATGAAATAACAGGAAAAGAGGAGAAGAGAAGAAAAGAGAGAAGAGGAATGTAGAGAAAAAGGAAATGAAAAAGAAGAGAGATGACAAGGAAGGAAATGAGAGGAATCAGGAGAGGTAGTGAGGGGGAAAGTGGTGAAAAAGGGGGGAGGAAAAGAAAGTAAAATAGAGAGGAAGAGGAGAGGACACAAAGGAAATAATATAAGAGAAGCTAAGAGAAAAGAAAAAGAGGATTGGGAAGGAAAGGAGACAGGAAGGTGAGAAAGAAGATATGATGTAGGAAAATTATCAATTCTGGAGAAGGGAGGAAAATGAAGAACAGATGAAAGGAGAGAAGAGGAAAGGACAGAATGAGAGGAGACGAAAGAAAAGGACAGGTGATGAGGATGGGATAGGGAGAAGACAAGAGGAAATTAGAGGAAGGGATGAGAGAAGAGGAAAGGAAAAAAGAGGGGAGGAGATAAAAGGAGATTGGTGAGAAGAGAGGAGAGGAAATGAGAGGAGAAAAGAGAGGAGAGGAAAAAAAGAGGGGAGAAGAGGTGATAAAAGAAGATGGGTCAGGTGGAGAGAGGAGAGGAGAAGAGAGGAGGAGAAGAGATAAAAGGAGATTGGTAAGGAGGAGAGAGGAGAGGAACAAAGAGTAGAGAAGACTGGAGGATATAAAAGAAGCTTGGCGAGGAGAGAGGTTTTTGAGGTTTAAATTCCTCCTTTGGTGAGGAGGAGAGAAGAGAGGAGGAGAGGAGGAGAGGAGATAAAATAAGAAGGTTCGGAGGAGAAAGGAAGCAAGGAGAGGAGATGAAAGAAGATGGGTTAGATGGAGAGAAGAGAAGAGGAGAGGAGATACAATAAGATGGGAGAGAAGAGGAGAAGAGGAGATAAAATAAGATGGGTTAATAGGAGAGGAGATGAAAGAGGAGGAGAAGAGATCAGAGGAGGGGAGGAAAGGACAGAAGAAGGGATGCAGAGGAGAAAAGACAAGAGGACAGAAGAAGGGATGCAGAGGAGAAAAGACAAGAGGACAGAAGAGGGGAGGAGATAAATATGAGTAGCGAGAGAAAATATGGGGGAGGAGGAGGAGAAGACGAAGAAAAGACTCTCAGTCCCTGTTCACACAAACTCCATCACTGCTGCCTCTAGTCGTCCTGCTGCGCTGATACAGACTGAGGTGTTCCAGACCTTTCTAATATCCTGCCCTAAAGAGGCATTGGGCACCACGCCACACACACACACACACACACACACACACACGCAGTGCGTTTTATTAGCGCTGTGTTTAGCAGATAAGACGTTCCAGGCCAGAGAGCAGGAGTGAGGAGGGTTCAGGAGATCGGGCTGCACGCTAATAAAGATGTAGTTTAAAGATGTGTTTATCATTATTCAGCTTTACGTTCTCAAAATGACAAACAAATTAGTCCAGGACTTTCGGCTTACAGTTTAAGAATAAGAGTAATAAAGGGTGCTAGAGAAACCGTGTCGCTGCATCAGTATGTCCTCCAGGCACCGAGAAGCAGATGCGAAGAAGGGAGAATCTCAACAAAATGAGATGGAATAAAAGAGGCAAAAAAAGAAAAACATGCGATGAAAAGGACGTCGGACGGTATCGTGAAAGACGCTGCGTGTTGTGGTCATAGAGCGTGGCGAATTCGACCCAGCAAGGGAGACCGAACCCAGGCTTCGGTTTGGACTGTGAAGCAACGGAGCCAGATGTCGAGACCTCAAGAGACAAAAAAACTAACTACTGTGCACACCTGAAGCTAAAAATTAGGAGTTATATAACCCGTTGTACCTGGAGGAGTGTGTGTGTGTGTTTACGTGCATGAAAACCAATGAGCCACCTCATAAGGGCCACACACACACACACACACACACACACAGATCGTCATTTTCAGACAGCGCTGCGTGTGTGTATCTGTTTTTGTGAATGCGATGTGCCCATTAAGCCTGTCATCGCATCCCGTTCAGCCGTCTGCGTCCGTGTGAGTCCTGAATGGCCTGCTGATTGGACGGAGACCAGGAAGTCCTCTGGAAGGTCGTCAGCCTGACGACATTCACGTGGAAACTTTTTTTTCTCTCGAAATGAGCACGGTGTCGTGAGATCTACAAAACCTCACTGGAACCAGTTTCCCCCCAGAAGCACGAGTGCTCCCAGTCCTCTGTGATTTGTTTTTCAGCCTGGGTCTCTGCTGCCCTCAGCGATGACAAGAGAGGCCACAGAACGGAGGAATAATCCAATTCGACTGGAACCGCACACACACACATATACACGGCATACAGGACACACCCTCAAATTGACTTTCCACACACACACACACACACACACACACACACACACACACACACACACACACACACACACACACAATTTAGCAGGGAGCCTCAGTTCATTTGTGTGGAAATCCATGTTGTGGTATTGTAATATTCCAAACAAGTACCAGTCGCTATGAAGAAAACACATACACACCCACATAGAACCAAGATGTACATATTTATGGTAGAGTTGGGAATCGCTGTCTGCCACAGCAGTCAGATTTCCATCCAAATGTTTCGCAAATATGAACCGGATTTCAAACCGGTTTGATTCCATCCACCACCAATTTGCGATCATTACGAGTTGGTTTAAGTGAGATAAGAGGTATGTGGCTCCAATTTTCCAGTCGTAAAAATCATTAAACTGCTGCACAAGAAGAGGGCGCAGCGAGCTGACGTGATGAAAAGAGCGCCAGTCGAAGCTAAAACGGTTAAAAACAACGTAGAAAACCGGATGGAATTATGACATTTCTGTTTGTTCCGTGCATTAACGTGAGGAAGGCGGTGTCACATCTCCGTGGCGCGATGAGGAGACTGTTTTGATGTGCAGCTATTTTCCGTTCTTCAGCTGGACGTTGGACGTTCTTCATGCTACATCTGCTTCCGCTTTCATCGATGCTCCAGCGTTTCCGCCTCAGCAAAGCGTAAAAAAAACTTGTTTTTGCTCGATTTGATTGGAGAACCTTTTCATTTAAGTTTCTGTAATCAAATGGTAAATGGCAGCATTTTTATAAATTCATCCGTCATCTCGTCTAACTCTCGGGGAGGAAACTAAATGTGCTTATGTTCTAGAACAGGGGTCGCCAATAGGCGGATAGTCCGGATCCGGACTCAGACGCTGTCCTATCCGGACCCGGACGTATAATTGATAGATAATTCAGAATTATACATTTTGGCGGAGCGCTTCCGTTTTAACCTGCGCAGCTTTTCTGGCCTTTACGGCACTCATTCAGCAGTTCAGGAAACACACCGACCAATTACATACATTGTAAATAATCTCACGTGACGCTACTCAGCCAATCGAATATTTATTCCAAAATGCATCGTGAGTCGAGAGAGATTACGCAGACAGGCGGGAGACGGAGCGAGAGCAGTGAGAGAGAAGCAGTGAGAGAAGTGAGTAAGTCGGAGAAGCAAGTTAACATGGCGTGCTCTAAAAAGAGAAAAGTGGACCTCGAAGACAGAGCTTTAACAAAGAATGGACGGACTCGTATTTGTTCATTCTTCCTGCTGGCGCTACTAAACCACTCTGTCTCATATGCTCAGATACCGTGGCCATTATTCAAAGCACCAATGTGAAACGAGACCAAACATACCCACTCCAATCCGAACTGAGGGCACAGAAAATAAACGATTTAAGAGCCCAATATGAACGTTCCACCAGAATATTAACAAATTCATTCACTGCCCAACAACGTGCTTACGAATGTTCCCTGAACGTTGCTTGGATTTTGGGTCAACATAAAAAGCCATTCACTGATGGAGAGGTTGTCAAGGAGGGCATGAGTGCAGTAGCTGGAACTTTACTTGAGGGGAAACAAAAAGAAGAGTTATGTCAAAAAATCAAGCAAATACCTGTCAGCAGCCTCAGCCACAAGGCTCATCTTTCTAAAATCAAGCACTTTCTTTTAAGATGTAAGTTTTTCAAAAGTTCTTTTTTGTGTATTTTATTTTTAGATGGAGCCCTTATTTTACTTGAAATGAGAGAAGAACATTTATTTATGTATTTCTATGTATTATTTATAATCCATCCAGTTAAATTTGAAAACTGAGAATAATAATTGTTAAAATATAATTGATGTGTACTTTCTTTATTTGATTTGACAGTTGACTACACAGAGACGTTGTTACTACTACTAGACTTCTTGAATATATATATATATATATATATATGGCACTAAGTGGCGCAAGTTAGATATTATTGTAATGTTCCGGACCTTTGCCTGAGGAGATTTTCTCAATCTGGACCTTTTGGAATTTGAATTGAAGACCCCTGTCCTAGAAGCTGTTCCTCTTCAAGCTGATGACGTGCCCACTTAACAGCTTTCTATTTTATAACTTTAAAAAAGTATTTACCCTCTAAAGTAAAGTACAGCTTCGACATGGCATTTGGAGACTGTCTGGCATGATGACGCTGATATAGTGTGTGTATAACAAGAGGAGATATGAAGATATGATAATAATAAACACACTGCAGGAGCAGATGAGCTGCAGGGGGACGATCGATCACGATACCCTGCAGTGCTGCGGAGGACTTCTTGATCCCGGACCAGCTGTGTAGGCGAGATAGTTTTTTTTAATAACTGATAATCCTCTTATCTGGGTCATCTACTGTGCTGCTCTGCTCTCTTCACACACACACACACACACACACACACACACACACACACACACACACACACACACACACACACACACACACACACACACACACACACACACACACACACACACACACACACACAGCTCACCTGTGTATAACCGGGCACGCTCCAGCACCTCTGCTATCTGATGGCGATGTGTTGTCTCTCTGCCAGCAGCAGGACCGGCACTGACATACAGGTGGTGAGGAATCCTGGTATGTGAGTGAGTGAGTGAGTGAGTGAGTATGTCCATTTACCATACCGTAGCCCAAATGGACAAAACACCCAAATTGATTTTTTTTGTGTGCAAAAAATGGAAAACTAAGATACCTGTAAAGTGTTTGACATTGACTCCAGTGGTGTAAAGTAAAAACATTAGTACTCAAATACTGTACATCAATACAATTTTGAGGTACTTGTTCTTTACTTGACCTTCTCCAATTCATAGTACTTTATACTTCTACTACTTCTTTTTTTTACATACATTTCTTGTGAGTTACTTGTTACTTTGATGATACATACAACACATATGATCAACGTAATAAATTGTGTTTGATTATTGAAGGTTTAATGCTCTGCACACCCACACAGGGTTTTCAGTTAAGGGGTAGATTGTTTCCCACCACTGTCTGTCTGTCTTCTTGTGTTACTGTTAGGGATGTAACGGTTCACAAAATCCACGGTTCGGTTCGGTACGGTACAGTGGTGTCACGGTTCGGTACGTTTCGGTACGTTTTCAATACAGTAGAAAACTATAGATGCCAGAGAAACGTACTTGATTTTAAAATATATTTATTCATTAAAACTAACATCATGAAGCTATTCTTTGACTTTGAACAATGATGGAACTATACCTGCTTAGCAACACATAAGCATAAAAAACTAAAACGGCTCCTTAAAAAATGTAACGTTAATGTAGTATTGTTACTTACATCTTCTCCATCATAATTTTAGTATGAACAATGATGGAAGTATACCTGAGTGAACGTGGCTCTTCATCTCATTCAGTGGTGAGGTAATGTGTGTTACAGTCAGGTAGCGTTGTGTAGCCCTCGACGTCCAGGCATCCGTTGTCAGAGCAGCAGCTTGTGCTTTTGTTTTCTTGTACAAAGCGGGAATTACGGTTTGGCTGAAATGGGCTCGTGAAGGAGTAGTGTAACGGAGCTCAATAACATTCAGCATGTTCATAAAGCGTTTTACACTACAGAGTCGGGTCTCATGTCCGCGGCTGTAAGTGTACCAACCGCCGTGGTGATTGATTTAGCCCTCATCAGCAGGGAACAGCTGCTTAAATGCTTCGGGAGAGTTTGAAGCGCGTGTGCTGCTCCAGGTTTTCGTTTAGTTTTACCCACTGCCACACTGGGGTGATGTCGGCGTAAATGTGTTAACATGTTTGAGGTATTCCCACTGATGTTGCCGACACTCGTGTAGCAAATGCGACATAGCGTTGTTTTTTTATCCACCACTCTCTCACCATCGCCCTCATAGTTCACAGAGAAACCAAAGTGGCTCCAAACACCAGACCTGTAGGCCATTGGCGGATCTTTTATTTCTGGTCTATTACTAGCCATGTTGCACCGAGCTAATGTTAGCTTCATGTAGCGTGTCTCACAGTGCAAAGTGCCCGACTGGAGTAGGAAGTGTTTCTTTGGTGGTGGGCGTGTCAGAGAGCACGCTGTCTGTTACGTCATGTGTGTTGCCAGTTTGAGAACAGTGGCTCCACCGAAAACATAATACATCCCACAATTTAAGCTTCTGCATTTCCAAATGCACTAGTATGAACGTATTGTTCGGTTCGTCATGCGTACCGAACCGTGAGCCTCGTACCGAACGGTTCAATACGAATACGCGTATCGTTACACCCCTAGTTACTGTATGTGAAACCTGGACCCAGAGAGTCTGTAAGATCCGTCCTGTTATGAATTATGGCACAATATTTTTCGCAGGTATAGCTACGAGACCAGCCTGTTGTGAATAATGACAGTCGCTCTGGAATGAACATGAATTTGTATGTATCCGAGGGAGAAGAGTCGAGGTGCGTGGTCGGGTTAGGATCCCATCTCCTGCCAACAGTCGACCATGTTGGTGTTTTCATTCAAATTGTAAAGGGTGGATGAAGAGAGCTGGAGTCTCACCTGAAGGCGCAGGAAAATGTGATCGGTAGGGAAATGACTGGTGAAAGGAGAGGTGAAAAGCCCCCGCAGCTCAGTGCATTATCGCAGTCATCAGACGCTCTGTGATTTGTAGTGGGGCAGCACACGGGGGGGGGGACATGGCCCTCATGTTGAATATCGGCTTACTGTAAACTACATGATAAATGCACAGGAGAGCAGAGGGGAAGAGGGGGGTACCACTTTATTCAGACCAGGTGGCCATGCGTGCTACAGCCCAAATGACGAGCAGCTGTGGTGGAGTGCTCCCGCCAACACACACACACACACACACATACACACACACACACTTTCTCCAGAAGACCCAACATGATGTCTGTCAGCCTTTTTCTGTCTTTTGAGATGCTCTGTCTCTTTCTGTCCATCCAGCAGATCACCACACCCTGCTGTACAAACAGCAGCATCACTTCACTGTCACTCTCGTTAATGGCAGAATGACTAGGATTATCCTAAAGATCGGGCCAGATCGTAAGCACGCATTCGAGAGGAAGCCACGAAAATGGCGGACAAAGCATCGAACGAATAAAAGTATAATGAGCTTTTTTAAGCCTTTAAGTTCAAACTGTCGACAAACAAGCAGTGACTGAATCTAAATCTAATACAATAAATGAATAAGGTTAATCCAATGACATCTGACTTCTTGTACAAATCGTAGGGAAAAAAACTGGTAATTTTAGTGAGCTTCAAATTTGGTTTTGACAAAACTGGTTTCTCCTTTATCTGTTTGAAGATTAAAGTATGTGTCTCTAAAGCGGCTGTAATCAGGAGTTCAAGTGGGCCAGAACGGTCCAGAGTTCTGACACCTTTCGATTAATAAGCAAATAAATCTGAAACCGTTTCATAAAAATGTCAAGCGAGTTGACTTTTTGTGTGCTGCAGCCTGGCGTTCCTTCCATCTGATGCCATCGAGATAATCATTAAACAACTAACTCAACAAAGTAATGTCCCCCCACGGTCATTTCCCCCTGTTGCACCACTACAATCTTAAGCCCCAGTTCCACCGAAAGCCGGATATACTACGGATGTCCCCGGATCACCCCATATTACCTCGGATAAAAAGAGGTGAGATCCGGGGTGATCCGCGGTGATCCGGATGACAACACATTTGACATGTTTCCCGGTTCTACTATGGTTCCGCCACGGATCACCCCTGTTCAAGCCTGGTCTATCCCGGATGGCCACGGTTTGACCACGGATGAGCACGGTTTGACCACGGTTCAACTACGGATACGCCACGGACACGGCCCGGATGCGTCACGGATGCGTCCCGGATGAAGCGTCAGGGTATAAATAGTTCTGATTTTCAGAGACAAAATCACTCTTCCGAAAATATTTGAAAGGACAACAACATGCCGAAAATTAAACCCAAGAAGAAGGCGATGACTGCTGCAAAGAAGAAAGCTGCTGCTGCAGCAGCAGAAGAAGAAAAGAAGAGAAGAAGAATCTTCCTCAGACGACAACAACACGCCGAAAATTAAACCCATCCGGGGTGCTCCAGGGTGTCAACTAGCTCCCGTTTCATCCCGGATTAACACGGTTATACTACGGTTATGCTACGGTTCATCCCGGTCTTACTACGGTTACGCTATGGTTCATCCCGGTCCTACTACGTTTCTTCCCGGATGCGCTACGATCAACGCCGCCCCCCTCTCCATTCCCGGATGTCCCCGGATCACCCCGGAGGTTAGTTGTACGTCCGACGAGCCGCTCGTCTTCCCGGATACGCCACGGATGGACATAGATGGCCGCGAATGGCCACGGTTCAGCACGGATGGCCACGGTTTTACTACGGTTCATCACGGAACGTCCCGGACTGACTACGGTTTCACTACGGTTCCACTCCCGGATGACCCCGGATCTGATCCGTAGTGTATCCGGGGACATCCGTAGTATATCCGGCTTTCGGTGGAACTGGGGCTTTACTTGGAATCCCCAAATTGGAAGCGAGACAAAAAGTGAGACCAGAGCAAGTGAGCACTCACAGACAGATTAGATGCCTTGATCAATCAATGTATGGTTGATAAGTTCAATGCACACATACAGCGGGATATTTGTGTGATTTAAACAGCTGTCTATGCATATTACGCTTCGATAAAAACAATAAAAATTGACTTGAAGCATATAAAAAATGCAGGGGGTCTAAACAAGACTAATGGCGGCTTAAAGGAGGAAAGGGGGGGCGTCCCTCCAGTAATATTAAGCCTCGACCCCTGTCTGTCCCCTCTAAATGTGGTGGTAAATTTAATAAAACGTAAACGTAATCTGTTTCGCGTGACATCCAAAAAAGGCTTCCAAAAAGGCTTTCTGTGTGGATCGACCCCACCTGCCAAATTCCATTTCAACCCCTGGCTGTAATGGATATATCATAGCACTATAATCGTAACAATGTATCGTGACAATTTGAAAACAGTGTGAATGGAGTCGCACCTTGTGATGAACCTACTAAGGATTGCATCACCTGAATCTGCAGCTCCCCTCAGAAGACACAGCAAACAGACAAAGCTAGCGACTAGCTTAGCGGAGCGGAGCACTTAGCGACTACAGAGAGGGATATTTCTCTGAGGAGTTGGTGGATATCACACTTCGTGGGGTTGGAGAAAACATTGCCAGTGAATGCAAAACATTTTTTTTATGCTATTGCAGAGCCACTATCTTCCTAACAAACAAACTGAATCTCTGACGATTGCTGTTGAAGACCCGCTGTGGCGTCCTTGTTGGGAGGTTTGTGTAAATCCTTTTCTGGTGTGCATTTTTTAGTAGTACTTTATGCTTGTTGATTACGTGACTGGCATCCCCTACTGCGAGCCGAGCAGCCGCGCTCCCATGTTGCAGTCACCTGTGGGTTTTTCTTTGGAGAGCTCTTATCTCTTGCAGCTAGAGCATGACACTAGGGGCTAAGGGCAACAGATTCACGCCAAGTGCTCTCTCTTTTCCCACCTCTATGTGTATTGTGTGTGTTTATGAATTTCAGATTGACTGAGTGGCATGCCTGTCTCGCACGAAGTGCCCGTTTTCACGCCAAAGCCCGTTCCAACGTCAATGCGCTTTGTCAGTCAATTTGCTTAATGGACCGCCTCGCCTTTCATGTTGAGTTGTTTATCTGGCCCCCGTCCAGCCAACTCTGTTCTTACATGGCCCCAGAGAAACAGACAGCAAAAAATCCTGCGTATGAGCTGCTGCTCTGAGTACACTGCAAGAGATGAGCCTCCATATCACATCTGTATTCGTAATCCTGTTATCCACAAGGTACTGAAAATCAGCAGCCGGTCATGTCAATAAACCCTTTCGCACAACATGAATTTATACCGAATAGCCGTGCTATTCCTCCATAGTCGGAACAAGTGAATACGCACATAGACAGGCAGAGACAATTAAACGGTCATCTTTGTGAATGCATGTCCAAAGATTTGATATCCGGCAAGGTGTCCCGAACATCCAATCAGCTCATGGTCCGGTCTGAAGCCGGGGCTGCTCTGAGGGAGCCGGGCCGTGACTAACGTGAACCACCGTCACCATCACTGAGCTGGCAGCCAGGAAATAAATACAGCTGGACGAGACAGTGGACCAGCACGCCTTCCAGTTATGTTTGGTCCCAGGTGAACCTCCGCGAGACAGGGAACTAGTAGATCAGCAGCACGGACTTCTGACAGGCTTTTAGAGAGGGGCGACGAGACCTCGAACACATTATGTCACTCAGCGACTGTGAGGTAACATACCTATAAAAATAATTGTGTTTTGAAACGTTGGAACTGCAGACATATGTAATCAGTCAAACGACAGTTTCTGACACAAAGAACGGAGAAACAGAAATTCCGTAAGATACACCAGTAATTTGACTCATGAAGTCCAATTTTCACATCATGGGGAATACTCGACACCCCGTGAGAACAATTCTATAGGGTCTTCTGTGGCTCTTGGAGAGCCTTAAAAGGTTTTAGAAATGAACCCTGATGATGTCATCGGGGTCACCTCAGCTTGAAGACTACACATTTCTAACAGAATGCCTGTGTTATAAACAAGGGGGAGTGTGGAGTTCAAAGACATTTAGAGAGTCTAAGGAAGCACTTTTAAGTTGCATTATGGGAATTGTAGGATCCACCATTTCAGGTGTCACGATTTCACATCTAATGATTTTAAAAATGATCTTCCTCTTATGTACATACTACAAAATGTATATCTTTCTGTCTGTATTTGTGTCCTTTGCATATCTCTCGTTCATCTGATCTACTTCCAATCGGCGGGAGAATTGATAAAGACCCGAGGAGGAGGAGGCAATGGGGCGATGCTTCAGGGCTCTGCAGACGTCAAGCATTAGGTCCGCAGCGGACCTTTACAGGCTGCGACTCATTGACTGCAGTACACTTTTGCTGCTGGATGCTGCATATACTTCACCTGACCCGCCAGATGGTTTGTTACACCGAACCATCTGAGAAGTCGTCATTGGAGACTGTTTGAAAAAAGGGCCAGATTTGCCAGATGATTGGATGAACAATCTTTCAATCAAACTCTTGGCGAAGCCAGACGGGAGAAGAGCGAAAAACCTCTTTCTTTAGAGTCTATGAAGTCAACGAGCGATGAGCGGTTCTTCGAGAATACTAGGGGCCAAATAATTGAGTTCTGAACGGCCATTCCCCTAACGGGCACCGCACTACTCATTGTTAAATAATTCAATATGTACAACATTTCTGCACATTCGTTGTCGTCAGGTATTTCCTTGATTTTTAGTTCCAGTTCTTGCTAAAAACCGTATGCCCCTAAGCACTATGTCTGTTACACACACTGTAGAGACACACAAATCTGTTTTTAACGGCAGTATCAATATTGGGCGACTTCTTACAAAATTTGGGTCTAATGTTTGTTTTGATCAGCTTTGATGTGGCAGATCTCTAACTTGTCCATCAGTCTTTCAGCATGAAACCGTTAATATTTGCAACTGACATGGTTTAACACTATAGAAATATTGCAGATTCATTATTGGACATTCTTCCCCTGGGCCCTTTAAAACCAAGTTCATCACGCCATTGCATTACTTCTTGTCCACCGTGAAAAAAATTGTGAGTGTAAAAGTTAAGGACAGATGTAAACGTTCTACAGGACATTAACAATATACAATCCATGGCAGCTCCTGTAGCCAAGTTGGGAAGCAGCCCGTCAGATCCACGGCCCATTTGAGCTGCCTGGTGGAACCGCGCTGCCCGGGCCTGTGTAACTGTAGTGTTGGTGTGACCCATGTCCCGTTCTCCGTGGGCAGAGTAGAGGCATTCCAGCAGCTGTCACGCTCCCAGCCTTAAGTAAACCCTGCTGGCGTAATCGTCGAGGGAAGCAGCCAGAGGAGTTGCTGAACCGCTGGAATCACGCACTCACTTAACAGTGCCCGCATTGAACGAGGCTTAGCAAGCGAGGCGGCCCAGGCCAGATCTGCAGCACCTGCAACACCTGACCCATCCAACGCGGCATTCACGTCATGTGGGATTTGATATGACATTCCTGCTTGGGGAAGCTGTTCACGTCAGATGAACTCTGACGGAGGTAACTATAACAAGTTGGGTTTGGCAGTGGGCCCAGACCTTTTTGATTTTACAAATTCTGACATGACCCACTGTATATGTGGAGGGAAATATCTGCAGTTTAGAATGGGAATCGATACATTTGTTTCTAATAAATCCGAGAAGATGGACAGCTATTTGTTCAAAGTCACAAAACTAATGTAAAATGTATTTATTGTGTTATATGACGACACAGTTACATCATTTGTTTTCATTTTAAAGTTTGGTTTGCCGGAGAGTTTGTGAGGAAACATCTGAAAAAGCTGTGAATAACTATTGTAATAGCGTCTTGATTCTGGACATTTTTGGATTAAGGCCTCGTTCATACAGAGAAATGCAAGGTACACAAGGAAAACACGCAGGCTTGAAGGTTGACTACACCCATTAGACCAAGTCAACCACTAATTGGTTGACTTTTGCAGTTTGACTGGTGATCCGCAGTGCAAGTCTTCTTATTAAGATTTATTTTACCTTGTATCCCACCAGAACACTCTACTTTGCATTCATCCATTAAAATACATAGAACTAGCTTCAAGGCTTTTACTATGAGAACACTTCAACACACGTTGTTACTTAGCTGTCAACAGTTTTCATAAGGACTGTTTCTGTAGCAGAAATCAGTCCCTGACTTATCAAGACCTTATTTCTTGAAAGACACTTTTGTGTTTTGAAATTTTATTTTAAATGATTCAAGCTTGGACGTTCTATTCTTGACTTTGGGAAGAGAAGCGTTAAATAGATTTTTTTATCGAAAATTCTACTAACTAGCTTCTTTGAGTGAAGACCATGAGATGTAATTGAAAGCTCTGGAAAAGGTATTGTAACTGGACCTTTGAGTCAAGACTTTTTCGCTACGACACGTTTTCATTCCTCTGGGACGGCAACAGCCATGGCCGGAGGCTTTGTTTTTTTGGGTCATCCGTTGGTCCGTCCTTCTGTCCGTCCATTTGTTCGATTGTCCCATTCTATCCAATTCTCGTGAACACAATATCTCAGCTGGAAGGAATTTCTTCAAATTTGGTATAAATGTCCCCTTGGACTCAAGAAAGGACTGATTAGAATTTGGCGGTCAAGTCCACTGTGACATCACAGAACAGGTTTCTGTGCTAATTATGACAATTTCTCACAAATATCTGATAGGATAAAATGATGGGTAGGCATGGATTAAAACTGCAACTTGACTGGTTGGCAGAGGCATACAACCGCTGGTGAGTTAGGATTGAAATGCAGCATATGTGCAGGCACACTCGCATACAGTACGTACCAAATGGATTAATCCCTGGCTTTCATTATGAGTTCCAGAGTAACATGCATCGCATACACTAGTGAAATACTTGAGGCATAGAGAACAGTGAATACACACACTTCATTTAGATGTAGACATCAGCAAATTGCCACCAAAACGGGCAGAAAAGGGCCACTGATGCATTTGCCCCTGTGTTATTTACCACAGCAAGACTGCTGTGTTTGCCTCGTTATATACCTCCTTGTCTAACTCACACTTTCTCCCTCTCTCTCCAACACACACACATACACAGACACACACAGAGGAGGGCCTGTAAGCGTCCTCCTCAATTAGGAGTGTTTAGCTTTAACAGTGCGCCGGCGTCGGCTAAGCCACGGCTCCCTCGAGACCAAGCCGCCAATCTCCCTGAGTCAACACATGCGTACATACAGTACCCTGACCGCCGCACGAAATGACTCAGACACACACATACGCACACATAATCTTACACACAATTTGCAACCAACTGTAATCGGCCCGTTAGTTTGCTACTTCAACACAGACAGCGCCCCCTCTGGAGGCTTTTCTCCACATACTGTGCCGATACACAGCTCAGGTCATCAGCCTCAACTGTCTGACATGTGGTTACATGCTGAATTAGTGTGTGTGTGAGTGTGTGTAGGTGTGTGTGTGTGTGTGTGTGTGTGTGTGTGTGTGTGTGTGTGTGTGTGTGTATGTACAGGTGGTATACACTACACTCATTCATACAGAGACACCTGGTTGTCTTGGAGTGCGTGTTTCTGTGTGTGTGTGTGTGTGTGTGTGTGTGTGTGTGTGTGTGTGTGTGTGTGTGTGTGTTTTGACAGCTGGGTCTAACCAGGCTGCACGGTGTCCTCAGACGTCCCGCAGAAACCTTAACCCTTTGACCTGCCACCTCAATCGCCACCAGCTACACACTCAAGTCAACTGCAGCAACATTCACTCGTGTGCCAGAGTCCCGTTTAGGCAACCCCATTATTCAAAGATAACAGGTAAACAATAGCTGGATTCAATGAGAGTGCACTGAACATTCACTCTAAGTAGAGAAAAAGTGTCTCCTTGATGTTTTCAAGTATACCATATAGGTTTATTCAATGGCTATCAGTAAAAAAAACATGTTTGGTTTCTGAGAAGTCAAATTCATGCTGGTAATAATAATGGGAGCTGAAGCTTTTTGTATGCTAACAAAATTGATCTTTAACTTTTTTTTTAATCTTGAAGGGTTATAGTTATAGTACCAAGTGCGGAAGTGCATACTGATTAATCTTAATTATTTTAGAAAGACATGTGAAGGAAACTTCAGGAGAGTTTGAACTGAGTAACACAAGCTAATGGAAAGGCAGCTAGCAAGGTAAGTGCCAGGACTTTGTACTTTGCCTGATATCAGAAAGAATATGTTAACCCATTACACTCCGACTCCATCTTCAGTCTAGGATTGCCTCCACTCTAATCGATTTCCATTTTCCCTAACCAATCACTGGAGACCAACGTATCTGCCTGAATCTAGCGTAATTTGAAACGTAGCCATGCTAACATACTGGTTTTGCGGAGCGAAGTAAAACCAAACTACGATGTTGGGGGATATCGATAAGGGTCAACACCAGACAGCGGCTTGACAACTCTGCTAGTGGCGCTGATTGCTGCTTGGCTAATTGGCGCTCACTGGTTCGATTCTCTTTCAACCGAGAAACTGAGAGACTGTTTCATGTCTTGATGCCCAAGCAAGCACATTCTTGCAGTTATGAACAAAACACTACATCAACATTTGTCTTGATTTAAACTGCAAAATGTATGAATTCAGTTTTCATTAGCATCAGCTTACTTGGAACATTTTTAAGCTCTGTAAATGGATGTTTCTTATTAACATTCTCATTGGGTGTCATATTGACTTCTCTCCACATTTTCATATGCACAGGCTTTTGTCTTTCTATCAACACCAACGTAGACAATTTTTAGTTTCAGCAGGTTATCTTCGGAACCCTGGACGCCAAAATGAACTAATTCCACCTTGCAACCTACATTTTTAAGACACTTTTATGTTTTTTAGTTGTCCGTCTGTCCATCCGTTCAAAACATTAAAAAATTTGGCACAGACGTCCATTTGGACTCAAGGATGAAAGGATTACATTTCGGTGGTCAAGGGTCAGGGTTATTGAGTGTGTCCCAGTCTCGTGGACACTTAATCTCAGCAACGCCTTGAGGAAATTTCTTCAAATTTGGCACAAATGTCCACTCAAGGATAAACGGAAGAATTAATTCTCGTTTCAGATTTGTATGAACTGACCATTGGTGCAATCTTAGAACGTTTTTTTGAAAAATATACACAATACAGAAAGGAAAAATCCATTAGGCCGATTTGCCACCCTTGTGTGTTGTATCTCATGAAGCCAACCACTTTTGGTTAAAGGGTCTCTGAGCAAACTGTAAGGTTGAATTATTATTTTTCACACACTTGATATTGTTACATGATTCATGTCGATGTCAAGTTTTAAATGTTCCCCTGTGCCCGACTTGCAATAATGTGATTATTTTGCCAACAGAGTATTTTTTTTCTGGGCTTTAACGTTGCATAAGGGATCCCCATTTTCCAAAGAAAAGAGTGACTGTTGGTTATAATCCAACATCATCCTGTAACATTTTGACCACAGGGCTGCAGTGTGCCTGGACCCTGTTGGGAAAACACTCTGCTCTGGAGAATGTTCACTGAATCGAGTGTGTGTTCACAGTCCTGCTGTGTGTGTGTATGTGCGAAAGAGACCATGTTTTTTTTTTTGAACCTGTGCACAATAGTTTTTATAACCGCTGGAGGGCACAGCCAGATCTGTCTGTTTGTGTGCATTTGCACGTGCTGCGTGCATGTCTACGTGCGCATGTACCTGTGTATGTGTATGGGCGTGCTGCCAGATCCTGAGAATGCATGTATTGTTTATGACTTTCCTGATGTGTGTGGGGAAAAAGGCAAGGAAACCGAAACCTAACGGGGCTGTTCGCTCGCTGCTCTCCGCAGCCCGTCCGCAGGCTATACCAGACAGAAAATTGGGAGGGTCGGGGTCCAAATTACACTTGGTGAGAGAAGAGAACGCTGCATTTGTTTCCTGCTCGGCGTGTGTGTGTGGGGTGTTTGTGAGTGTGTGTTGTGGAGTGCGATTGCTGTGTTTCTCTCTGGCCTTGGCGATGGTGGCCTCACTGCGACAGGCTCTTTAAAGAGTATTATCGATTCTATCCTTCTGGGTGTCGGTGTTCAACCGAACATAAACACAGGAGACACTACCACTGTGTGTGTGTGTGTGTGTGTGTGTGTGTGTGTGTGTGTGTGTGTGTGTGTGTGTGTGTGTGTGTGTGTGTGTGTGTGTGTGTGTGTAAGCCATAGACAGTAAAGATGAGCGACGCATCTCTGACCCTACAAAAATGAACTGGTGAGAAAATTTGGAGCCAGAGTATCTGTGGTAGAGATCAGGGGGTGGAGTCAGTGTATCGAGGTCCCGCCCACACACCACCTGCCCGAGCCAACAAGGAGCACAGCGCGGCCACAACTTGTTAGCTTGAGAGCACCTAGCTGCTACGCTAGCACCACGGTAGCTGTTTGGCTAGAATCGGCACAACAACTAAGGGGTCATCCAAAGTTATCAACATTTTCACAGTAGTACAAAGAGTACTACTTTTCCAGCCCCCCCCCCCAAAGTAGTACATATCAACATTTTTATCACATTACATGACAGTGGTCTAGATTTTAGGAGTCCCAACTATAGACACAAACACAATAATATGTATATAGAAGATATGTATCCAACATTATTTTTTTTTTTTTTTGCCAAGGCCAGGTTTCACAGACAAAGAGGTTTCGAAGGGGATAACAAACCCCCGGGCGCTCCATCCCACTACAGCCGAGGCCAGAGCGGGGGAGGAGATATTGAACCCCCCGTGCTCCGAGAGTTGGGTACCCGGAGGCGCACGGCGGACGGCCAGGACGAGGCCGCCGCACTACGCACTACGTTTTATGGTTCCGAAGGGGCGGGCACTCATCGTTGGTGCCGGATGCGCGCCCCCCCCCCCCCCCGTCGTACGCTTTGTACGAAATGTTGAAAACTCTGGACGGCCCCTAACCACAATATCTTTATGAATACATTTATGATCAGATTGACTCATGTTCTATAACACAGACTCATGATTCGTGTTTCAGAAACGTCATCTGCGTGCCTGCAGACTTACACTGCCAGGATATGAACACACTCGACCGCAGCACTGGATAACCTCACTCATTGGAAATGTTGCTAAGCTAGCTAGCGATGAGATAGAGATGATTGGTTTAAGTTAGGCCTTGAACTCAAGAAGTTAGGGTCAGGGCAAGCCATTGGTCAGGGCCTAGGCCCTGAACAAATCAAATTACTGGTAACCCGGCGAGCACGGACGCCTCGCCAATCCCAGCGCTTGAATGCTACATAGGGAGGGTCTTGCCAAGAAAAGCAGTGGGATAC
Source organism: Leptoclinus maculatus (assembly GCA_032191485.1). NCBI lineage: Eukaryota > Metazoa > Chordata > Actinopteri > Perciformes > Stichaeidae > Leptoclinus > Leptoclinus maculatus. The sequence goes on from JAVDOI010000006.1 coordinate 23,592,558, forward strand.
ATAATCACGCGTCAGTGACTGTATAAACCAAAGTCCTCATACTTTACAGTCTATGTTTGAAACAGACAATCACGTTCATGGAAAGTTAAAGTTATCTCCCCTTGATGCTTCTACTCTACAATTTCCACAAAGAACTACGCAGGTGCCTCAGTGACTACTGCAATCAGAGCAGCTGTCAATCATAGCTGTCCATCATAGATGTCAATCATAGCTGTCAATCTTGACATCTCACCCACTTTTTTACAGCATCAAATAAATATTCAAAACCAAACTTATCAGAAAAATGAACACTTCGAACATACATCAGCATGATAAGAACTACCTAAAATGACAGAAACCATCTTTGGGAAAAATGTATTTGACAAGAACGTTTTTTTTTGTTTGGCCCATGTCCCATCCGCTAACATGGAGGGGGCGGGGTTTATGACCTTTCACTGCAGCCACCCACCAGGGGGCGATCGAGATGTCATGTCGTCTATCTTCATGTACAGTCATCCATGATCCCCTCTGACACAAATCTATGCGGTAGTAGAACAGTTTTCATGTAATTCACTAACACAAAGAGCTCCACTTGCGATTGCTATTAGGGAAAAATCAACCATGAACCTAAATACAACCCTAACCCTGTGTGCAATAGAGGTGTCCCGTTTTCTTTCCATTAGATAATTTAATACAGAATGAAAAAGCAAATTTCTACTCACACCCGTCAATGTCGGGTAATGTCATAGTAAATATTGGGACTTAATTCACTCTCTTGAGAGACAAACCTCTGCAAGTACCACATAGGTATGAGCAGCACAACAATGAAATCCTCCCTCTTTTGGACTGGTGTGAAAGATGTCCAATCACACTGGTTGTGGATTGAGCAACTGTGATACACTGTAGGAGCAGGAGGTCCTCAGTCCGCTTTCAAGCCGACTTCAGTTTGCATGGTGTGACAGCAAATGGACCAATTACAATCACTTTGTGTAAGTAGTTGTGTGATTCTAAATTACTTCTAAATCCACCTGCTGATTGTGAACTGTGTTCTGTTCATTAAGCAATCTAAAGTGATCCGTGGCGATGAATAGTTATGCCAAACGTTTGGTAACCATGGTAACACATATAATGCATTAAGTCAGTTAAAAAAGCGTGCGACTTATTAAACCCTGAGCTACCTAGGCTTTTTTTTTGGCTTCTGCTCGAAAATACTATACCCATACTCAAAGGGGCCTTACTCTCCAACTACAAGGTCTATTTGAAAAATGTCAATGGATTTATAACACTGAGAAGGGTTTGCTCATATGAATTGTGTACATATTGTGTATATGTTACTGGTTAATAGCTGATGAAGATGGAACACAGCTCCACTTTGAAAAATGTAAAATTCGTATGGTGAAAAAGCACTATTATTCATAATACAGTAAAGCCTAAAAACCACCCACCATCATAGCAAACGATGGCAGTAGTCACCCACAAAAGAATTGGAGTGAATAGAGTGAAGAAGGCCAGAGTTAAAGACATAAACGTTACGAGAGGTCACGAGAGGTCGTCATGTGAGAAACAGCCTCTCCAGCTGTTCCATTGTACTTTTACAACCTAAATAACTATATATTTAACTTCTTTATCCTTGTACATGCACAATCTATCACATACAGCAGTTAGAAATCATTTTGGAGAGCTAGAACCGTCTCCAAAGCGTCTCTGGGCCGCCGACCTACGGGAGAATTGCGCCATAGTGGTTGTGTATTGGGCCAGTGTAGAGCCCCTGATTGGTCGATTTCTTCGAATGACACGTCTATGCACGTGTCTGGATGTGGCCAATCGACTGGCGTCAACGGAATTTTCAGGAAGTCTTTAGTTTTTCGAAAAATGCCGATCTAAGCCGGCGGACCCGTGTGTAAACGCCCGAAGCTGCCTCGCTGGAATGTGGTCCCCCGAGCTCATTTGACCCCCCCCCCCTTCCTTTTTTCCCAACTTTATTAGACTGTAAACGAATGGTAAAAGGCGAAACAGCAGTCTAAAAGGAGTTTAAGGACATCGTTTTATGATTTTGCTTCAAGATTGTGAGTACCAAACAAATATTCTTCTGCAGTGTGATGGCTGCTCGGGGGTGCTCTACCCCGGGTAACGTTTGAAGTGTTTCCCGGAGAGGAAATCCGAAATGTACATTCGAGGCGTGATCGAATGCTATTGTTGCTAAGTAGGTAGCTTTAGCATGGACAGTTAAGGAACGTCTTTTGAGGGACTATTTCTGATGCGTGTGTCAGGCAAATGAACGCGAAAAAGTGACGAAATTTAGCAGGAGGCTAGCAAGATTGTCGTGGATCGTGTTTTATTGGCTGTTCGGGCCCAGATGAATCGACCTTAGTTAGAGGCCTAAGGATGTACAAATGTACAAATGATGTGCAAAAAGTAAGTAACATGGTCTGAATAGAGAACCAGTGTTTTCTAACAGACATGCTGAGACTATAATTGTGCTGCAATAAAAAAGAAGGTGACAAACAATATGTTGTTCACAGAAGGTCTGGTCACTGCTTGAAAAACAGACTAAATTACCTCTTATTATTGTTTTAAAATGTTAATGTTACAAGCACACCTGGGGTTATTGGGAGAGTAAGTTTATACCTATAGGGGGGGGTAAGAAAAATGGGTAAAATATACATTTCTGGTGTACATTTTCATAATCATCTCACATTCTGTCTGGCAAGACGTGAGTGTGATCGAGGGGGGAGGGGGGGTCCACGCTCGGCAAAAGTAAACACGGTGGTGTGTTCGGCTGATCGCTGGCGTTTAGAGGCTTTACTAAGTGGCACCTGGTCACTGCCAAAACAAACAAAACCGTGTGTGTGTGTGTGTGACGCATGTGTGTCTGCGCGCACACGCGTGGGTGAGCGTGTTGCTGCTAAGTGCCGCCGTGTGTCGGCCAACACAAACAGGCTTAATGAGAAGCAGCTCTTGGGACAGAGAGAGAGAAAGTGAGTGAGTGAGAGACACAGAGAGAGAGAGAGAGAGAGAGAGAGAGACGGAGGAGACCCGGCCAGGCCAAGCACACTGACCCCGCTGTCTCTCTCACACGGACTTAAAGGACACACTGTTACCCTCTGTCCTCCTCCTATAGCATGACCATCACCTTCATCAGCCTCTACCCGCCCTCTCACTCCTCCACACTCCTTCCTGTCCCCCCGACTCTCACCCCTGTACTCACTGCCTGCTGGGGTGTGAGGGCGAAGGGGGGAGATAAGGGAAGGGGGGGGGGAGTACGAGGAGAGTGATGCTAATTAGAAGTACATTTGTGACCGTGTGTGGGAAACACGGGGGTTGTTCTGTTGAACCAGTGGTTCTGTGAACTGTGGAGGACATGCCATAATGTGTCTACAAGAGATTTACATAAGTTTTATTTAAAACTTAAAATAGATACTGACTTAGTCTCACATCCTTTTGTTAGTACCCGTATTTCATATTTAAGGGCTGATGATACAGTTGTTGCACAAAACAAACATCTGTGAGGGCCGACGGAGTTGATGCTCCATGAATACAATTCCGTTCGCCTTCTTTCCCCTGATGGACCCTCAGATTTATCTTGCGATTGTCTAGAGGGGCCCGACCCCCAGGTTGGGAACTCTAAAGTAGTAGTACTACAGCTCCATCTCCAGCAGCTACAACCGAAAAAAATGCTGATTATACATTGATGCATCAGTATTAACAATCTGATAATGTCAGATAAATAACCAGAGTCACAGAGGCCATGTTTGTGCAGAATGAGGACTTTTATTTTTAATACTTAGCATTTTGCTAATACTTTTATTTAAGTATAATATTAAATAAAGGAGAATTACTTGTAGTTGAGTATTTTTTAATTTCACATAAGTAAAGGCTCTTGCCATGCAGTTAGCCATATAGGCTACTTTCTGCATTTGGGAGACAAGCCTTGTTAGTTTTTAAGTAACTTTAAAATGTAACTTTATTATGTAGAAAAGGCTTTTATCACTTGTCATTTAAGTAGTGTTGGGACTGCAAATTAGCTGTCAAGTTAAGCCAAACATTGATGTTGATTAATGTGCACTACATATGTGCATATAGATTAGTTAATTAATTATTTGATTAAATAGTTAAACAAATAAACAAAATAAAGTTCTTGTCTTGTGTGAAACCAAGTCATTGTTGACTTTTTTTCTACCTTACTTTGTAAGATAACTTCTGTACTTAACCAAAGCCAGTTATGTAACAAATGTAGTTATTAAACGTAACAAACAAACTTATTTTAACCCGAACCACAACCCGTAACAATCCTTATTTTCCTTAAAAGTAGTTTTGTTGCGTCAGTAAAACTTAAAACTAAGTAAACGTACGTTTGAAGTTTATTTTGAAAAGACACTGTATGCATGTAATGTCACATCCAAAACTAATGCTAGAGGGGAACCTAGAGCGTCATGGGTTGATACGTGGGGCCACCGACCAAGCGTCGGTATTTGACGAGTTGAGTGAGAACGTGTTGCACACATTACAGAAGCTAGAGGACCAGAGATCAGTAAAACTAGTTGATTGACTGACTCCACTCATCAAGTAGCTCAGTGTGTCACAGTCTGTCTCATTCACTACTCCCCAGGCCCCTTCACTGCCATTTCCCATCCATCCACCAGATGCCCTCGGACTTTCCCTCCTTTCCCCATCACCTGACTGCCCCCCTGTCCATCTACCAGTGGCGGGCCGTGCATTTTATACCCAGGCCTTCACTGCTGTCATGCAGCTGAAATACCACCTTATAACCACATGATGGCGCCATAGCTATTATTCGTTTTAAGGCTGTAACTATGTACGTACTCGTATTAAACCGTTCGGTACGAGGCTTACAATACGTTTGAATAATGCTAGAGCGTTTGGAAAATGCAGAAGCTTAAATTCAGGAAAATATAATGTTTTCTGTGCTCATGTAGGACAGTGGTTCTCAGCTGGTCTGGCTGTGGGACCCACCATCATCCCTTAATTAATGACAAGCCGCGGCCCAGAAACCGTCTTATGATTTTACTTTTACAACCCAAACATTAAACGTACTGCTCTGCAATCTCTTTCCTCGTATCAGCCCCCTGTGTCACAGTGTGTGGTACTCGAGTCAGGAAACGTGTCAGAATGCCCATATTTGAGTGGCTGAGCTGCATCATGTGATGTGATTCACAATGCCGACTAAGCCTCTGCTGTTAAGTTTCGTTTCACGATAGTCACGTGCTTGCCCACTAACCAATCGCTGCACTAATGCTGACGTAGCTGTGGGCCGGCTAGTATGGGACTAGCGGGCTCTGACACGTCAAAGAATACGCCCAACATGTCAAACTAAAGATCTGATTGGTTGAACACGGTTGACAATCAACAATATCGTCCCCAGTGGCGGCTGGTGGAAAATTTTCTTGGTAGGGCTGTGCCACATCCAATCAATTTCAGCAAACATCCCAGAATGATTTAATGCAAACAAATTAAGGTATCAAACACGCATTACTACTTTGCAGTTAAATATTTAACATTCATTCCAACACGAAAAAAAGCAGTAAATAACACTTTGACAAACACGTCAGGACATCTTATTTTAGTCACCCTCACAGGGAATTCAGTATAATATAATATATATATCATATAATAATATTCTGTATAATATAATAATATATATATCATATAATATTCTGTATAATATAATAATATATATATATCATATAATAATATTCACTATAATATAAAACACACACACACACACACACACATATATATATATATATATATATAATTATTTATATATAACTATATATCCATTTCTCAGACAGGTGCTTCATGTCCCTCACTCCCTAACTGTCCATGCTGGTTCTGTCCCCGTTGTTTTAAAAAGCTAAATAAGTTATTAGCATGACGTCATCCAGCGAGCCAAACCTGTCTGGTGTACAGCTAGTAGAGAAGCTTCATGTACTGCTTCCCTTTCCTGCTAGTCTGCTGTCTGATTGTGAGGTCAGGCTGATCTGGGATCAGCTCTTTCAGTAGTTTCTCCTCTCAGTTCTCCTCTCAAACGGGTCTTGGAGGAGCAGTGCTCGCGCTGGCGCTCGCCTGTAGAGACTAGTCCTGACGAGAACGCGCAGCTTGGGGCAGAATGAAATCTGCCCCAAGCTGAATCTATTTGAGGACGCTGATTGGCTAAATTGTATGTCACTCATTTATATCTTTAGTCAGCATTAAAGCATCATTGGCTAAACTGCTTTATAGACCCGCCTCTTTGGGGCAGTTTCTCCAGCGCCCCAGCCAGCTGAGCCGTGCACATGCAGAGAGGACCTGCAGACAGGCAGAGAGGACGTGCAGGAAAAGCATATATTTACCGCAGATATCATATTTTATATCATTACTGGGTGATTCCATGTTTCAAAAACACAAATATTGTCAATTTGTATAGTTTATTATTATTATTATTTATTTTATTTTGTATTATTTGTAGCTCAAGGGGGGGCGGCGCCCTAGCGCCCTCTATGGACCAGCCGCCACTGATCGTCCCCATTCACTTAAACTGCACATGGATGCAACTTGTCATCCATGACAAGTTGGCCCTGACGGCCCGCCACTGCCATCTTACACACCTGTTCCCACTTCCCTCATCTACCCTCTGCATTTGCCCCCCACCTGCATCTCATTCCCATCTCATCAGCCTCGCAGTTCATATACCGGCCCAGATCCATCTATTCACCGCCAGTTAGTCCTAGTTGCTTAGTCATTTTGTTGCTCAGTCGCTTTGTTGCTTCTTGTTTTATGTTTCTTTAACGTCATTTTGAGCCTCTACCTGGTTGCTTCGTGTCTCTGTGACATTTTGTCAGTGAAGGCCTGGGACAGTTTGGGCCCCCAGGGGCCTGTGTCCGGTAGACCTGTGCAGTAATCCATCAATGGTCACCTCATGTCAAGATGCCGTGATGACACCTTTTCAATATCCTGCTGCAAATTTCCCTGCTCCTCTTTGTCCGTCTGTCTTTCTGTTTCTGGTTGTACCTCTCGCTGGTCTCAGTGAGTGAGTGAGAGCACATATTTCTCTCCCTGATCACTTTGTCTACCTGGTTCACTGCTGTGAAACTGACCCAACTTTTATAGTAACATCAACTTTAAGAACACAATGAGTAGGACAAGAACCTGCACTATGAGGTAGCTTACAGTTCATGTCCCTTTTTACATTTGTCAAATTAAAGTGCATTTTATAAAATAAACACTGCATGTACGTGTACATGAGAGCAGTAACAACACAAAGGGGGTGAGTCTGTTTGGTTATGTGAGAGACGGGAAGAGGAGACAGGAGATTAAGGCCCAAAGTCCCTCAGACTCCAGGAGGATCCTGATGCTGAGAGGGGGTGGCCGGCCACATTCACTTGTTGAATACAGATGTTTTGGGATTTAGGATTAGACATAAGCAAGTTGTTTGCAAGGAGTCGCTATTATCTCCGAGACAGATCGCTCAAGTACCAAGGCTTACTGCACCCATGTCTACTTCACAGGAAAAACTAAAACCTCAAAAACCTCTAAATCATCATTATCATCTACATGCCCACTACCTCACCCGAAGCCAAAATTCTACATTAAAATCATTTGTATAATCTGAAATCTAAATATATTTGTGATATCAGTTTGAGCTGTTTTCAAAAGTTGACCTACTGTACCATGCCATAACCACACTGTTGAAAACATCGTGCTTGTGCAAGATGACGTGGCATATCAGTAGCTGTACTGTTGAATGACTCAACCCTTCATCATTAGGGACATCTTTGGCTTTTTGATTTTATTTGTTTGCTCTTATAGTCTTTAATAAACTGTGTAGCCAAAATACAGACACTTAAGGACAAAAAATGTCGCATTGAAACCTATTGAAACCACAATTTTAATCCCACAGCTATTACAGCATTAGATCATTCTATTATATCTGGGTCCTCAATTCAAAATAGGAGTTTTTACTATTTTCTACCAGACTGAGCAATTTTCTCATGGTTCCCCGAGCAAATACAAGCTATTTTCCCGGTTTCAACTAGGAGCATTGCTGCTGTAGTATAGAGCAGTGGTTCTCAAATGGGGCTACGTGTACCCCTGGGGGTACGTGAAGGCACTCCAGGGGGTACGTGAGATTGTTAAAAAATATATTTAAAATTAGCATCCATTCAAAAATCCTTGAAAAATAGTTATTTAATAAATATTCAATAAAATATAAGTGTTTATATTCAGTAGGCTATTTAATTTCATTATCCTAAACAATGCAATCTTCAGTGTTGACAGTTTAATAAATCAGACACTGATGATCTTTTTTTCAACCAAAAATGCTTTGCGATGGTTAGGGGGTACATCACTGAAAAAAGGTTGAGAACCACTGGTATATAGAGCACTGCATTGTTGGATGCAATGCATCCAAATTCAAGAACAACTTTGGTACTAATCCCAGACAAATAGAAAACATAAATTACCTGTATCATTTAGTATACAGAATAAATATTATCTTTCATGAAAAAAACAGTGTCATTATGTAAACAAACTGGCATTTAAAGGGTTACACTTCTGAAAATGAATGAGTATTTGGTAGATATGATCAGGACTGGAGTTAGTTAAAAGATTTAACACAGTAAAAGTATTTTTATGGGACTTTTTGGACGCATTTGACATTTTCGTTCTCTGAGGACATTGGGGCAACTTTTTTAAAGGGGCGCACAAAGGTTAAGTCTGCAAAAATGGTCTTGATTGCTGTGATACTTGAGAGTTGAATCCCCACTAAAGGCTAGACTTGCCTTTTGACTTCAAGCAAGTTTTAATCTAGTGAAATCCTAGAACTAAGAAAAAATAAGACAGTGGCAGGCAGTTCTTACAAAGCCACACAACCTGAATATTTGATTATTAGGCCTATTTATTGAGAGGACTTTGAAATCACGACGTTCAACTGCCATTTCATTTTAAGAGGCAGTATTTGTCTGAAAGACTTGCAACTCAATCTGTATCTTTCTTAAAAAACTTGTGACTGGACTTGGACTTTGACTCAATGAGGGCTTTAGACTTGACTTGGACTTGACCTCAAGGACTTGAGACTTGATCTCATGAGGCTTAATCTCACAGTCTTGAGACTTGACTTGGACTGGACTCTGTCTTGAGAAGAAGAAGACTTGATTTGGGATTTGCTCTGACACACTTGAGACTTGAAATGTATGCATATGACCATCCAATAAATACCTGGGATGTTTGCCCTCAGGAATAACCACATCATTAACATCCTCTTTCACACCTTAGCAGATTCTGCTGAGGTGCCCCTGAGCAAGGCACTCATCTCTGCGGGTCCACCGTTGTACCAGGCAGCTACCTGTAACTGTAAATGTGTAGCAGAGTGGTGTTAAGACGGCATTAAATCTGAAAACATTTCCCGGCATCAAAAAAGAAAACCTCAAATACAAGCTGACAGGATTGTGTGTGTGTGTGTGTGTGTGTGTGTGTGTGTGTGTGTGTGTGTGTGTGTGTGTGTGTGTGCTGCATTACACACACTGACCCCTGCTTGTCAGGTCATATCCTGTCCATATCTTTTACTCTTTTCTTTTTTTACTGGTTGCTGCTTGCTGTTTGCTTTGGCTGCAGCAGGTCTATCGGGGTTCAGGTGCGAAGAGAGCGACAGAGTGTGCGAGCGCATTCGCGAAGGCTTTTGTGGTTGCGTGTACAGTAAGCGCATGTGTGTGTGTGTGTGTGTGTGTGTGTGTGTGTGTGTGTGTGTGTAGTTATTTTAGGCACAGTCACCGTGGTTGTTTATTTTTAGTTTTGAAAGACTGCGTGTGTGTGTGTGTTTGTATGCATATGTACATGTCTATGGGGATTTGTACACACCAGGCTTACGTGTGTGTAAGCCTGGTGTACACCAGCTGGTGTATGCGTGTGTGTTTTTTGGCAGTGGACTGGCCAGCGAGGGTTAGGAGGTTGTGGTGAGTTTGTGTGTTCAGGGCCGCTGGTGTGAAAGAGCAGTCAGAGCTGCGCTTCCCCCCGGAGAGAGTTTAATTTGGAAGAACAAGGCCTCTAACACACACTTGTGCCGCTGCCGTCTCCCTGGCCCGTCTCTCCGCACCTCATCCCTCCCCTCCCCGGCACTCTCTGCCACTCTATAAAACTTTAACAATCTCTCCATCTAGTCTTCCCTCACTTCTTAACCTTTGCATCTCTTTTCCTCCTCTGTCTGCCACTAATTCCCTCTGAAACGAATAACAGGTTGCCTTTTGCCACTGGTTAGAAGGGACATATCATGTTCATTTTCATGTTCATATTTGTATTCTGGGTTTTCACTAGAACATGTTTACATGCTTTAATGTTCATAAAACACAATATTTTTCTCATACTGTCTGTCGGAATATACCTGTATTCACCCGCTGTCTGAAACGCTCCGTTTAAGTGCCTGTCTTTTTAAGACCCACCACAAGACAAAGTCCAGTCTGCTCTGATTGGCTTTTGAGAAAAATACAAGATAAGACAAAACTTTATTAATCCCAAAATAAATTCTTGCTAGAGTTTGTAAAGATTACAAAAGAGGAATAACACAAAACTATAGAATAAAATATACACATATATGAACAATAGAATAACAATTATTAAGTGTAAAATAAGTAGTACTGACACTGCAAAATTCAACTAAATTAGAAAAAGATTTGATTAGATTAAAGATTAAATACAAGAGTAAAAATATAAAGTGTATAAGAAGTCTTACTAACATCAGGGCCTATTAGAAACTAAAATAGAAAAGTAATATCGAGCATGATATGGTGCAATATGGTCTCAAGCCATGGTCGGTATATTCTAACGAGCCTGCATGTGACGTAGGAAGAGGAGCCAAATCTGATTGGCTTGTTGAATCACATGTTTTCTGATCTCGGCAGTCCACAGAAAAACTGACTCAGTTGACTTATTTCAGTTCGTGGGTTGTTCAAGCACTGCAAAAGTCTTTCATGATATGTCCCCTTTAATATAACATACCAGTTATTTTGCCTTTTTATTTTGTAGTTTACCCAACTGCAAACATGTATCTCATTTTCGGACCAACATCCTGGTTCACCTTTGACCTTAAGGGTACTTTACGTCGTTGTGCGCAGACAGTTTTGCTGTTCAATGAGGAACTATTGGCACATTTTGAATATATTTACTTTCTTCTTCTACTCACAAAAAGAGTGGTTTAGATAATCTGTTTGCAACCTGTATGATCATCTGATCTGTTTCTAATCCGGTTCTTGGCCCATCAAACTTCTCTGTAGCCATGTTGCAGTTTTTTCTCAGCTTTTACTTTGGTGAGTAAAATGTTATCACTGAAAATTGAAATTATGGTCAAACTAATGAAAAGGCTTGAGTTGTTATAAAATGGAATCAACCTTGAATGAATGCACATGTTCTCATGCATGACATGTACCGTACGGTATCATACTTCTAACAAAGTAGTAGTTTGTTTATTTAGTCACGCTTCCGAACTAATGTAACATCATCTGCACAATATTAACGACATCTCGGGAGGTTCATTAAGGCGCCATGTAGTTGCTCGCTTCACCTGCACCACCTTTGTCCTGTGATTTGTTACGTTTGGTTCAGTCATTACTGGCTGGGTGTTTGTGCTTTGACTTTCCCAGAAACAGCTTGTCAATCAAACAGCGTGATCAGTACTGTGTCGTCTTACACCTTGGATTTTCTCTGGGTGGTGTGCTTTTCTGACAGCCATGATGACACCCTGACTGCCCAGTTTGTCTTCTGTTTTTTTTTTTTCATATTAACTTTTTACATCCTGAAGATTTTTTCCCCCTCCTCTGAACTCTGGGGTTTTGTGGCAGCACATTTAACTTTGTTAAGGCGAAATAACTAGTGTGTTGTATTAAAGGGGAAATATCAGGAAAAATTTACTTTTTCAGTGCTTGCTCACATACATTTGGGTATCTGGAGAGTCTACCAATGCACAAACTGAGAAATAAGGCAACTCAGTCCGTTCTTTTGTGGGCTGCCTAGATCAGAAAACATGTGATTCAACAAGCCAATCAGATTTGACTCCCCTTCCTATATCACATGCAGGCTCATTAAAATACACCGCCCCCCAATGTGAGGATCTCCACCCTCGATTTGAGAACTACCTTTGCAAAGGTGCACCATATTTTTCTCGCGAGCCAATCAGAGCAGACTGGGTTCTTAAAGAGACAGCCGCTAAAACGAAGCGTTTCAGACAGAGGTTGAATACAAGTATATTCAGAAAGACAGTATGAGAAAAATAATGTGTTTTTGTAAACGTGTTCTAGTAGAAAACCAAATTGCAAGTATGAACCTAAAATGAGCACGACATGTCCCCTTTAAATGCTGACAGAGAGCAGCAAAGCAGACAAATGTATTCCTGTATATTCAACTTTTTCCATGTGTTTTTACCAAAAAGCAGTTGAGGGACCACATTAAACTTCTGCTGCTGATTCCCCAGCTTTATAAAAGTGTGTGCTTTTCCTTTATGCTGCTGTGCATATGGAGCAGCAGGCCTGGCTGTTGTCTGCAGCGTTCAGCAGGAGTTGTTTTTGGCAGGATATTATTTCAAGGGAGAGCACTCTCCTGTAGTTGGAGGATAAATCCAGGTAAACCGTTGGTATGCCGCGCGATAAATCTCTATGGCGTAGCACTGCCAGAGGGCACACATGCACAAATTCAGACTCGAGTTCACAACTATCAGACTATCAGAGTTGTCAGGTAGTTTGGTCTGAGAGGTACGATTTACCTCATTTTGTATGTGAGAGTGTTTAGTGATTCTGTCCCTTCGTAATGACTGTTTTGGTTTCTGAGGTGATAAATGTGTTCTGGACCACCCCTCAGCTGGTGTCGGGCTCACTCCTCACTTAGCTGATTTATGCACTGAGGAGGTGCCCTGAGGGGAGTCTGTACAGTCTGTGTGTGTGTGTGTGTGTGTGTGTGTGTGTGTGTGTGTGTGTGTGTGTGTGTGTGTGTGCGTGTGCGTGTGCGTGTGTGTATGATATGAGTCTGAATCAAAAGTGGAAATAGGTGGAAAACACTTAGAAAACCGTTTAATTTTCTTAATATTCTCCTGTCGAACTCTCCTCTCCAAATGTACCATCACAGTCAGACACACACATCAGGTCAATGTTGAATGACGTCACGATGCCCGAAATATCTGTGCTAATGCAAACTCATGCGCAATCCAATGAGTATAGCTGGGCTATTAGACAAGAGCGACATCTTGTGGTCGGACCCAGTTAGAAAGCAGTAGGTGGTTAATACACTTTCACTCTTTCCTGCTGCTGCTTTTGTTGGGAAACCTCTGGGAGCCAACCTCCACCCTGGTGGTATACAGACAGACAGCACAGTATTCATCATGAAAGATGAATCGGTTATTCATATAGAATTTCAAACTGGCGGGTTTCATTTGTTCCAAAGGTTTAATTCACCCAACTCACAAAAAAACTGACACAGGTTTAGCTGTTTGAATTGATAAGGTTTTCAGATATCCACCTCAGAGATGTTTGCCACCTACGTAACACAATGAAGGAGAGTGGAATTTCATGTGTGGCGCTAACAGCAATGAAGTGTAACTAAGCAGCAACATTTCTTAGTTACCGAGTTCACAGAGTCCACTGTGCACAGCTTTCATAATATTTTCTTAGATAGATTGCTTGGTCATTTCAGATTAGTGGAACATGAACATTGTCTTCCAATTGCACACACTATTTAAACTTATCCATTATTGTTTGCTCTTTTCCCTTTTTTGGGGAAGTTATGAACATGCAGGCTCTTCTGGGACTTCTTCTCCTGGCTTCTTTAACACTAAATGGATGAATGCTCAAAAAGCATTACTTCATTGTTGTCCGTAAGGCACATTTGTATTGATAAATTGTAAAAAAAATAAAAAATAAACAAGGAAATCTAGAAATTGTATATTGATTTGCATATTGTTGACATGAAGGGTTGTTTTTCATGAATGTTTGAGTATACTGTATGAAATATAAAGAACTTGAGATGAGATTACTTAAGGGAAGGACAAGTTGAAAATACAGATAGTTGTGTTTTTTTCTTTCTTTTTTTATTATCTTCTATTTTTATATTTGTTCTTATGTGCATTCATTTATTATTTTGAAGACAGCAGCGCTGGATGGCGGTAAGGCGGAAACAATAATGTCAACCAGCCGGAACTTTTGAAGTAAAGCTTGACGGGGAAGGTCGGATTTGTTTATTGGTGACACCTTGTGAACAGCTGTCGGCTGAGGACTATCTACATCCACCTTTCCGGCTAACAACCGTAATCAAATTATATTACAGTTTTACGCCGTTTTATATTCCACGGTAGGTGCGCCGTTAACTGGAATACAACCGTTATTGCGGGTTTGACTGTTACTCGATAAACAGTCGACAGCTGAAGCTAACAATAGCGTTAGCTTACCGGGCAAATGGCTCATTTACTGTTTCTGTATGCTAGCGATAAGCAAGTTATGTTGTTCAAAATAAAAAATAATTATGAATGAGAAACATGTCGCTTTGGGTTGTTTGTATATTTACAGACAAGCAAGCTTCTTTAACTTAACAATAAGTGTCAGACATATTTTATTTATCTTAACCCTTCCAGGTTGATTGGAGGACCGCCGCCATGGAGCCAGCCTGCCGTAAAGACAAGCCGAAGCTGAACTCCACCCCGACCAGAGGAGACCGAGCCCGGCAGAAGTCTGCACAGCAAGAGCACAAGCAGCGCCAGAGAGCTGAGGTGACCTAACGCCACACAGTCTGTTCTGGTAGTAGATGTAATGTGTGCCACATTACCTCTCGCTCCTGTATGACCCGCTGCGTCCGCTGTCTTCCCTTCTTGATTTGCAGATGTATGCCTTGAACAAGGTGATGACAGAGTTGGAACAGCAGCAGTTTGAGGCCTTTTGTAAACAGATGCAGTCACAAGGAGAATGAGGAGACCTGGACCAGGACCCTACAACAGGCCCCATGTACCTTCTTACAATCAGACAGTTATACTCACACTGACGTTCAATAAGACAATCGTTGCTCTCGATGGTTTACGTCTCAAATTCCTGACTCTAACCAGCGGCCTGCTTCAGATAGCAGCTTCAACAAAGTCTGAGCCTGACCCTGAACTCTGGAGTTGAACATTCCCGACGTGGAACACTGAAGATGAAAAGTATTGGTTCAAAAAGTGTATCG
Organism: Leptoclinus maculatus; assembly: GCA_032191485.1. Taxonomy (NCBI): domain Eukaryota; kingdom Metazoa; phylum Chordata; class Actinopteri; order Perciformes; family Stichaeidae; genus Leptoclinus; species Leptoclinus maculatus. Next base: position 23,607,720 of record JAVDOI010000006.1, read on the forward strand.
ATTGGAGACATGGAGACATGATTGTAAGCTCACAATCTGATCCAGTGGTAATGTGTGTGAGGATTTGCACATTAAATAAATGTATTTTAAATTGGATCTTGGCTCATCAGCATTATTTCAGCTACTTCAACTCATGTACTAAATGTAAACACAGTCACTGCAATGTTGGTAACACATGTTCAGACTGTACAACTATAACTCCAGAAGTATTAACATATGATCTCCAGTATTGTCGGATGTTCCATCAGTGCGACCAATCCCATCAGGAGGTTATTATTCATTGATCCTCCGTGTCTAAAGCTCCATGTTGACTTCTACCATTTAAACAGAGATTACACAATTAGTGTGCAGTAAACATTCAAGTAGAACTGCTTTAGTGTCTAGTACAATATTTGTATGTGATGTCAGGAAAAAGAAAGAAATGAGAGGACAGCGGATAACAGCGGTTAGTTAAAATAGTCCTAAATAACAAACTAATATGGACACAGGATTCATAATCTGACATACAGGAAACCTTTGATACAGCGGGAATAAAAGGGCGTGTCTGGGTCAGGTTCACCAGAGTTTAAGTCACCTCTGTTTCTGGATCTGAAACCCAGAGTTTTCCCTCATCTCTGGGTTTTCACTAGCCCCACTTTCTGATTCAGGGCCCTGAATATAGCAGAGAGTATTGTAATGCACTGAAAGCATTGCAGGTAACATGTGTCCAAACAGGAAGAACTGGGAGCAGAGTTGCATATTTCCTACAGACACGTCAGGTCGGCGATCATCATTTGTAACCTTTACATTAAAGGGTTAACTGAGCTTGTATGCTAATTTTTTTCTACAATACTGTCAAAAATCAAATTGACATTTTGAAGTTGACCAAGTTCAACGCAGATGAGCTGTACGTTAACTCGCATAAGAGGCAACGATGTTAATAGCTCTGGAGGGGCAAACATGATGGAAGACAGAAAACCAGCTGTTGTAAGAACAATCAGTCTGTCGAGAAGGAAACACACTTTTTTGGAACTTGTTTTTTTTAAAAGGTTATATCAAAGTCTCTTTCAACTCTTCACAATCTGTAGTTGTCTTAAAGGAAGAACTTCTTTCAGTGGTCTTGGATTAAAACTGCCTGCAGTCTTCAGAGTGTTCCTGTCAGTGGTTTGAATACTTGTTTGTAGCTTTTTCAACATTTTTAATTAATTTATCATCTAAAAAGTTGGAAGTTGGAGAGTTAGAATTTTTCCAGCTTTTCTAACTCACCACTGAACTCAAGACAAATATCATTACAGATCAGCTCCAAACTGCCTCATGAGGAACAGAATGAATCCACATCTATGGTTACTAGTAAATCCTTCTCATCAACAATGAGAGCACTGCTCTTCAGCAGCATGTCAGTGTGTCTTGTATGTAGGAGGGCAAAGCGTTCACCAGCTTCTTCATGTGTGAGTCCACAAAGATGTGAGACTTGAGATGAATCCTCATATGTTAAGTTCAACTGTTACTATTTAGTTTGGAGACAACTTGTTGTATTCTTTATTTCAACCACAAGATGGCGCCATGATATTAAAAGCACACACAGGTGATACATTAATGCAGGTGATACATGTGATGTTTGATCACCAGTGATGTGATTCTATTATAGGATGCCTTGTTATGTGTCACCATGTTTGTAACTTAGACTTCTTGCTCGGCCCCTGAAGAAGACACTTGTGGAAACGTTGGGCTTTTGATTCAGCACAATGTTGTTGAAATAAATAGAGATTGATGAAGTGAACAAGTGTGTGTGTGTGTGTGTGTGTGTGTGTGTGTGTGTGTGTGTGTGTGTGTGTGTGTGTGTGTGTGTGTGTGTGCGTGTGTGTGTGCGTGTGTGTGTGTGTGCTGTCCTAAACTAAACTACGATACATTAAATTGAAACAAGCCTAGCTAATATAGTTTTCTATAGTACTGATACATTTGAGTTAACAGCAGATGGAAATAAGCCTCTCTGGCTAACTCTGGCTCACTTACAGTGCAACTGTTGATTGCATTGTCCCTGCAAAATAAATAAACAAACAAACAAACAATAGACTAAGACTAAATCTAAATTTGTTGAAATAATTTACAACCCAGTGAGTGAGCAGCACCGTCTGTAAAGAGAGTAAAGGAGATTCAGCTCAGTGGCGGTGACAGTAGTGTTCACACTGCCATTGAGATCAAGATGTGTCAGAAAAGACATGATGCATCTGGAGCAGAAAAAAAGATGAAAAGTGAAGATGTACACACGTGGACAAAATTGTTGGTACCCTTCCGTTAAAGAAAGAAAAACCCACAATGGTCACTGAAATAACTTGAAACTGACAAAAGTAATAATAAATAAGAATTTACTGAAAATGAACTAATGAAAATCAGACATTGCTTTTGAATTGTGGTTCAGCAGAATCATTTCATCGTTTATTTTACAGGAAAGAAAGTTGAGTTTTAGTTTTTGGATCATAGATTAACATCATGAGAGCATATATGTATTTAACAAATGTAACAGTGATACATTGATGTGTATTGTAGGATTGGAGTTGTGAGCTGATTTTGCCTCTTTATTATATTATATTCATCATATGCATATTTAAGTGTTCTTAACAATCACCTTTACTCTAACTGTTGAAATTACTTAAAATGACATACAGCCACATTACTGCCTTGTCAATAGCACTTTATTCTCGGAGTTTAACTTGCCTTTGGTAGTCCAATGAGTTATGTCCAGGCCTGAAGTCACCACCACCAGTCAGGGAAAAAAATAAGAAAAATTAAATACACATTAATATTAAGGGGAGAGGACATTGTCTTTTCAGTGTTAAGCTTGAGTTGTGTACGGTTAAACTGTTTGTGTAAGGACCAAGTGAGAAGACACCAGAGCAGCTTCACTGCAATACTGAGCTGGGTAACGCTTACCTTAACGCTAGCCACCGTGACTTATAAATGTGGTGCTTTCACATCATATCGTCGTCGCCGACCTAATTTCCAACATAAACACGAAGACAGCCCCGTCACTGAGTGTGCTGTCCTCACTAAAAGTTGTTTTAGGAAACGTAGTTTTCAGCTATACAGCCAGCTTGACAATATATTTCCCAGCACCGTATCCTCCAAGGAACAGACAGGTTGTTGTATTTGGTAAGGTTTAATGGTGGAAAATATGTAATATTTTTGTAAAACTGATAAAGAGCACAACAATACAAAAAGTAAGTGCCTTTGTAAGTACTTAATGATATCTAGTACTTCAGTATAAAATGCTACTAGCACAAACCAAAGTGTACAGACATTCAAATGTATTTCAATATACATAAGGATGAGATACAACAGCAAATCACATTTACACAAGCACTAATGATTTAACCACTAGATACTAATACAGACATGTGTAGTTGACAGTAAACTAACATCATCAACAATACTGTAATCGAACCAAAGAAATATTATTGTAAACATGTTAATATAACTGTAAATAGTAGCACACTTACGGATGAAGCCGATTTTGTGGACTTCAAGGCACAGGATTATACGGATTGAACGCTGAGATGCTCACTCAATGAGTCCATGAGCACACGGCACTTCTTGAACATCACTTCCTGTTACTCTGACTATTTACTATTAGCTCACTTCCTGTTCAGTGCAGCTATTCACAATCGCCACTAGGTGTTGCTAAAGGACATATAAAATAACCAATTAACCCACAGTCCTTTCTCATCCGAGTCTGTACAGGAGAACTGCTACTGTACCAAATGTAGGACTGCAGTCTTACAGTGAGTTGACCGGGTTGTCACTCAGCGACTCATCCCACCTATGGCTTTGCCCTCAGCAAGCTGTGGACTGTGTGACACGTCATTCCCATGATGTCACCTGAGTTATTGATCCCCATGTTGTAGAGGTTGGTACGTTGAATGAGAACCTGTTCGGGTTTCCTTGTCTTTCTGGGAGAAAAGCAGGACCACTTCAGATATGGGTCTAGAGAATATCTTGAGCGTCTGATTTCTTGTCACTTTGACTTCCACCTTTCTTACTAGTCCATCTTTACTGGGAATAGCATTCACAACAACTCCCATTGGCCACTGATTTCTTTTTGTCTGACTGTCCTTCATCAGAACTATGTCTCCTTCTTTGAGATTGGGTTTCTGTGCTTGCCACTTCTGACGATGCTGTAGCGTGCTCAAATATTGTTGTCGCCACCTCACCCAAAATGTCTCTGACAAGGCTTGAACCCTTTTCCACTGGTTCTTGAGCAAATCTCCTTTCGAAAACTCACTAACTGGACAAGGAGATGCGCCTGTTTTCTGTGTCAGCAACATGGAAGGGGTTAGAATGAGGGGAGCCTCTGGGTCAGTGGATACAGGAATTAACGGCCTGGCATTCACAATAGCACTGACCTCTGCCATAAAGGTGATTAGCACTTCATGGGTGAGTTTTAAAGGTCCAACTTGGAGGAGCATGCAATCTAGAATTCGCCTTGAGACTCCAATCATGCGCTCCCAAGCGCCACCCATATGAGAGGAGTGTGGAGGGTTGAAAACCCAGGTGCAGTGCACTTTTGTTGAAGGAGGTAGTCTTCTATGCTTGAATCACGATTACATTGTGAATCCATTTTCAGCTCCTTAAATGCTCCAACAAAATTTGTCCCACAGTCTGATCGAAGCTGTTTCGCATAGCCTCTGATAGAGAAAAATCTCCTGAGGGCGTTTATGAAGCTTGATGAGGTCATTGTTTCGATTACCTCAATATGAATGGCACGTGTGGACATGCATGTAAACAATACTGCCCACCTTTTGTCCCTGACCTGGCCAGCCCTGGTACGACGTGTGATGACTTCCCATGGCCCAAAAACGTCAAGTCCCACATAGGGCTGCACAATTAATCGAAATTTAATCGCGATCACGATTTTGGCTGCCACGATTAAATGAGCATGATCGTTGGCGATATTGACGTTTAAAATGCGTGCTCTGCTACATATCAAATCAAGCGCTTCCTCAAATAAGAGTCAGCCAACCACCAGGGGGAGAACGAGATGGGAGGTGTCATGCACGCACCCTGCAGCGGCAGCCTCAAAAAAAGTTCTGTCTGCAGTCGACTCCGGTATTAGTAGAAGAGTAGAGAGAGACAGACAACAGAACAGAGAGCAGACGGTCACGGGTGTCGTGTGAAAGGTAAATAAAATGTCAGGAGCAGAAGGCGAGGACCTAGTCCCTCGAAAAGGATCATCATCAGTTATCTGGAAGTTTTTTGGATTTAGGGCAAGTGATGTTAAACAAGAAAAAATCATATGCACAGAGTGCGTTATGCTGCGTTCACACCAAACGCGGTGCGAATTCATCGCGCCGCAAATTCGCGTCCATCGCGCCGCCGGTCTCGCCGGGGACCATTTGTGTTCATTCGCGTGAATCGCGCTGGAGAGGGGGCGGGTCTTATCGCCCTGAAAGCCGTTCAACTGTCCGCCATCAACCATGGAAAAAATAACCTATTTCTGCTTAGTACGTGTTGTGGAAGTCCCAGATATCACGGGAAACTAAACGCCGTCATGTCTGGGTTAATAACATCATCCGGAGCAGCTCCGTGTATTTGATCAAGATGTATTCACTGCGTCTAGCAAGCCACACGTCCGCTGTTTACTACAGCTGTATGAGCCCCAAATAAACTGATTTGGCTGTGATTTAACTGCAATAAACCGACAAAAAGGGACTCCGAAATAACTACCTAATGATGCCGATTTGTCTGAATTCATGTTTTGTTAGTTCTCTCCGCAAGCAAATCACTTTTAAAATACTTGTTTTCTCAATGGAGCTCGGATCGATCGGTGCTAGGCTATGCTAACATGGTAGCAGCTCCATCAACACTCACAATAAGTGAAAGTGCAATAAAAAGATGTTGTCCCTAAAATTAATGAATAATCGTGATGAATAATCGTGATCTCAATATTGATAAAAATAATCGCGATTATGATTTTGGCCATAATCGTGCAGCCCTAGTCCCACATAGGAAATTGGGGGGTCTACTTGTAGACGTTCGGCAGGTAGATCAGACATTTGTTGTTGCTCCATTCTTCCTCGCAGCTTTTTGCATGTGACACACATGTGAATGCAGCTGCTGATGAGACGTTTTCCTCCTATTATCCACAGACCACTGGCACGGATTGCACCTTCAGTGAAGTGTCTGCCCTGGTGTTTCACACATTCATGATGGTGGCGGACGAGCAGAGTTGCTATGTGGTTACGGCTTGGGATAATGATAGGATGGGCTTCACACTTTTTAAGTTGTGCCAGATCGATGCGTCCACCTATTCTCAGCAGGCCTTCACTGTCAATGACTGGCCGAAGTTTATGAAGAGGGCTGGTTTTGGAGAGGTCACAGTTTGACTTAATGCATTTCAACTCTTCTAAATAGCTTTCATGTTGCACACACTTTAAGATGACATGCTCTGCCTTGGTGATGTCAGCAACTGACAACCCTTTCTTGCACATGTGCCAGCCAACACAGCCGTGATTGCCTGATGGGAGAGAGAAGCATTGAGCTATGTGACAGAGTCGGGCCACAGCTTTGGTGAGCGAGCTCCAATTAGAAAAATGCTCGAACCTCTTTGAACCCAGCTTGTCTTCAGTAACTTTTGTGGCGAGTGATGTTACGCTGGCACGAATCTCAGCATCAGAATCTGGATCTATGAGGACATATGTCGTCTTATCTTCAGTGTCGACCGCTGAACTTTTCCGCTTGGTCAAGAAAGCTGGTCCAGTCAGCCATGTGGTGTCTGTAAGCTTGGCAGCTGGAACAGATCGGGACCCATGATCTGCTGGGTTTAACTTAGAGGGAACATAACTCCACTGCTCTGGCCGTGTTGACTGTCGAATACGCTGTACGTGATTACTCACATAGACGTAGAATCTTCTTCTCTCATTGTTTATGTATCCTAACACAACTTTGCTGTCTGTGTAGAATTTTATTGCATTCACTTTCAGGTCGATTTCTTTGATGACTAGCTCTGCAATCTCAACAGCCAATACAGCTGCACATAACTCTAACCTGGGGATCATCAGCTCAGGCTGGGGAGCGAGCTTGGACTTTCCGAAGACAAATCCTACTTCACTGGGATCCTGCTCATTTGTAACTTTCAGGTAAGCCACTGCTGATATTGCTTTTACAGAGGCATCAGAAAAGACACACAGTTCTGTGTTTTGTGCTTTGGAAATGGAGAAAGATGCATATGTGCGTGGGATATCTACCTCTTTCAGTGCTGACAGTGATTGAAGCCGATTTTGTGGACTTCAAGGCACAGGATTATACGGATTAACGCTGAGATGCTCACTCAATGAGTCCATGAGCACACGGCACTTCTTGAACATCACTTCCTGTTACTCTGACTATTTAGCTCACTTCCTGTTCAGTGCAGCTATTCACAATCGCCACTAGGTTTTGCTAAAGGACATATAAAATAACCAATACATTGATTCCAATACACTGAGCCTTCCACGTCACCGGGAGGTTCCGGTGCAGTCCAAAAAGTGTGACCGCGTGGACCCTGTAATTAGCTTGGTAACAAGTTAATGTACGCCTTACCCAGCTCAGTATTGCTGCGCTATTGTGCTAATAAGCAACACAACATACCTCCGCACGTGCACGAGAGAGGCATTGCATTTACATTGGAAACAACGCAGGTGGCGGCAGTAAATTCTGGCTTTCTGAAGCAGCTAAGACACAATTTCACCTAACTTTACCACATCACCTTGAGGTTCTGGTGTAGTCCAAAAAGTGTGACCGTGCGGACCCTGTAATTAGCTTGGTAACAAGCTCATGTAAGCCTTACCCAGCTCAGTATTGTGAAGGATTTCAGTATTAAAAACATTATTAGTATAATTAATAGCACCCCTAGTGGTGAATAAAAGTGTCACAATAATAAGAATGTCAAAAATATGTTAAGTCACAAAATATATAATAATAATGTATTATATGTTTACAGTATGTTTACTTATAGAGGATATTATATGTTACAGTATATTAACACATTGAATGTATTAAACCATAAAAGCATAGTCACTGTAGGTATTAAACGCTGTAAAGAATAAGTATTAAGGGTCAGATATAGGGATATTCTGAGCGAGGCTTTACAGGCATGGAGGAGAAGAGAGGCAGTGATACCAAATAAGGAGATGTGCAGCAGAGGTGACCTCACTGATGAGGAATGTGATCAGAAGGATGGACAGCGTGCCAGACATGAAGAAGAAGGAGGGGTCGAAGAACTTTTGCCACAAAGGATCGATAAGAGGAGGAGCCAACACAACAACAAGCCAATCACTGATGGACACAGACATTTGTTTTCAATGTTTTGGGACAGTTCGAACACTTTCCGACTTTTAGGGAATATAAAGGAAATTGTTTTACGGAGTATTCTTCAGATCATATCACCATTCCATTTTCAGATAACCTGCTTAAGTGCAGAACTGTGAGGGAGTGTGTGGGTGTGATCTCTGCTCTCGAGAACATTACTATCGGTAGATAATTTAGTTTGCAATTGTTATTAAATGCTGTTTTACTTTTAAACCGGATACTTTTAATCCAGTAACTTTTTGGGTGCGCCTGCCCTGTGCAGTAAGTAGTAAACAAAGATGCAGCCCAGCCCTGCGGCCTTGCAGTTTCATCAGAAAATTCTACCCTCAACACTATCGCTGCGCTAATGTGCTAATAAGCAGCTACACTAGTACACAACATGCATACACAACTTTCAGTTAGAGCATTGAAGCATGACAGTCCTGCCCGCAATGGATAGACATGCAGATTAGGTTTTAAATAAATACAATAAAAAAAAAATTTGAATTACAAAATCTTGAGTTTTGTCAATACTGAAAGTAAATATTTTGTTCCTATCATTAAATAGGATATGAAACGTCATTAAACGTAAATCTAAGTGTCATTTTTGTTACCAATCCATAGACGTTCAGGTTGGTGCTGTATTTGTACTGAAAATTACATTTAATAGATCTCAATGGCTGTACAAAGTGTATGACTAAACATGGTGCGGGCGATAAAGATACTTTCAATTGAAATACATTAATTTGAAAGTTGTGCTGAGTGACATGAAAACACACACAGCAAGTGACACAGAGCTTTGTGTCTCTGTAAATGTCTCCGTCCAAAAGTGACAATGTATTGAAAAAAGATGAATGTAATAATTTCCAAAATTCATAATTTCACAGATCTGATGAATGATTTTAGATGTTTAATCCCGTAGCAGTGCGACTGAAAGAGAAATAAGTACAGTGCCTTAGTTTGGCTCGGGCAAGGGGCAGGAATTTCTCTGAGGTATGATTATTATTTAGTATTTTTATTACTACTACTACTCGGTCAATGACATGACATGCATATTTTTGTGTCCGAGTCCAGTATATCCTTTTAAAATAATTAATTAATTAAAACCTTTTCAGTTTCAAAATATTTTCAGTACATTCAAATAATATATATTCTTTTACGTTTTGGCACCTCTCAAGCAAATGAAGAGACTATGAAAACTATTAAAAATTGTATTTTAATGATAATAAATACAAAACAAAAAGGGTGGATTACCAAAGCCTTAAATACTTACGTTACCTAAAATACACAATTCACTGTCTGATCCTCCAGGACGTCCCATTGTAGCTCAGACCAATTCATTATTGGCTTCCCTGTCAGAGTTTATTTACTGTTTTTATCATTCCTTATGTCCATACTGTTGGGAACAAAAAGGAGCGTGTTTGAGTTATCAGCAAATATGAAAAAACTAAATTATTGACATCAATAGAATTATTAATGTCAGTAAGATTATTAACAATTATTAATAATAACGAGGCACCACCCTGAGAACAAGGACCAATAACCAAACTAGAAATGAAGTCTCATAATTAGTATTCACTCACAATGTCAATAGTCAAGGTACTATTTCACATTCAGAGTGAACAGTGAAGGTTGAGTTTGAGCACGGGCCACATATCCAGCTATCATCACAATACACATGCACAAAGTAATCACAGACAGCTGCTCTAAAGTATAACAGAGTGCGAACAGAGTATAACTATATGTGTGTTGTGTGTGTGTGTGTGGGGGGGGGGGGGTTAGTAGAAGAAGAGAGAAAGCTAACAAAACGAAATACATCCTCCAAAACAAAACAGATCCTCCCCACACAGTGAAATACGGAGATTGTTATTTCATCACAGAAACCCGGCTGACGATCTTGGACTCAGCCGACCGCGGTTCTGATCTTTGAACCGATAAAATAACAGACAGCCTTATCTCTGCAAGTCTTTTTAAAATTTGCCGGTGGTATTGACGTCTCCATAGCGGTTAAACATGCGCTATAATAAGGTAACGCTAAATCAGTTTGGCTGAGGGCAAAGTTAAGATTCATAACGTCATATTATAATTTAACTTTAACGTTGAACTAGAGTGCTGTCTTTTTACTTTGGGCTGAATTGTTTGCATTGTTTCTATCCATATTGTGCAGGCTTGTTATGCTGTCTATCATTGTGCATTATAACTAACATTTAAACAATATTTGAATTAAGGGACAACTGAGGAAACCCGGGCTCTTATTGAATGGCGGGCGGCCAACGAGAGCCTTTTTACAGGCCGGCGCTACTCCAGCAAGACTGGATGGGAGTGAATATTGTTTTGAGTGCTTTTATCATTGTGTGTATGTCTAGGAAAGGGTCTGAACCTTGTGCAGTCTCCATCTGAAATAATGAATATGTTATTGAAGTGGCAACGTGTCACTGTGGTTTTATGTTTTTGTTTTGCCCAGGGAATTTGTTACCACTCTAGGCCTGGCAGTAACTGCCAAACAGGCCAAAACGAAGTGGAACAACCTTAAAGACAAATACAAGATAATCTCTGTTTTGGATTATATACTGAGATAGCCTCATTCCCCGAAAATAAAGGTAGTTTTAGTTTGCCAGGCCAATTGTGAAACCTAACACAGACAACAGGGATGCAGTGGGTGTTCTTTGGGACTGTGAATACATTCAAACAGTCAGCTCCACAGTGTGGTAAATAATACTATTCTTTCAGGAGTTTAGGGACCCTCCAACAGGCAGAGGGGTGGAGGCCGGTAGTGTGACTGCTGCCACTTGGCAGAACAGTGTTATGGATGCTGCACTCCAGGGGCAGCACTCAATAAGTCCGCCCCTGGTTGTTGCAGCATACTTGACTGCCACTCCAGGGATAACACTGAAAAGGTCTGCGCAATGGCCTCTGACCCTTCTGCAGAAGAAGCAAGGGGTGCCAGCCAGCCAAAGAGGAAGAGGACCAGGGACAGAGAGGGTCTCCTGGACTTCATGAAAGAGCAGGCACAGAGCGAGCTGACCGCTATCTGTCTCTGTTTGAGAAACTAGTTGATAAATTGTGAATAAATATTTTATGTTTGAAATTCAACCCAGGATATTCATTTTTTAAAGGTTCAAAATTCAAAATTACAAAGTCCTATTACAATGTTAAGACAGACTTACAAAGCAAGTGAGGCATGCTAATATGGCACGTCTCCTCTCCATCCTCTGCTGCATCTTGGCTCTTTGATGGATTCGCCTCGTGGGTTGGGCAGCCTCCTCTTCAGCTTCTCGATATAGATTACCGACCGCACCCGCAATCCGGATCTGATCCATTGTTTATCATATTTTTGTCAGTGTTATATGTCTAATATATACTTTTGGTGCTCTTCTTTCTTAATTAATTCACCGTACATCCACAACAACCTTCCACAACCCTTTTCTCAACACTGGCTTTTTATATGTATGCGTGTGCGTGCGTATGTGAAGAAAGACCAGCCAATGTGGTGAAGTCATCACTTCAAGCTGCTGTTCCAATTGACCCTACTGCGTCCTCCCGTCCTTGGGAGTCTGGACTCCAAGTCCTAACTGCCAAGTCCATACTCCAACGTACACAAGTCCGTACTTGGTATTGAGAGACCCCATGTTTCCTTCCACTCTTGGTGTTGATGTGTTTGCTCTAACTGACATTTGTGCTGAGTGTGTGCATGTGTGATTCTGCTGAGTTCCGCTGGATGGATCCTTGCTCCAACCTGCAGATCGGGTGTTTTGTGTCTCTCCTCCTCCTCCTCTGCCTCCCTCCCTCCCTCCTCTCCCTCCCTGCATGTGTGTGTGTGTGTGTGTGCTCCCCGGCTTTAAAAGCTACTCTGTCACGAGGGCGCTACCCTGCAGAGGAGCTCAAGTGAAGTCAGAGAAAGACACAGACGAAACAGAAGACTGCACTCGCCTTCCCCCGGCTGTGAGTAACATGTTTGCTCTCTCGTGTATTTAGACGGAGCGGAGTGTGTCATTTACAGCAGAGCATGACAATAACGTGCATGCACTGCACCTTTTATGCCTATGACTTTGAGTCTGCAGGGCCAGATGACTCAGCTGTTTGTGTGCGGTGCCTCAGTGAGCCTTGAAACGCAGGACAAATATACAACTAAGTAGTGTTTGAAGCACAGAGGTAGAGTGTAGAATCTTATCCGTTCTCTGGGACTCAGACAAACATCTTTTTGGACACATTGTTTGTGTTTGACTTATTTAAATATCACAAACCATTAAGTACAAAAAAGTTGGGCACACAGGCACAAAGATGATGAAAATTTAAAAAAAACGGGAATATTTGAGGGTTTCGGATCTGGTATGTACACTATACATGAGGTAATAGTGTTTAGAAAAAGATCAAATATAAAAAAAATGTTGTCATATCTTTGTTGAATAACTCCAAGTAAATTGCATTTCAGTGTCACCGAGGACACCTTCAAAACAGGCCCTCGCACCACTGGTTCCCACAGCAATGTGCTATCCCGAGTTGTTTTCCTGCTGACCGATGACAGGTTGATCCTCTGTGATACCTCCTATTCAGCATGTTCATCTGTTGTGCTGTGAGTCAGCAGACGGGGTATTAGAGTTGTGGTGTGGGACTCAGGGTCCACCTTCACATGGGCTGCTTTTATTTCAGACCTTTTAAATCCTGCTGGACCCAAAACCACGTAGGTCAGTACATATTTGTGTCCACATGGATTTATTTTTAATTTAACTAAGGATATCATATATTTCAGTCAGTCTAAAGCTTCATTGTCAGATGATCCTTGTATGATTGTGAGTATTTGGGATCAGACCATCTGCGACGCAGTATCGAGCCAGGGGCGGGGGGAAAGGGGCTTCTTTTTGCCCAGGCCGCAGCTATCTTCAAACTTGGCCATCATTTTGATCTCAACTACACACCTGCAAAGTTTTTTCACTGCATCTTGCACGTTTGTGATGCTACCGCGATGACCGAATCTGTCCACTGCCAGGAATATAAGGACCTTGCAAAGTCTCATGGCACACACACAGACTCACAAGGTTTAGACAATACCACTGGCTGGCGACGAATCAATGCCTGATTCGAGAGGGTGGATGGGATCCAGACAGCCCGATAGAAACTGCAGCAGAGACAATTTCTTGAACTAACTAGCTGTTTCTTGTTTCTGCAGGCTCTACCTTCTCTGTTTAAGCTGTAATCATGGGCAAAAACCTGCTGAAGAATCCCAGCGGGGAAGGTAAGAGGTTATTTTCTTCATCTGCAACTAAGTAACTGGATCAGGGGTGCATCTACTTTACGGCCTGCCACATGGGAGGAAACGGAATTTTTGTGACTGAAAATGTTATATGTGTAAGCTGTCCATAGTATGAAATAGGCAAGAAACAGGGTGAAAATCCAGTCAGATGGTTTCTAAATCCAAGTTTTCTAGTGCGGTGTCTTATTCGCCTCACTGTGGTGTCCCAAGCCGCCATGTGCTTATTACTGAGGCCGGAAAACACCCACTGGTACTTGACAGGTGGTGAGAACTGCAGTTGTGGTGGGCGTTTTTACTTCCAATGGCCACAAGTGGCAACAATGAGCCCATTCCAAACTCGCAAGGCAAGATTTATGATTTATCTGAAGTGAACAGTATTTTTCACAAAAAAAGACTGAAACGATGAAGACTCACTGGTTGGTTTGGAAAACGTGTGTCAGACTAAGTCACCCCCCTCTGATTAAGAGTTTTTCTATGGGGAGTATCTGAGACCGTCTCCCTGCAGTGGGGGCTATGTGTTGATAAAGATCTGGACGGGTCAGTGGCTGTAAAAGGACGGTGTCGGACACTATTTTTATTTGCAATTATATTTCTAATCTGAGTGCATGAGTCTGCACACAAACAGGCTGCATTCAAGAATGTCTGACTGTAAATAGATTAGCCTTGATTGCACTTTACTGTATCAACCACACTGAGCTGAAGCTGGGCTCGGTCCGAAAGAAATACTTCAACATTTTTCACAATTCACGTTATTTACAAGATGGATACCACTTTTATGTCTGTATGTTAAATACAAGGCTACCATCAGGCGACAGTTAGCTTAGCTTAGCACGAAGACTGGAAACAATGGGAAACAGTGTCCAAAAGTAGTAAAACTTGCTGATTTACCATCTCCTGGTTGTAACCTACATTTAACAGAGTTGTATCTATCTTCTTATATAAGTATTGGCCAGAAAGTGAGGCATTTTCCCCCAAAACTATTCCTGAAAATACCCTACTCTAGCATACTGACAAAATAATCATGATCATCATAAGCTGCCCCTTGAGATGAGGCAGACGCGTGAAAAACAAAGCCAGTAAATGGAGCTTAAAAGCACAATGGTAAAAGTACAATCCCAAAGTCAAGAATCAACTTTGACACTCCTGAGCCTCTTTTGTTGCTGGTCAAACTTAACTGAAACACAACACAGTACGGCTATTGGCAGACTGTGCATTTCCCTCCCAGACCAGCTGGAATTCTGGGAGCTGACGGAGAACGGTGGGAGTCAGTGGAAGGTGGAGGACATGCCGGGAGACTGCGGCTACGACTTCTGCATGGACGGAGTGACCACATACTTTGCAACTTCCTTTGAGTGAGTGTTTATTACTGTATGTAGTCACGTGTCTATGTTTGAATACTATAAATACAATGCGCTGCTCAACACAGCTACACTTTGTATCTACGGGCCTTCTGTATTTGTTTGTACGTGTTCATAAGCTACATTTCGAATTATCCTAAGTACAACCTGCTTTAAAAGATAGGTATTGAAAAGGAACCTAGAAAAAAATTATGAAGTTGGACCTATAATCCCAAATAATTTGAATCTGTCATATTTATATTTAGCAGATGGAAAAGTTTCAATTATCTTTATTAGAGCTTAGAAATACAGTTGGCATGAATATATTACCATAGTTGTTCTTATTATAGTTATTTCACAGTTTACCTATATCAATTATTTCAAATGAGTTTAAAAACATTGGATAGACTTTTGAATTGTTTCATATGGAATGGGAGGAAAATTAAGATCTTGAAGTTGGATAAATTTACCCAGTCTCCAAATGTATTATTATGCAGCTTAAATTCAAATATATGGTGGTATGGATCAATAAGCAGTCACACGTTGGGGATGAGTTAAGCGACAAGAAAACAGCTTGATAAAGACAGTGATATTTTTCACTGTTGAAAAATAGATAATCAGTGTTTAAAGTACACTGTCTGAGAGAAATAGAAAAATAATGAGTCATTTTGAGAGAAATAAGTAAAGACTCACATTATACTCCAAAGTTAGCCAACGGGATTGTGTGTCAGAGTGATATATGTTTATTTAAAATGTTTACAGAAATCATGCCAAACCATGAAGCAAAATGTATGTTGAGAGGGAACTTACAAATACCTGAATGAAGGTGGAAAAATAATGCATTTAAGTTTTCATTAAAGGCTATCTTTGAGTTTGCTTTGCTTATATTATCACAAATATTGTCTTATTGTTGTTTCTTTGACAATAAAAAAAATAAAGTACAAGAAAAATATAGAATTTTCCCAAATTATCCATTATTTATTATATATTTCAGTATGTTTAATTATTTCTCATCTATTTATTTCCCTTCATATTTTCATTTCAAAGTGAGTTGGCTTTTTTCATCAATCCCATGCAAAATCCTCCTGCTTTCTGAAAATATCAAACAAATGTGTGTCCTACCTAGGCTGTGTCTGAAGAGACAGGTGATCGACCTGTTAGCGGAGGATTACTCCAGCGAACAGCTGGATGCTCAGCCGGCCGTCACAGTGGACGACTGGTGAGACAGAGGTGGACTGACGTGCACGCACCTTCTGTAGGCAGCACTTGTCACTGGTTAACGGAGGTCTTACTACGCAGGTACTGCGGGAGGACGGATTGTGGCTGCGCCTACCAAATGGCCGTGTGTCTGCTGGATGAGAACCAAGAGGTCATACAGGAGTTCAAACCCGAGCCGGTGACTCTCGACCCTGACTCTGACGACTGCTCGTGGAAGCAGGTACACAGGGTGGGGGGAGATGCATGACAGGCAGGGCGATTCTACATCAAAGGTCACAGAGGTTCATTGCCTCCTCTTCTGTGTTTGATGAGAAAACACACTGTCAATAATTATGTCCTTTCTATGAATTTTAATTCTGTGACCCCACTTGTGGTCACACCCATGCCCACAGTCCAGTCATCTGCCACTCAACAGCTTAAGGGATATTTTCCCCTTTAAAAGGTGCTACGTTTGATATTCAGAGCAGAGGGATTGCCTCTCCATGGCTCTCAACATGGTGAAGGCTGAGCCGGCAGCTCGCAGCTAGCGGTGTTTACCTGAGGGGGGACCTGAAGGTGGGTGGGGCGCTACGCTTCCATGACGATCAGCTGTAACCACCGTACGAGCGCGGTGCAGACCGGTGGCCATTAACTATAGCCAGTGGGACACGCTAACATGCACTATAAGGGTGTGTCGCCGGCCCGGCTACGTAAACAAAGCATAGATAACAGCATACAGAGAGAGAGAGAGATTCATTCTCTGCTTAGGTAGACATCACTCCACTATATCTTTATATAGCGAAACGTTTGTTGATATATTTATGCTCTGAATAAAAACAGAGATCCTTTGAGGCTTATAGACTCATGTAAGGACACCCTGACACACTTGGGTCCACATGAACAAATCCAAATCCAAATTAAACAACAAAATATGTTGTGTGTCCATGCCCGCTAGAACAACACATAGAGGCTGATCTGATGACCCTCTCAGCTGGACATCATTTCTCTGCACCTTATAAAACCGTTACAAAATATGAATCTGTTTCATGACGTGACAACAGTTTAGGCACAAAAACAACTTGATTAGGTTTAGGGAAAGGTCATGGTTTGGGTTTAGACCAAAAACATCGAGAGGTTTAAACAGTCCAGGGACTTGTGTTGGTGGTGGCCTGTTTTTTAAGGTACTGGTGAGACAACTAAATACAATACAGGAAGTAAACAGATTCATGCGTTTATAGGCTTATAAGGCACCAAAACACAACATAGTTTTACAACCCTGGAAAGTTATCATGGCGGCAACTATTGTATCTTTTCTCACGACGATCGCTAAATCAATAGCAGAAATTTGGCGTCCTTGTTATAAAGTAATCCTCCAGGAATGTGAGACGGATTAGACTATTTCGCCAGATATGTGAACTGTTAAGATGGTTGCCGAGATGCTGTTTCGTTATGGTCTCTCATCCCCTTCCTGCCCTCTTGAGCTCTGGCTGGTTGACCTAAAACGCATCACTTTCAGTGCGCCAGCGCGAGAAAGTCACCACAGACACCACAACTTCGGACATACTGCAAAACAGAAAGAGCTTTCCCAATCATCTAGATAGGCTTAATCGGCATTGCGTGAACTCGTTTGTAGCGGATGTTTATTTATATATAAAAGTCCCACACTGCAGCTTTAAACTCAGAGAAACATCGTGGTTTGGGTTAAAATGACTACCACGTTCAGGTTTATGAATGACCGTTGTCATGGTTGA
The DNA here is from genome assembly GCA_032191485.1 of Leptoclinus maculatus. Classification (NCBI taxonomy): domain Eukaryota; kingdom Metazoa; phylum Chordata; class Actinopteri; order Perciformes; family Stichaeidae; genus Leptoclinus; species Leptoclinus maculatus. The sequence continues at coordinate 23,625,557 of JAVDOI010000006.1, forward strand.
CGCTGTCGTTCCTGTCATCCACAATAACACCGGACTGTACAGATCACTGTGGTTTTGTCTCTCTCTCTCTCTGTTTGAACTCCAGGTCAGCCATACATTTACCGACTATGGCCCTGGAATGCGTTTCATCACCTTTGAACATGGAGGACAAGACACCAAGTTCTGGGACGGTTGGTTCGGAGTCCGAGTCACCGGGAGCTCTGTTACGGTCGAGGTCTGAACGAGAGAAAAAGGGGGAGAAAGGAGGTGGCAATCAAGTAGTTGTGAAGACTGAAAGGTAGAGGAGGAAGATGGAGAACTGGAGTAATGTAAAGACTCCAGGCTGGTGTGGAGGTCTCCAGGTTTCAAGAGGACCAGCTTTGCCTTGTGCACATAACACCTCCGTATATCATGCAGAATGCTGTTGCTGTGGAAACATACTGCTGCTATGAAGACTGTACTTACAAAAAAAATGGGGGCACAGCAGCTTTACTAACTTTAAAATATAACAATTACTGCTTGCAACACAGTCATTAATGGTTGGTTGGGTGGAGGTGGTATAGCACTCAAATTGGAATTAAAATGAAGAAATAAATGTTCAACTACATCATTGCCTGTTTTGTCAAGTTGGAGCTTCTATTCGAAGAAGTGACTGTTATTTTTTTGTTACTTCCTTGCGAGCAGTGGTACATGTACTCAAGGTACTCAAGATTTGAGGTAGTTGTAGTTTACTTGAGTATTTCCATTTAATGCCACTTTATACTTCTACTTAGGTGAAGTTCAAGTACTTGAAGATGTAACTTAAGTACAGTGCTTAAGTAAATATACGTAGTCATTGTATTACCACACACTGACTGATGATTTAATATAAATAACGTACTGCATTGTACTGTACATACTCAATCACAGTGGCGGGCCATGCATTTTATACCCAGGCCTTCACTGCTGTCATGCAGCTGAAATACCACCATATAACCACATGATGGCGCCACAGCTATTATTCGTTTCTAAGGCTGTAAACTATGCATTTGGAAAATGCAGAAGCTTAAATTCAGGAAAATATAATGTTTTCTGTGCTCATGTAGAACAGTGGTTCTCAGCTGGTCTGGCTGTGGGACCCATCATCATCCCTTAAGAGACCGTCTTATGATTTTACTTTTACAAACCAAAAGGTAAACGTACTGCTCTGCAATCTCTTTCCTCGTCTCAGCCCCCTGTGTCATGGTGTGTGGTACTCTGCTGTTAAATTTCGTTTCACGATAGTCACGTGCTCGCACACTGACCAATCACAGCACACCCTGCACTTCCTGGCAGAGCTGCATATGGACATGTAATGATGACGTCGGTGCAGGCCGGCTGGTCTGGGGCTGCTGACACTCAAAGAATACGCCCAACATGTCAAACTAAAGATCTGATTGGTTGAACACTGACAATCAACAATATCGTCCCTCATTCACGGCACATGGAAGCACTTTTGAGGCTGCAGGCCTGGGGCCTCTCTTCTACTGAGAGACACAGAGGTGAAATCTGATTGGATAAAAGCTCTACTTAAAACAAGCTGCAGTGGAAGCTGAGCAACTGAGGAAGACAGTAGCTGTGTAATGAGAAAATAGGATAATGGGAAAAATATGTTTATGAATTATAATACATAAAAAAAAATTATAATTATTTTAAATTTTTTTTGTGATTCTGTTTAGGCCAGCAGAGAAGGCTTTGCAGGCCCTGACGGCCCGCCACAGCTCAATCAGTATACAGTATGTACTGCATACTGCCTACTAAATTAACAACTAAGTATGCCATTACCAGCAGACTGTTCACACTAAAGTACACTCAAGCAATGCATCTTCTCTGCATCGCATGACCGTTTTGATCAAGACATTTCCGGTCCCAGCTACCGTTGATTGAAAATTGTTAATCACAAATGTAAATCAACATTACCTCTTCCACTCAATTTACTATTTTTTAAATTTTTTGGGGGGTATATTTGCCTTCATTTGACAGGACAGTGTAGTAACAGGGAGAGACAAAGAGACGGGTATGACATGCAACAAAGGTTCCAGGACTGGAATTAAACTCATTGCAGTTATATTGCATGGAAAATTGAAAAATTCCAAATTAAAAATGATTAAGTATTTTAGTGCTACATCTATATCATTCGCCAACATTCGTAATTATTTAATCCAAACGGTTCACTGTTGTAAACGTCTGCCTCGCAGAGTGCTTTTGTAAAGTCTGAAGAGCCGAAATGCATTTTGCTATTTCAGTATTTGTTGCATGCACAAAATCCACATTCTAACCCTGCAATCACATGATCAGCTCTAAGCCAATCATATGGACGCTGATGATGGTTTCAACACTCTATTCAACTTCCTTTTAAATTCAAAATAAGCTGTTACTCAAGATGACTTTTGTTCAAAGAGTAAATTTAGCTGGATGTGAATTATCAGGATCATTTTAGTCTGATACTAGCATGTTAGCCTGAATTAGTTAAACCACATAAGAAGAACAGCGCCAAGGAGTTACAAAGGAAGTTAAGATTGAACATGCAGCTTTACTTTAGTGTCTGGATAGCATGCAGAAACTGTCAAATAAATACACATATTTCTTAAAAAACTCACTTTTATTTTCACTAAATCATAATTGTATAACTTAAGTGCAAGTGGTTGACACACTTAAGTTTAGATAAAAACACCTTTCTGGTATTAAACCTTCGAGATACACTTGATAATACAACGGTAATAACTTCTGAAGTCCTTCACTCAAATACTTTATCATTATATAAAACATGTAAGCAAAAACTCTAAGTTACAAACCACTTTTTATACATTTCCAAACATGTTAACAAGGCATCCTATAATAGAATCACATCACTGGTGATCAAACATCACATGTATCACAACTTGTCACCTGTGTTTGCTTTACATATCATGGCGCCATCTTGTGGTTGAAATAAGAAATACAACAAGTTGTCTCCAAACTAACTAGTAACAGTTGAACTTAACATATGAGGATTCATCTCAAGTCTCACATCTTTGTGGACTCACACATGAAGAAGCTGGTGAACGCTTTGCCCTCCTACATACAAGACACACTGACATGCTGCTGAAGAGCAGTGCTCTCATTGTTGATGAGAAGGATTTACTAGTAACCATAGATGTGGATTCATTCTGTTCCTCATGAGGACACTGTGAATGCTTTCACATACTTTCTGTCCATTGATGTGAACCAAATGTCTGTAGGTTTTGTGTTCAAGAGAACTGAGATGATTTTCACAGAGATTTACTTCAATTCTGATGAGTCTTTTTTAAATGGATTGTATTTAACACAATAACCACTGTGGTTACATCACAGTTTGGAGCTGATCTGTTGATATTTGTCTTGAGTTCAGTGGTGAGTTAGAAAAGCTACAAACAAGTATTCCCACTAAACCCACTGACAGGAACACCCTGATGACTGCAAGCAGTTTTGATCAAAGACCACTGAAAGAAGTTCTTCCTTTAAGACAACTACAGATTGTAAAATAATTGAAAGAGACTTTAATATAAAATCATTGGATCTTAAAAAAAGAGTTCCAAACAGACGAGTTTCCTTCTCAATAGACTGATTGTTCTTACAACAAGACCAGAGTATTTTTTTTTTTCTTGAAACAAGATTACTTTCTTTATCATGTAAACCTTCAATTTGTTCACATCCCATCAGTATGACAAATCAATTCAGACAACAGCAACATTTAGGTCTCAGCAAAAATGGACACAAAATGAGTTTAACAGAAATTAATTTGCTGTTCCATGAATCACTTCTGTCTATTTTAGTTTACAGAACTCAGCAGTGTCTCCAAAAGAACCAAACTGAAGTCCAGCATAGAGAGGCTGAGTGAATGTGGTCTGGACTCTGTGGAGGAGAGTCATGTTTCAGAGACGCTGTAGAAAGACAGAATACCTGCTCTGTGATCCAGGTACACTCCTACTCTGGAGGACTGAGGACCTGAGACGGGAGTTTTGATATTGTTGAACAAAAATGCGAAACTGTTTTTGTAACAAAGTAACGCCAAAGATTTGTCATTGTTTCCAAACACACATTCATTCAAGCTCCCTGTTCTGCTGATATTCTTGTATGTGACTGCTACATAAACTCCTCCTCCTCTCCACTCCACCTCCCAGTAACAACATCCACTCAGACTCTCTCTACTCAGGACCTGACACCATGGAGTGAATCTGTCTGGGTGACTAGAATAAGACTGATGTTCACTCATAACTGTTGCCTTTCTGTTCCCCTCAGATAATAACAGATTTGTCTGCGCTGTGTTTGGATCCAGTGTGATTTCACTTGAATATCTTAAGAACTCAGCTCTGGTCTTGGGCTCTGCTTGTGAATGTGACAGTAAAACGTCCACTTCAGTCACTGCCAGTGAGACGTTTGTCCACTTCTCTCTCAGAACGTCCTGTAGTTTATCTCTGACTTCTGACACAGCCGCTGTCACGTCCTCAAAGTAGCTCAGAGGACGGATATCGATGCCGGACGAGTCTGTAGATTCTCTGAGTGGTGACAGTGAGGGGTAGTTGTGTAGAAACTGGTTGTGATCCTCTGTGTGTGAGAGCACCTTCAGCTCAGCGTCTCTCCTCTTCAGCTCAGAGATCTCCTGCTCCAGCTTCTCCTGAAGCTCTTTGACTCGACTCACTTCACTTTTCTGCTGGGATCGGACCTGCTGCTTCACATCGGAGCTTCTTTTCTCCATGAGACAGATCAGCTCAGTGAAGATCTTCTCGGTGTCCTTCACCGCTTCCTCGGCAGAGCGATTGACGGCCTCCACCTACTGCTGAAGCAGCTTCACGTCTTTCTCTCTGTCCTGGATTCTCTGCTGGATGTTTAGTCGACTCACCTCCAGCTCTCTCTGCCTCTCAGTCCTTTCTGCTGCAGCTGAGACTGTGTCGTGGCCTTTGTGTTTGTTAGAAAAATTCACTCGAGACAGATGGAAAATCATTAATCACAGGACATTTATTCTTTGCGCAAAGAAGGAGACAGAGTTGATCCACATACAGGATATGTACATCAAGGCCGCTCTGAGTTCTGACTCTGAGCTTCTGATATTTATACTGAGTAAACAACATGCAATGGCTGGCACAGGATTGGTTTACAATGAGGTCTTCGTCACAGAAGTGACACACACACACAAAATGGCGTCCGCCATGTAGTCTGGGAACTTCAGCATATGTTCTGGCACAAAGGTTACTTTCTCAAAACAACTCTGTGTCTATCTTCCTTATTAACATTTATATGCTGAGAACGCCTTCTTTCCCAGACACACTGTAGAACCTAATGTAGTAAGTTCACACACACACATTCACATGTGGAACAGGCCATAAAGTTCAAGTGCACTGAAAAAAATGTTGTGTTGGATTTACTTAATTTTTTTTAGGTAAGCGGTCGCACGAAATAAATGTATCTGAATCCAGATATATATTTTAAGTTGACTTTACTTAATTTATATTCATAATTTTACCTCAACTATTTTGAGTAAAGTTTACTCAAAATACATGAACTATGAACTATATACTGAACATGAACTATGTTCATGTTCAGTATACTCAAATGTATTATGTAACCTCAATTACTATTTACCTTTTTTGTTTTAGTAGATTCAGATCAATTTAATGGTTTAAATTCTACAAACTAAAATTAAGTTTGATTTAGTTAAACATTTTTAGCTATTACTAGTATCCAGTGGCGGGCCGTGCATTTTATACCCAGGCCTTCACTGCTGTCATGCAACTGCGCCACAGCTATTATTCGTTTCTAAGGCTGTAACTATGTACGTATTCGTATTAAACCGTTCGGTACGAGGCTTACAATACGTTTGAATAACGATAGAGCATTTGGAAAATGCAGAAGCTTAAATTCAGGAAAACATAATGTTTTCTGTGCTCATGAAGGACAGTGGTTCTCAGATGGTCTGGCTGTGAGACCCACCATCATCCTTTAATGACAAGCCGCAGTCCACTCATCACTTTAGGAGACCGTCTTATGATTTTACTTTTACAACGTAAATATTAAACGTACTGCTCTGCAATCTCTTTCCTCGTCTCAGCCCCCTGTTTCACGGTGTGTGGTACTCGAGTCAGGAAGTTTGTCAGAATGCCCATATTTGATTGGCTGCATCACGGAAAATCCCCAGAGTGCCTTCAAGATTTGAATTTCTAGCAGTCTGCCCATGCGCAGACAGGAAAGTGTGTGGAAATTAAATTGTACATATTCTTTTCTCATTACTTTTACCTGAATGGAATTAACTCATTTTAAACGAGCGCAGTACATTTTAAGATTACTTAAAAAAAATACGTAGGATTCAATTACTCATTAAAATCGATGAAATAAACTAGATTAAGACATGTAACATTTACAAGGGGGCTGAATCATTTTTTTCAGTGTGAGGACACCAGAATTGTGAGCACACATATTATAATTAGTAATTTAGATTTTTTACTCCAACAGTGTTCATCCACAGAGCAGAGGTAACAGATACACTGCTGATCAGTACGGCACAACATCTTCATCACCTCATCATGACGAGAGCAGATGTTCTCCTGGAGCTTCTTCTTGCCTCACTGTGGTGTCCCAAGCCGCCATGTGCTTATTACTGAGGCCGGAAAACACCCACTGGTACTTGACAGGTGGTGAGAACTGCAGTTGTGGTGGGCGTTTTTACTTCCAATGGCCACAAGTGGCAACAATGAGCCCATTCCAAACTCGCAAGTGTAACCCTCTGTTCCAGATACTGTTTAATAATACGCAAATTACGTAGCCAATCGTGGACTGTGCGCTGCCATAAATATCCGGGTCAATAACAGGTCACTTCCTGTTTACATTTGGTTCCGCCGGACAGCATCTGAAAAGCAGCGACAACGTTCTGCGTCCTAACTAGACCGTGTGGATTCTCGCATTAATTCTGCAGTCAGCGGTGAGTAGAAACAAGACTGAATTTAATCTCCAGCTGGCCGAGCATTTAGCTAGCTCCCGCTAGCTTAGCGGTTAGCATAGCTGGGTTGAATAAATTATTATTTAATTGTGGAGTTTTTTTTATTTTAGCCCTGTAATTATTTTGGGTTGTTTCTTTTTGTTTGAGCGATTCATTCTGTGCAGTGTTAAAACTAAAACACTATAAATAATTCAAAGTGACATGATATGATGTACAACATGAGAACTATTTTGATTTATCCTTTAAAGGTTCATGTTCATTTATTATTCCTTGTGACCTTTTGTAGGTCAGGTTTTTTGTGAATGAGGGTTCCGGATCATCCGGAGCACCTGTAAAGGTTTGGATGGCGAGCTACAAGATGGAGATTTCCTTGGACCCCAATTCCCCTTCCTTCCCACAAGAGCTGTGGTAGGATCAAACTGAACTGAGACTCAATTAACTATATGAGGAATGAACTGAACTGAAACTTATGAACTTTATTTATGTAATGAATTTTTGTTTGGAAAATAATCACAATACAACGCTTGGTTAAATTTACCTGTGACTCTCGGTGGTTCCTTTAGAACAATTGGGCTCCGTAGATGAGCCTAGTATCTAAAAACATTACAACTGGTCCTTAAATTCCTTTTTACTCTAAAAGAAGAACGCACATGTTACAAAAGGCAAGATTTATGATTTATCTGAAGTGAACAGTCTTTTTCACAAAAAAAGACTGAAACGATGAAGACTCACTGGTTGGTTTGGAAAACGTGTGTCAGACTAAGTCACCCCCCTCTGATTAAGAGTTTTTCTATGGGGAGCATCTGAGACCGTCTCCCTGCAGTGGGGGCTTATGTGTTGATAAAGATCTGGACGGGTCAGTGGCTGTAAAAGGACGGTGTCGGACACTATTTCTATTTGCAAATAAAAATATATTTCAAAGTGGCCAAACGTCCACCTGCTAATCTGAGCGCATGAGTCTGCACACAAACAGGCTGCATTCAAGACTGTCTGACTGTAAATAGATTAGCCTTGATTGCACTTTACTGTATCAACCACACTGAGCTGAAGCTGGGCTCGGTCCGAAAGAAATACTTCAACATTTTTCACAATTCACGTTATTTACAAGATGGATACCACTTTTATGTCTGTATGTTAAATACAAGGCTACCATCAGGCGACAGTTAGCTTAGCTTAGCACGAAGACTGTAAACAATGGGAAACGGCATCCAAAAGTAGTAAAACTTGCTGATTTACCGTCTCCTGGTTGTAACCTACATTTAACAGAGTTGTATCTATCTTCTTATACAAGTATTGGCCAGAAAGTGAGGCATTTTCCCCCAAAACTATTCCTGAAAATACCCTACTCTAGCATACTGACAAAATAATCATGATCATCATAAGCTGCCCCTTGAGATGAGGCAGACGCGTGAAAAACAAAGCCAGTAAATGGAGCTTAAAAGTACAATCCCAAAGTCAAGAATCAACTTTGACACTCCTGAGCCTCTTTTGTTGGTGGTCAAACTTAACTGAAACACAACACAGTACGGCTATTGGCAGACTGTGCATTTCCCTCCCAGACCAGCTGGAATTCTGGGAGTTGACGGGGAACAGTGGGAGTCAGTGGAAGGTGGAGGACATGCCGGGAGACTGCGGCTACGACTTCTGAATGGACGGAGTGACCACATACTTTCCAACTTCCTTTGAGTGAGTGTTTATTACTGTATGTATAGTCACGTGACTGTTTGAATACTATAAATATAATGCGCTGCTCAACACAGCTACACTTTGTATCTACGGGCCTTCTGTATTCTTTTGTACATGTTTATAAACTACATTTCTAAATATTCTACGTAGAACCTGCTTTAAAAGATAGGTTGAAGATAGAAAAAAATTATGAAGTTGGACCTATAATCCCAAATAATTTGAATCTGTCACATTTATATTTTAGCAGTCTGTCTCTCTCTGTGTCTCTCTCTGTGTCTCTCTCTGTGTGTCTCTCTGTGTGTCTCTCTGTGTGTCTGTCTGTCTGTCTGTCTGTCTGTCTGTCTGTCTGTCTGTCTGTCTGTCTGTCTGTGTGTGTGTCAATCATTCAGGTCTTAGAGGACTTTTCCCCCCCCACCACACACCCCATTTTAAAATAAAAGCCCCACAGAATTCATTCTAACTGAAATGCTAACTTCTACTGCTACTACAAATATCACTGCTGCTACAACTAGTACTTATTCTAATGCTACTAATACTTCTACTCCTAATAATACTTCTAATACAACTACAACTTCTACTACTACAAATATCACTACTGCTGACAGTTTTTTAAGCTACAGAAACCGTTCAAATATCAAAATGTTCAGCTTTCAGGAGAGGGGTGATATGACTCTGTCTGTCTGTCTGTCTGTCTGTCTGTCTGTCTGTCTGTCTGTCTGTCTCTCTCTCTCATATACAATCATTCAGGTCTTAGAGGACCACACACACACACCCCATTTTAAAATAAAAGCCCCACAGAATGAATTCTAACTGAAATGCTTGTGATGAAACCTGTCATTTATTAACCTCGGTTTACGTTTGTCAAACATTATGATTATGTCTCCTCTCCCCCCACCCAGTCCCACCCTTTCAAAATAAAAGCCCCACACCGTGAAATCTAACTGGAATGCTTGTGATGAAGACTGTCATTTAATAACCTCTGTGTTTCATACATTCTGATTCTGTTTCCTCTCTCCCCCACCCAGTCCCACCCTTTCAAAATAAAAGCCTCATGGATTAACTGTATTTAAACATTAAGCTCAAAATTTGTCTTTTTTGTTGAAATAATGAATGCTCTTACTAATACTGCGACAACTATTACTACTGCTGCTAATATTTCTAGTATTACTACTACTACTGCTACTAGTATTACTGCTACTTCAAATACTGCCATTACTATTACTAGTACTTCTTCTTCTACTACTACTACTACTGTTATATTAAATACTACGACCACTACTACAGCTATTGCTACGACTACTGATACTATTACTACTTCTAATTACTAATACTTCTACTACTAATACTTCTACTACAACTACAACTTCTACTACTACTACTACTACTACAAATATCACTCCTGCTGCTACTACTAGTACTTATTCTAATGCTACTAATACTTCTACTACTAATAATACTTCTACTACAACTTCTACTACTACTACAAATATCACTACTACTGACATTTTTTTAAGCTACAGAAACCGTTCAAATATCAAAATGTTCAGCTTTCAGGAGAGAGGTGATATGACTTTCCATATCTTTAATCTTTAAACTTTTAATTATTAAGCTTTTAGCAATTTTTATTTAATGGGATGTCTATGGAGAAAATCTTCAAATCCTGTTAAACTTGAACTTTCAAAGCCTTCTTCTTCCTCATACTTTCAGCTACAGACACCATAGTTAGACATTTCAACTAGAAGGGTTTTCAGCAGTGCAGTTTAAATGCTTTCGGCCTTCATCGCTCTCTCGCTCTCTCGCTCTCTCTCATATACAGTCATTCAGGTCTTAGAGGACTTTTTATCCCTTCCTCCCCGCCCCCCCCCCCCCACCACACATACACAGACACACCATTTTAAAAGAAAAGCCCCACAGAATGAATTCTAACTGAAATGCTTGTGATGAAGACTGTCATTTAATAACCTCTGTGTGTTTCATACATTCTGATTCTGTCTCCTCTCTCCCCCACCCAGCCCCACCCTTTCAAAATGAAAAAGCCTCATGGATTAAACTTCTTCAACTTTCAAAGCCTTCTTCTTCCTCATACTTTCAGCTACAGACACCATAGTTAGACATTTCAACTAGAAGGGGTTTCAGCAGTGCAGTTTAAATGCTTTCAGGCTTCAACATTTTTCAGACAGGTAGTCTCCCATTTCTTAATTTTTAGCAATTTTTTTACAATTAATTTCAGCTTTCAGCATTCCAACGCATTTTCAGCAGGAAATGCATTTTCTAGTTGTTGGAATGCTTTTAAGCATTCCAAGTATTGTTCTTCAAATCTTTATTGTTGGAATGCTTTTAAGCATTCCAAGTATTGTTCTTCGAATCTTTATTCCTCCTTTTATATTTCTTCCGTACGTATTTTGCAACGCTTCTCCTTCCACAATTTTTAAGCTACAGAAACCGTTCAACTATCAAAATGTTCAGCTATTTCAGCTCATGTGTGCTATGTCTCTTCATATTTATAATCTTTAAACTTTTTGAATTATTAAGCTTTTTGCAATTTTTATTTTGAATGGGTTTCTATGGAGAAAATGTTCAAATCCTCTTAAACTTTTTAAACTTTCAAATCCTTCATCTTCCTCATACTTTCAGCTACAGAAACCATTTCAACTTTCAAATGTTGAGAAAATCCTTAACTATTGCTGAATGATTCAGCTTGTTGATATCTTTTATACTTTTTGAACTGTAGCATTTTTACTTTTATGATTTTTCAGTCCTTTTCTAACTTTATAATGGGTGTGTATTGCGCTGCTTAGAGTGCGTGATGTCAGCGCTAGAGTGAAGAGGAGCTATAAATTCTTATGAAAAAAAGATTTGTCTTTTGCCACCGACTCCACAATTTTCACTCTTCATGCATAATTTCTGGATGGAAATGTAGCTAATCTTGTCCTTGTCGTAAAAAACTGACTGTGGAATCCCACAGATTTACACATTTGGCTCAGGGAGCCTTAGAGCGACATGAACTCCAACCAACTGCTCCATTAGACTCCATGTTAAATCTGACCACTAATTCCTCAAAGAAAGCAGACGGTACCAGTTTTGTATCTTGCGCTGTAGCTCACATTTTTAACACCACAAACATAAAAATCACTTTACCGCGTTTGGCAGAGTCTTATCTCTCTCACGGTATCCATATTTTATTGATTAGTCTCATGGTTTTGGTATGAAGGGCATATGTTTGACAGGTAGTTTTGTTGAAAATCACTGTTCACTCTAATCTCTCACACAGGTGTTCATATGAGCTCATTAGTGTTGATAAACACACAGAGGCACTGAGACACACACACACACACACACACACACTCCTCTCCCTCTATCTCTCTGTGTCTCTCTCTCATTCAGGTCTTAGAGATCTTTAGAGGACTCCCCCCCCCCACACACACACACACCCCATATTAAAATAAAAGCCCCACAGAATGAATTCTAACTGAAATGCTTGTGATGAAACCTGTCATTTAGCAACCTGTTTGTGTTTATCTAAGATTATGATCCTGTCTCCTCTCCCCTTCTGCCCCCCCCCCCACACCTCATTTCAAAATAAAAGCCCCACAGAATGAATTCTAACTGAAATGCTAACTTCTACTACTACTACTACAAATATCACTACTGCTGACAGTTTTTTTAAGCTACAGAAACCGTTCAAATATCAAATTGTTCAGCTTTCAGGAGAGAGGTGATATGACTTTCCATATCTTTAATCTTTAAACTTTGAATTATTAAGCTTTTAGCTATTTTTATTTAATGGGATGTCTATGGAGAAAATCTTCAAATCCTGTTAAACTTGAACTTTCAAAGCCTTCTTCTTCCTCATACTTTCAGCTACAGACACCATAGTTAGACATTTCAACTAGAAGGGGTTTCAGCAGTGCAGTTTAAATGCTTTCGGCCTTCAACATTCTCTCTCTCTCTGTCTCTCTCTCTCTCTTTCTGTCTTTCTCTGTCTCTCTCTCTCTCTCTGTGTCTGTTTGTCTGTCTCTGTCTGTCTCTCTGTGTGTCTGTCTCTGTCTCTCTCTCTGTGTGTGTGTCTCTCTCTCATACAGTCATTGAGGTCTTAGAGGACTTTTTATCCCCCCCCCCCCACCACACATACACACACACAGACACACCATTTTAAAATAAAAGCCCCACAGAATGAATTCTAACTGAAATGCTTGTGATGAAGACTGTCATTTAATAACCTCTGTGTGTTTCATGCATTCTGATTCTGTCTCCTCTCTCCCCACCCAGCCCCACCCTTTCAAAATAAAAGCCTCATGGATTAAACTTCTTCAACTTTCAAAGCCTTCTTCTTCCTCATACTTTCAGCTACAGACATCATAGTTAGACATTTCAACTAGAAGGGTTTTCAGCAGTGCAGTTTAAATGCTTTCAGGCTTCAACATTTTTCAGACAGGTAGTCTCCCATTTCTTAATTTTTAGCAATTTTTTTACAATTAATTTCAGCTTTCAGCATTCCAACGCATTTTCAGCAGGAAATGCATTTTCTAGTTCCTCTTTTTATTATATTTCTTCCGTACGTATTTTGCAACGCTTCTCCTTCCACAATTTTTAAGCTACAGAAACCGTTCAACTATCAAAATGTTCAGCTCTTTCAGCTCATGTGTGCTATGTCTCTTCATATTTCTAATCTTTAAACTTTTTGAATTATTAAGCTTTTTGCAATTTTTATTTTGAATGGGTTTCTATGGAGAAAATGTTCAAATCCTCTTAAACTTTTTAAACTTTCAAATCCTTCAACTTCCTCATACTTTCAGCTACAGAAACCATTTCAACTTTCAAATGTTGAGAAAATCCTTAACTATTGCTGAATGATTCAGCTTGTTGATATCTTTTATACTTTTTGAACTGTAGCATTTTTACCTTTATGATTTTTCAGTCCTTTTCTGACTTTATAATGGGTGTGTATTGCGCTGCTTAGAGTGCGTGATGTCAGAGCTAGAGTGAAGAGGAGCTTGAAATTCTTATGAAAAAAAGATTTGTCTTTTGCCACTGACTCCACAATTTTCACTCTTCATGCATAATTTCTGGATGTAAAAGTAGCTAATCTTGTCCTTGTCGTAAAAAACTGACTGTGGAATCCACAGACTTACACATTTGGCTCAGGGAGCCTTAGAGCGACATGAACTCCAACCAACTGCTCCATTAGACTCCATGTTAAATCTGACCACTAATTCCTCAAAGAAAGCAGACGGTACCAGTTTTGTATCTTGCGCTGTAGCTCACATTTTTAACACCACAAACATAAAAATCACTTTACCGCGTTTGGCAGAGTCTTATCTCTCTCACGGTATCCATATTTTATTGATTAGTCTCATGGTTTTGGTATGAAGGGCATATGTTTGACAGGTAGTTTTGTTGAAAATCACTGTTCACTCTAATCTCTCACACAGGTGTTCATATGAGCTCATTAGTGTTGATAAACACACAGAGGCACTGAGACACACACACACACACACACACACACACACACACACACACACACACACTCCTCTCCCTCTATCTCTCTGTGTCTCTCTCATTCAGGTCTTAGAGATCTTTAGAGGACTCCCCCCCCCCCACACACTCCTCTCCCTCTATCTCTCTGTGTCTCTCTCTCATGTGTCTCGCCCCACAGAATGAATTCTAACTGAAATGCTTGTGATGAAACCTGTCATTTAGCAACCTGTTTGTGTTTATCTAACATTATGATCATGTCTCCTCTCCCCTTCTGCCCCCCCCCCCCACCCCATTTCAAAATAAAAGCCCCACAGAATGAATTCTAACTGAAATGCTAACTTCTGCTACTACAAATATCACTACTGCTACAACTAGTACTTATTCTAATGCTACTAATACTTCTACTCCTAATAATACTTCTAATACAACTACAACTTCTAATACTACTACTACAAATATCACTACTGCTGACAGTTTTTTTAAGCTACAGAAACAGTTCAAATATCAAAATGTTCAGCTTTCAGGAGAGAGGTGATATGACTTTCCATATCTTTAATCTTTAAACTTTGAATTATTAAGCTTTTAGCTATTTTTATTTAATGGGATGTCTATGGAGAAAATCTTCAAATCCTGTTAAACTTGAACTTTCAAAGCCTTCTTCTTCCTCATACTTTCAGCTACAGACACCATAGTTAGACATTTCAACTAGAAGGGTTTCAGCAGTGCAGTTTAAATGCTTTCAGGCTTCAACATTCTCTCTCTGTCTGTCTCTCTCTCTCTCTTTCTGTCTTTCTCTCTCTCTGTCTGTCTGTCTCTGTCCGTCTGTCTGTCTCTCTCTGTCTGTCTCTGTCTCTCTCTTCCTGTCTGTCTTCCTCTCTGTCTGTCTGTCTGTCTGTCTGTCTGTCTGTCTGTCTGTCTGTCTGTCTGTCTGTCTGTCTGTCTGTCTGTCTGTCTGTCTGTCTGTCTGTCTCTCTCGGTGTCTCTCTCTCTGTGTGTGTCTCTCTCTCATACAATCATTCAGGTCTTCGAGGACTCCCCCCCCCCCCACACACACACACACCCCATTTTAAAATAAAAGCCTCACAGAATGAATTCTAACTGAAATGCTTGTGATGAAACCTGTCATTTATCTAACATTATGATTCTGTCTCCTCTCTCCCCCACCCAGCCCCACCCTTTCAAAATAAAAGCCTCATGGATTAACTATTTAAACATTAAGCTCAAAATTAGGCTTTTTTGTTGAAATAATGAATGCTCTTACTAATACTGCGACAACTATTACTACTGCTGCTAATATTTCTAGTACTACTACTACTAGTAGTAGTACTGCTAGTACTACTACTACTACTACTGCTATACTTCAAATACTGCAATTACTATTACTACTACTACTACTTATTATACTACTACTACTACTACTGTTATATTAAATACTACGACCACTACTACAGCTATTACTACGACTACTGATACTACTACTTCTTCTAATTACTAATACTTCTACTACTAATAATACTTCTACTACAACTTCTTCTACTACTACTACAAATATCACTACAACTGACATTTTTTTAAGCTACAGAAACCGTTCAAATATCAAAATGTTCAGCTTTCAGGAGAGAGGTGATATGACTTTTCATATTTGTAATCTTTAAACTTTTTGAATTATTAAGCTTTTTGCAATTTCTTTTTAATGGGATGTCTATGGAGAAAATCCTAAAATCCTGTTAAACTTCTTCAACTTTCAAAGCCTTCTTCTTCCTCATACTTTCAGCTACAGACACCATAGTTAGACATTTCAACTAGAAGGGTTTTCAGCAGTGCAGTTTAAATGCTTTCGGGCTTCAACATTATTCAGACAGGTAGTCTCCCAGTTCTGTATTTTCAGCAATGTTTTTGCGATTCATTTCAGCTTTCAGCATTCCAACGCATTTTCAGCAGGAAATGCATTTTCTAGTTCCTCTTTTTATTATATTTCTTCCGTACGTATTTTGCAACGCTTCTCCTTCCACAATTTTTAAGCTACAGAAACCGTTCAACTATCAAAATGTTCAGCTCTTTCAGCTCATGTGTGCTATGTCTCTTCATATTTCTAATCTTTAAACTTTTTGAATTATTAAGCTTTTTGCAATTTTTATTTTGAATGGGTTTCTATGGAGAAAATGTTCAAATCCTCTTAAACTTTTTAAACTTTCAAATCCTTCAACTTCCTCATACTTTCAGCTACAGAAACCATTTCAACTTTCAAATGTTGAGAAAATCCTTAACTATTGCTGAATGATTCAGCTTGTTGATATCTTTTATACTTTTTGAACTGTAGCATTTTTACTTTTATGATTTTTCAGTCCTTTTCTGACTTTATAATGGGTGTGTATTGCGCTGCTTAGAGTGTGTGATGTCAGCGCTAGAGTGAAGAGGAGCTTGAAATTCTTATGAAAAAAAGATTTGTCTTTTGCCACTGTCTCCACAATTTTCACTCTTAATGCATAATTTCTGGATGGAAAAGTAGCTAATCTTGTCCTTGTTGTAAAAAACTGACTGTGGAATCCCACAGATTTACACATTTGGCTCAGGGAGCCTTAGAGCGACATGAACTCCAACCAACTGCTCCATTAGACTCCATGTTAAATCTGACCACTAATTCCTCAGAGAAAGCAGACGGTACCAGTTTTGTATCTTGCGCTGTAGCTCACATTTTTAACACCACAAACATAAAAATCACTTTACCGCGTTTGGCAGAGTCTTATCTCTCTCACGGTATCCATATTTTATTGATTAGTCTCATGGTTTTGGTATGAAGGGCATATGTTTGACAGGTAGTTTTGTTGAAAATCACTGTTCACTCTAATCTCTCACACAGGTGTTCATATGAGCTCATTAGTGTTGATAAACACACAGAGGCACTGAGACACACACACACACACACACACTCCTCTCCCTCTATCTCTCTGTGTCTCTCTCTCATTCAGGTCTTAGAGATCTTTAGAGGACTCCCCCCCCCCCCCCCCCACACACACACCCCATATTAAAATAAAAGCCCCACAGAATGAATTCTAACTGAAATGCTTGTGATGAAACCTGTCATTTAGCAATCTGTTTGTGTTTATCTAAGATTATGATCCTGTCTCCTCTCCCCTTCTGCCCCCCCCCCCCACACCTCATTTCAAAATAAAAGCCCCACAGAATGAATTCTAACTGAAATGCTAACTTCTACTACTACTACTACAAATATCACTACTGCTGACAGTTTTTTTAAGCTACAGAAACCGTTCAAATATCAAAATGTTCAGCTTTCAGGAGAGAGGTGATATGACTTTCCATATCTTTAATCTTTAAACTTTGAATTATTAAGCTTTTAGCTATTTTTATTTAATGGGATGTCTATGGAGAAAATCTTCAAATCCTGTTAAACTTGAACTTTCAAAGCCTTCTTCTTCCTCATACTTTCAGCTACAGACACCATAGTTAGACATTTCAACTAGAAGGGGTTTCAGCAGTGCAGTTTAAATGCTTTCGGCCTTCAACATTCTCTCTCTCTGTCTCTCTCTCTCTCTTTCTGTCTTTCTCTGTCTCTCTCTCTCTCTCTGTGTCTGTTTGTCTGTCTCTGTCTGTCTCTCTGTGTGTGTGTGTCTCTCTCTCATACAGTCATTCAGGTCTTAGAGGACTCCCCCCCCCCCCCCCACCACACATACACACACACAGACACACCATTTTAAAATAAAAGCCCCACAGAATGAATTCTAACTGGAATGCTTGTGATGAAGACTGTCATTTAATAACCTCTGTGTGTTTCATACATTCTGATTATGTCTCCTCTCTCCCCCACCCAGCCCCACCCTTTCAAAATAAAAGCCTCATGGATTAACTATTTAAACATTAAGCTCAAAATTAGGCTTTTTTGTTGAAATAAAGAATGCTCTTACTAATACTGCGACAACTATTACTACTGCTGCTAATACTACTACTACTGCTATTACTGCTACTTCAAATACTGCCATTACTATTACTACTACTTCTTCTTCTACTACTACTACTGTTATATTAAATACTACGACCACTACTACAGCTATTACTACGACTACTGATACTACTACTTCTTCTAATTACTAATACTTCTACTACTAATAATACTTCTACTACAACTACAACTTCTACTACTACTACTACTACTACTACTACAAATATCACTCCTGCTACTACAAGTACTTATTCTAATGCTACTTATACTTCTACTACTAATAATACTTCTACTACAACTACAACTTCTACTACAACTACAAATATCACTACTACTGACATTTTTTTAAGCTACAGAAACCGTTCAAATATCAAAATGTTCAGCTTTCAGGAGAGAGATGATATGACTTTTCATATTTGTAATCTTTAAACTTTTTGAATTATTAAGCTTTTTGCAATTTGTTTTTAATGGGATGTGTATGGAGAAAATCTTCAACTTTCAAAGCCTTCTTCTTCCTCATACTTTCAGCTACAGACACCATAGTTAGACATTTCAACTAGAAGGGTTTTCAGCAGTGCAGTTTAAATGCTTTCGGGCTTCAACATTATTCAGACAGGTAGTCTCCCAGTTCTGTATTTTCAGCAATGTTTTTGCGATTCATTTCAGCTTTCAGCATTCCAACGCATTTTCAGCAGGAAATGCATTTTCTAGTTGTTGGAATGCTTTTAAGCATTCCAAGTATTGTTCTTCAAATCTTTATTGTTGGAATGCTTTTAAGCATTCCAAGTATTGTTCTTCAAATCTTTATTGTTGGAATGCTTTTAAGCATTCCAAGTATTGTTCTTCGAATCTTTATTGTTGGAATGCTTTTAAGCATTCCAAGTATTGTTCTTCAAATCTTTATTCTTCTTATTATATTTCTTCCGTACGTATTTTGCAACGCTTCTCCTTCCACAATTTTTAAGCTACAGAAACCGTTCAACTATCAAAATGTTCAGCTATTTCAGCTCATGTGTGCTATGTCTCTTCATATTTATAATCTTTAAACTTTTTGAATTATTAAGCTTTTTGCAATTTTTATTTTGAATGGGTTTCTATGGAGAAAATGTTCAAATCCTCTTAAACTTTTTAAACTTTCAAATCCTTCATCTTCCTCATACTTTCAGCTACAGAAACCATTTCAACTTTCAAATGTTGAGAAAATCCTTAACTATTGCTGAATGATTCAGCTTGTTGATATCTTTTATACTTTTTGAACTGTAGCATTTTTACTTTTATGATTTTTCAGTCCTTTTCTAACTTTATAATGGGTGTGTATTGCGCTGCTTAGAGTGCGTGATGTCAGCGCTAGAGTGAAGAGGAGCTATAAATTCTTATGAAAAAAAGATTTGTCTTTTGCCACTGACTCCACAATTTTCACTCTTCATGCATAATTTTGGGATGGAAAAGTAGCTAATCTTGTCCTTGTCCTAAAAAACTGACTGTGGAATCCCACAGACTTACACATTTGGCTCAGGGAGCCTTAGAGCGACATGAACTCCAACCAACTGCTCCATTAGACTCCATGTTAAATCTGACCACTAATTCCTCAAAGAAAGCAGACGGTACCAGTTTTGTATCTTGCGCTGTAGCTCACATTTTTAACACCACAAACATAAAAATCACTTTACCGCGTTTGGCAGAGTCTTATCTCTCTCACGGTATCCATATTTTATTGATTAGTCTCATGGTTTTGGTATGAAGGGCATATGTTTGACAGGTAGTTTTGATGAAAATCACTGTTCACTCTAATCTCTCACACAGGTGTTCATATGAGCTCATTAGTGTTGATAAACACACAGAGGCACTGAGACACACACGCACACACACTGCTCTCCCTCTATCTCTCTGTGTCTTTCTCTCATTCAGGTCTTAGAGATCTTTAGAGGACCCCCCCCCCCCCACACACACACACACACACCCCATATTAAAATAAAAGCCCCACAGAATGAATTCTAACTGAAATGCTTGTGATGAAACCTGTCATTTAGCAACCTGTTTGTGTTTATCTAAGATCATGATCCTGTCTCCTCTCCCCGTCTGCCCCCCCCCCCACATCCCATTTCAAAATAAAAGCCCCATAGAATAAATTCTAACTGAAATACTAACTTCTACTACTACTGCTACTACAAATATCACTACTGCTACAACTAGTACTTATTCTAATGCTACTAATACTTCTACTCCTAATAATACTTCTAATACAACTACAACTTCTACTACTACAAATATCACTACTGCTGACAGTTTTTTTAAGCTACAGAAACCGTTCAAATATCAAAATGTTCAGCTTTCAGGAGAGAGGTGATATGACTTTTCATATCTTTAATCTTTAAACTTTGAATTATTAAGCTTTTAGCAATTTTTATTTAATGGGATGTCTATGGAGAAAATCTTCAAATCCTGTTAAACTTGAACTTTCAAAGCCTTCTTCTTCCTCATACTTTCAGCTACAGACACCATAGTTAGACATTTCAACTAGAAGGGTTTTCAGCAGTGCAGTTTAAATGCTTTCGGCCTTCAACATTCTCTTTCTCTGTCTCTCTCTCTCTCTCTGTGTCTGTTTGTCTCTCTCTCTCTCTCTTTCTGTCTCTCTCTGTCTCTCTCTCTCTCTGTGTCTGGTTGTCTGTCTCTGTCTGTCTCTCTGTGTGTCTGTCTCTGTCTCTCTCTCTGTGTGTCTCTCTCTCATACAGTCATTCAGGTCTTAGAGGACTTTTTATCCCCCCCCCCCCACCACACATACACACACACAGACACACCATTTTAAAATAAAAGCCCCACAGAATGAATTCTAACTGAAATGCTTGTGATGAAGACTGTCATTTAATAACCTCTGTGTGTTTCATACATTCTGATTCTGTCTCCTCTCTCCCCACCCAGCCCCACCCTTTCAAAATTAAAAAGCCTCATGGATTAAACTTCTTCAACTTTCAAAGCCTTCTTCTTCATCATACTTTCAGCTACAGACATCATAGTTAGACATTTCAACTAGAAGGGGTTTCAGCAGTGCAGTTTAAATGCTTTCAGGCTTCAACATTTTTCAGACAGGTAGTCTCCCATTTCTTAATTTTTAGCAATTTTTTTACAATTAATTTCAGCTTTCAGCATTCCAACGCATTTTCAGCAGGAAATGCATTTTCTAGTTCCTCTTTTTATATTTCTTCCGTACGTATTTTGCAACGCTTCTCCTTCCACAATTTTTAAGCTACAGAAACCGTTCAACTATCAAAATGTTCAGCTCTTTCAGCTCATGTGTGCTATGTCTCTTCATATTTCTAATCTTTAAACTTTTTGAATTATTAAGCTTTTTGCAATTTTTATTTTGAATGGGTTTCTATGGAGAAAATGTTCAAATCCTCTTAAACTTTTTAAACTTTCAAATCCTTCAACTTCCTCATACTTTCAGCTACAGAAACCATTTCAACTTTCAAATGTTGAGAAAATCCTTAACTATTGCTGAATGATTCAGCTTGTTGATATCTTTTATACTTTTTGAACTGTTGCATTTTTACTTTTATGATTTTTCAGTCCTTTTCTGACTTTATAATGGGTGTGTATTGCGCTGCTTAGAGTGCGTGATGTCACCGCTAGAGTGAAGAGCAGTTTAAGATTCTTATGAAAAAAAGATTTGTCTTTTGCCACTGACTCCACAATTTTCACTCTTCATGCATAATTTCTGGATGGAAAAGTAGCTAATCTTGTCCTTGTCGTAAAAAACTGACTGTGGAATCCCACAGATTTACACATTTGGCTCAGGGAGCCATAGAGCGACATGAACTCCAACCAACTGCTCCATTAGACTCCATGTTAAATCTGACCACTAATTCCTCAAAGAAAGCAGACGGTACCAGTTTTGTATCTTGCGCTGTAGCTCACATTTTTAACACCACAAACATAAAAATCACTTTACCGCGTTTGGCAGAGTCTTATCTCTCTCACGGTATCCATATTTTATTGATTAGTCTCATGGTTTTGGTATGAAGGGCATATGTTTGACAGGTAGTTTTGTTGAAAATCACTGTTCACTCTAATCTCTCACACAGGTGTTCATATGAGCTCATTAGTGTTGATAAACACACAGAGGCACTGAGACACACACACACACACACACACACACACTCCTCTCCCTCTATCTCTCTGTGTCTCTCTCTCATTCAGGTCTTAGAGATCTTTAGAGGACGCCCCCCCCCCCCACACACACACACACACACACCCCATATTAAAATAAAAGCCCCACAGAATGAATTCTAACTGAAATGCTTGTGATGAAGCCTGTCATTGAGCAACCTGTTTGTGTTCATCTAAGATCATGATCCTGTCTCCTCTCCCCTTCTGCCCCCCCCCCCCCCACACCCCATTTCAAAATAAAAGCCCCACAGAATGAATTCTAACTGGAAATGCTAACTTCTACTACTACTACTACAAATATCACTACTGCTGACAGTTTTTTTTAAGCTACAGAAACCGTTCAAATATCAAAATGTTCAGCTTTCAGGAGAGAGGTGATATGACTTTCCATATCTTTAATCTTTAAACTTTGAATTATTAAGCTTTTAGCTATTTTTATTTAATGGGATGTCTATGGAGAAAATCTTCAAATCCTGTTAAACTTGAACTTTCAAAGCCTTCTTCTTCCTCATACTTTCAGCTACAGACATCATAGTTAGACATTTCAACTAGAAGGGGTTTCAGCAGTGCAGTTTAAATGCTTTCAGGCTTCAACATTTTTCAGACAGGTAGTCTCCCATTTCTTATTTTTTTGCAATTTTTTTACAATTAATTTCAGCTTTCAGCATTCCAACGCATTTTCAGCAGGAAATGCATTTTCTAGTTCTTCTTATTATATTTCTTCCGTACGTATTTTGCAACGCTTCTCCTTCCACAATTTTTAAGCTACAGAAACCGTTCAACTATCAAAATGTTCAGCTATTTCAGCTCATGTGTGCTATGTCTCTTCATATTTATAATCTTTAAACTTTTTGAATTATTAAGCTTTTTGCAATTTTTATTTTGAATGGGTTTCTATGGAGAAAATGTTCAAATCCTCTTAAACTTTTTAAACTTTCAAATCCTTCATCTTCCTCATACTTTCAGCTACAGAAACCATTTCAACTTTCAAATGTTGAGAAAATCCTTAACTATTGCTGAATGATTCAGCTTGTTGATATCTTTTATACTTTTTGAACTGTAGCATTTTTACTTTTATGATTTTTCAGTCCTTTTCTAACTTTATAATGGGTGTGTATTGCGCTGCTTAGAGTGCGTGATGTCAGCGCTAGAGTGAAGAGGAGCTATAAATTCTTATGAAAAAAAGATTTGTCTTTTGCCACCGACTCCACAATTTTCACTCTTCATGCATAATTTCTGGATGTAAAAGTAGCTAATCTTGTCCTTGTCCTAAAAAACTGACTGTGGAATCCCACAGACTTACACATTTGGTTCAGGGAGCCTTAGAGTGACATGAACTCCAACCAACTGCTCCATTAGACTCCATGTTAAATCTGACCACTAATTCCTCAAAGAAAGCAGACGGTACCAGTTTTGTATCTTGCGCTGTAGCTCACATTTTTAATACCACAAACATAAAAATCACTTTACCGCGTTTGGCAGAGTCTTATCTCTCTCACGGTATCCATATTTTATTGATTAGTCTCATGGTTTTGGTATGAAGGGCATATGTTTGACAGGTAGTTTTGTTGAAAATCACTGTTCACTCTAATCTCTCACACAGGTGTTCATATGAGCTCATTAGTGTTGATAAACACACAGAGGCACTGAGACACACACGCACACGCACACACACTGCTCTCCCTCTATCTCTCCGTGTCTCTCTCTCATTCAGGTCTTAGAGATCTTTAGAGGACTCCCCCCCACACACACACACAAACCCCATATTAAAATAAAAGCCCCACAGAATGAATTCTAACTGAAATGCTTGTGATGAAACCTGTCATTTAGCAACCTGTTTGTGTTTATCTAAGATTATGATCCTGTCTCCTCTCCCCTTCTGCCCCCCCCCCACACCTCATTTCAAAATAAAAGCCCCACAGAATGAATTCTAACTGAAATGCTAACTTCTACTACTACTACTACAAATATCACTACTGCTGACAGTTTTTTTAAGCTACAGAAACCGTTCAAATATCAAATTGTTCAGCTTTCAGGAGAGAGGTGATATGACTTTCCATATCTTTAATCTTTAAACTTTGAATTATTAAGCTTTTAGCTATTTTTATTTAATGGGATGTCTATGGAGAAAATCTTCAAATCCTGTTAAACTTGAACTTTCAAAGCCTTCTTCTTCCTCATACTTTCAGCTACAGACACCATAGTTAGACATTTCAACTAGAAGGGGTTTCAGCAGTGCAGTTTAAATGCTTTCGGCCTTCAACATTCTCTCTCTCTCTGTCTCTCTCTCTCTCTGTGTCTGTTTGTCTGTCTCTGTCTGTCTCTCTGTGTGTCTGTCTCTGTCTCTCTCTCTGTGTGTCTCTCTCTCATACAGTCATTGAGGTCTTAGAGGACTTTGTATCCCCCCCCCCCCACCACACATACACACACACAGACACAGCATTTTAAAAGAAAAGCCCCACAGAATGTATTCTAACTGAAATGCTTGTGATGAAGACTGTCATTTAATAACCTCTGTGTGTTTCATACATTCTGATTCTGTCTCCTCTCTCCCCCACCCAGCCCCACCCTTTCAAAATAAAAGCCTCATGGATTAAACTTCTTCAACTTTCAAAGCCTTCTTCTTCCTCATACTTTCAGCTACAGACATCATAGTTAGACATTTCAACTAGAAGGGTTTTCAGCAGTGCAGTTTAAATGCTTTCAGGCTTCAACATTTTTCAGACAGGTAGTCTCCCATTTCTTAATTTTTAGCAATTTTTTTACAATTAATTTCAGCTTTCAGCATTCCAACGCATTTTCAGCAGGAAATGCATTTTCTAGTTGTTGGAATGCTTTTAAGCATTCCAAGTATTGTTCTTCAAATCTTTATTGTTGGAATGCTTTTAAGCATTCCAAGTATTGTTCTTCAAATCTTTATTCTTCTTATATTTCTTCCGTACGTATTTTGCAACGCTTCTCCTTCCACAATTTTTAAGCTACAGAAACCGTTCAACTATCAAAATGTTCAGCTATTTCAGCTCATGTGTGCTATGTCTCTTCATATTTATAATCTTTAAACTTTTTGAATTATTAAGCTTTTTGCAATTTTTATTTTGAATGGGTTTCTATGGAGAAAATGTTCAAATCCTCTTAAACTTTTTAAACTTTCAAATCCTTCATCTTCCTCATACTTTCAGCTACAGAAACCATTTCAACTTTCAAATGTTGAGAAAATCCTTAACTATTGCTGAATGATTCAGCTTGTTGATATCTTTTATACTTTTTGAACTGTAGCATTTTTACTTTTATGATTTTTCAGTCCTTTTCTAACTTTATAATGGGTGTGTATTGCGCTGCTTAGAGTGCGTGATGTCAGCGCTAGAGTGAAGAGGAGCTATAAATTCTTATGAAAAAAAGATTTGTCTTTTGCCACCGACTCCACAATTTTCACTCTTCATGCATAATTTCTGGATGTAAAAGTAGCTAATCTTGTCCTTGTCCTAAAAAACTGACTGTGGAATCCCACAGACTTACACATTTGGTTCAGGGAGCCTTAGAGTGACATGAACTCCAACCAACTGCTCCATTAGACTCCATGTTAAATCTGACCACTAATTCCTCAAAGAAAGCAGACGGTACCAGTTTTGTATCTTGCGCTGTAGCTCACATTTTTAATACCACAAACATAAAAATCACTTTACCGCGTTTGGCAGAGTCTTATCTCTCTCACGGTATCCATATTTTATTGATTAGTCTCATGGTTTTGGTATGAAGGGCATATGTTTGACAGGTAGTTTTGTTGAAAATCACTGTTCACTCTAATCTCTCACACAGGTGTTCATATGAGCTCATTAGTGTTGATAAACACACAGAGGCACTGAGACACACACGCACACACACTGCTCTCCCTCTATCTCTCTGTGTCTTTCTCTCATTCAGGTCTTAGAGATCTTTAGAGGACCCCCCCCCCCCCCCCACACACACACACACACCCCATATTAAAATAAAAGCCCCACAGAATGAATTCTAACTGAAATGCTTGTGATGAAACCTGTCATTTAGCAACCTGTTTGTGTTTATCTAAGATCATGATCCTGTCTCCTCTCCCCGTCTGCCCCCCCCCCCCACATCCCATTTCAAAATAAAAGCCCCATAGAATAAATTCTAACTGAAATACTAACTTCTACTACTACTGCTACTACAAATATCACTACTGCTACAACTAGTACTTATTCTAATGCTACTAATACTTCTACTCCTAATAATACTTCTAATACAACTACAACTTCTACTACTACAAATATCACTACTGCTGACAGTTTTTTTAAGCTACAGAAACCGTTCAAATATCAAAATGTTCAGCTTTCAGGAGAGAGGTGATATGACTTTTCATATCTTTAATCTTTAAACTTTGAATTATTAAGCTTTTAGCAATTTTTATTTAATGGGATGTCTATGGAGAAAATCTTCAAATCCTGTTAAACTTGAACTTTCAAAGCCTTCTTCTTCCTCATACTTTCAGCTACAGACACCATAGTTAGACATTTCAACTAGAAGGGTTTTCAGCAGTGCAGTTTAAATGCTTTCGGCCTTCAACATTCTCTTTCTCTGTCTCTCTCTCTCTCTCTGTGTCTGTTTGTCTCTCTCTCTCTCTCTTTCTGTCTCTCTCTGTCTCTCTCTCTCTCTGTGTCTGGTTGTCTGTCTCTGTCTGTCTCTCTGTGTGTCTGTCTCTGTCTCTCTCTCTGTGTGTCTCTCTCTCATACAGTCATTCAGGTCTTAGAGGACTTTTTATCCCCTCCCCCCGCCCCCCCACCACACATACACACAGACACACACACCATTTTAAAATAAAAGCCCCACAGAATGAATTCTAACTGAAATGCTTGTGATGAAGACTGTCATTTAATAACCTCTGTGTGTTTCATACATTCTGATTCTGTCTCCTCTCTCCCCACCCAGCCCCACCCTTTCAAAATTAAAAAGCCTCATGGATTAAACTTCTTCAACTTTCAAAGCCTTCTTCTTCATCATACTTTCAGCTACAGACATCATAGTTAGACATTTCAACTAGAAGGGGTTTCAGCAGTGCAGTTTAAATGCTTTCAGGCTTCAACATTTTTCAGACAGGTAGTCTCCCATTTCTTAATTTTTAGCAATTTTTTTACAATTAATTTCAGCTTTCAGCATTCCAACGCATTTTCAGCAGGAAATGCATTTTCTAGTTCTTCTTTTTATTATATTTCTTCCGTACGTATTTTGCAACGCTTCTCCTTCCACAATTTTTAAGCTACAGAAACCGTTCAACTATCAAAATGTTCAGCTCTTTCAGCTCATGTGTGCTATGTCTCTTCATATTTCTAATCTTTAAACTTTTTGAATTATTAAGCTTTTTGCAATTTTTATTTTGAATGGGTTTCTATGGAGAAAATGTTCAAATCCTCTTAAACTTTTTAAACTTTCAAATCCTTCAACTTCCTCATACTTTCAGCTACAGAAACCATTTCAACTTTCAAATGTTGAGAAAATCCTTAACTATTGCTGAATGATTCAGCTTGTTGATATCTTTTATACTTTTTGAACTGTAGCATTTTTACTTTTATGATTTTTCAGTCCTTTTCTGACTTTATAATGGGTGTGTATTGCGCTGCTTAGAGTGCGTGATGTCACCGCTAGAGTGAAGAGCAGCTTGAAATTCTTATGAAAAAAAGATTTGTCTTTTGCCCCCGACTCCACAATTTTCACTCTTTATGCATAATTTCTGGATGGAAAAGTAGCTAATCTTGTCCTTGTCCTAAAAAACTGACTGTGGAATCCCACAGACTTACACATTTGGCTCAGGGAGCCTTAGAGCGACATGAACTCCAACCAACTGCTCCATTAGACTCCATGTTAAATCTGACCACTAATTCCTCAAAGAAAGCAGACGGTACCAGTTTTGTATCTTGCGCTGTAGCTCACATTTTTAACACCACAAACATAAAAATCACTTTACCGCGTTTGGCAGAGTCTTATCTCTCTCACGGTATCCATATGTTATTGATTAGTCTCATGGTTTTGGTATGAAGGGCATATGTTTGACAGGTAGTTTTGATGAAAATCACTGTTCACTCTAATCTCTCACACAGGTGTTCATATGAGCTCATTAGTGTTGATAAACACACAGAGGCACTGAGACACACACACACACACACACACACACTGCTCTCCCTCTATCTCTCTGTGTCTCTCTCTCATTCAGGTCTTAGAGATCTTTAGAGGACTCCCCCCCCCCCCACACACACACACACACACACCCCATATTAAAATAAAAGCCCCACAGAATGAATTCTAACTGAAATGCTTGTGATGAAACCTGTCATTTAGCAACCTGTTTGTGTTTATCTAAGATTATGATCCTGTCTCCTCTCCCCTTCTGCCCCCCCCCCCAACACACCCCATTTCAAAATAAAAGCCCCACAGAATGAATTCTAACTGAAATGCTAACTTCTACTACTACTGCTACTACAAATATCACTACTGCTACAACTAGTACTTATTCTAATGCTACTAATACTTCTACTCCTAATAATACTTCTAATACAACTACAACTTCTACTACTACTACTACTACAAATATCACTACTGCTACAACTAGTACTTATTCTAATGCTACTAATACTTCTACTCCTAATAATACTTCTAATACAACTACAACTTCTACTACTACTGCTACTACAAATATCACTACTGCTACAACTAGTACTTATTCTAATGCTACTAATACTTCTAGTCCTAATAATACTTCTAACACAACTACAACTTCTAATACTACTACTACAAATATCACTACTGCTGACAGTTTTTTTAAGCTACAGAAACCGTTCAAATATCAAAATGTTCAGCTTTCAGGAGAGAGGTGATATGACTTTCCATATCTTTAATCTTTAAACTTTGAATTATTAAGCTTTTAGCTATTTTTATTTAATGGGATGTCTATGGAGAAAATCTTCAAATCCTGTTAAACTTGAACTTTCAAAGCCTTCTTCTTCCTCATACTTTCAGCTACAGACACCATAGTTAGACATTTCAACTAGAAGGGTTTCAGCAGTGCAGTTTAAATGCTTTCAGGCTTCAACATTCTCTCTCTTTCTCTGTCTCTCTCTCTCTCTCTGTGTCTGTTTGTCTCTCTCTCTCTCTCTCTTTCTGTCTTTCTCTGTCTCTCTCTCTCTGTGTTGGTTTGTCTGTCTCTGTATGTCTCTCTCTGTGTCTGTTTGTCTCTCTCTCTCTCTCTCTTTCTGTCTCTCTCTGTCTCTCTCTCTCTCTGTGTCGGTTTGTCTGTCTCTGTATGTCTCTCTGTGTGTCTGTCTCTGTCTCTCTCTCTGTGTGTCTCTCTCTCATACAGTCATTCAGGTCTTAGAGGACTTTTTATCCCCCCCCCCCCACCACACATACACACACACAGACACACACACCATTTTAAAATAAAAGCCCCACAGAATGAATTCTAACTGAAATGCTTGTGATGAAGACTGTCATTTAATAACCTCTGTGTGTTTCATACATTCTGATTCTGTCTCCTCTCTCCCCCACCCAGCCCCACCCTTTCAAAATAAAAGCCTCATGGATTAAACTTCTTCAACTTTCAAAGCCTTCTTCTTCCTCATACTTTCAGCTACAGACATCATAGTTAGACATTTCAACTAGAAGGGGTTTCAGCAGTGCAGTTTAAATGCTTTCAGGCTTCAACATTTTTCAGACAGGTAGTCTCCCATTTCTTAATTTTCAGCAATTTTTTTACAATTAATTTCAGCTTTCAGCATTCCAACGCATTTTCAGCAGGAAATGCATTTTCTAGTTCTTCTTATTATATTTCTTCCGTACGTATTTTGCAACGCTTCTCCTTCCACAATTTTTAAGCTACAGAAACCGTTCAACTATCAAAATGTTCAGCTATTTCAGCTCATGTGTGCTATGTCTCTTCATATTTATAATCTTTAAACTTTTTGAATTATTAAGCTTTTTGCAATTTTTATTTTGAATGGGTTTCTATGGAGAAAATGTTCAAATCCTCTTAAACTTTTTAAACTTTCAAATCCTTCATCTTCCTCATACTTTCAGCTACAGAAACCATTTCAACTTTCAAATGTTGAGAAAATCCTTAACTATTGCTGAATGATTCAGCTTGTTGATATCTTTTATACTTTTTGAACTGTAGCATTTTTACTTTTATGATTTTTCAGTCCTTTTCTAACTTTATAATGGGTGTGTATTGCGCTGCTTAGAGTGCGTGATGTCAGCGCTAGAGTGAAGAGGAGCTATAAATTCTTATGAAAAAAAGATTTGTCTTTTGCCACCGACTCCACAATTTTCACTCTTCATGCATAATTTCTGGATGTAAAAGTAGCTAATCTTGTCCTTGTCCTAAAAAACTGACTGTGGAATCCCACAGACTTACACATTTGGTTCAGGGAGCCTTAGAGTGACATGAACTCCAACCAACTGCTCCATTAGACTCCATGTTAAATCTGACCACTAATTCCTCAAAGAAAGCAGACGGTACCAGTTTTGTATCTTGCGCTGTAGCTCACATTTTTAATACCACAAACATAAAAATCACTTTACCGCGTTTGGCAGAGTCTTATCTCTCTCACGGTATCCATATTTTATTGATTAGTCTCATGGTTTTGGTATGAAGGGCATATGTTTGACAGGTAGTTTTGATGAAAATCACTGTTCACTCTAATCTCTCACACAGGTGTTCATATGAGCTCATTAGTGTTGATAAACACACAGAGGCACTGAGACACACACGCACACACACACACTGCTCTCCCTCTATCTCTCTGTGTCTTTCTCTCATTCAGGTCTTAGAGATCTTTAGAGGACCCCCCCCCACACACACACACACACACCCCATATTAAAATAAAAGCCCCACAGAATGAATTCTAACTGAAATGCTTGTGATGAAACCTGTCATTTAGCAACCTGTTTGTGTTTATCTAAGATCATGATCCTGTCTCCTCTCCCCGTCTGCCCCCCCCCCCACATCCCATTTCAAAATAAAAGCCCCATAGAATAAATTCTAACTGAAATGCTAACTTCTACTACTACTGCTACTACAAATATCACTACTGCTACAACTAGTACTTATTCTAATGCTACTAATACTTCTACTCCTAATAATACTTCTAATACAACTACAACTTCTACTACTACAAATATCACTACTGCTGACAGTTTTTTTAAGCTACAGAAACCGTTCAAATATCAAAATGTTCAGCTTTCAGGAGAGAGGTGATATGACTTTTCATATCTTTAATCTTTAAACTTTGAATTATTAAGCTTTTAGCAATTTTTATTTAATGGGATGTCTATGGAGAAAATCTTCAAATCCTGTTAAACTTGAACTTTCAAAGCCTTCTTCTTCCTCATACTTTCAGCTACAGACACCATAGTTAGACATTTCAACTAGAAGGGTTTTCAGCAGTGCAGTTTAAATGCTTTCGGCCTTCAACATTCTCTTTCTCTGTCTCTCTCTCTCTCTCTGTGTCTGTTTGTCTCTCTCTCTCTCTCTTTCTGTCTCTCTCTGTCTCTCTCTCTCTCTGTGTCTGGTTGTCTGTCTCTGTCTGTCTCTCTGTGTGTCTGTCTCTGTCTCTCTCTCTGTGTGTCTCTCTCTCATACAGTCATTCAGGTCTTAGAGGACTTTTTATCCCCTCCCCCCGCCCCCCCACCACACATACACACAGACACACACACCATTTTAAAATAAAAGCCCCACAGAATGAATTCTAACTGAAATGCTTGTGATGAAGACTGTCATTTAATAACCTCTGTGTGTTTCATACATTCTGATTCTGTCTCCTCTCTCCCCACCCAGCCCCAACCTTTCAAAATGAAAAAGCCTCATGGATTAAACTTCTTCAACTTTCAAAGCCTTCTTCTTCATCATACTTTCAGCTACAGACATCATAGTTAGACATTTCAACTAGAAGGGGTTTCAGCAGTGCAGTTTAAATGCTTTCAGGCTTCAACATTTTTCAGACAGGTAGTCTCCCATTTCTTAATTTTTAGCAATTTTTTTACAATTAATTTCAGCTTTCAGCATTCCAACGCATTTTCAGCAGGAAATGCATTTTCTAGTTGTTGGAATGCTTTTAAGCATTCCAAGTATTGTTCTTCAAATCTTTATTCCTCTTTTTATTATATTTCTTCCGTACGTATTTTGCAACGCTTCTCCTTCCACAATTTTTAAGCTACAGAAACCGTTCAACTATCAAAATGTTCAGCTCTTTCAGCTCATGTGTGCTATGTCTCTTCATATTTTTAAGCTTTAAACCTTTTGAATTATTAAGCTTTTTGCAATTTTTATTTTGAATGGGTTTCTATGGAGAACATTTTCAAATCCTCTTAAACTTTTTAAACTTTCAAATCCTTCAACTTCCTCATACTTTCAGCTACAGAAACCATTTCAACTTTCAAATGTTGAGAAAATTCTTAACTATTGCTGAATGATTCAGCTTGTTGATATATTCTACACTTTTTGAACTGTAGCATTTTTACTTTTATGATTTTTCAGTCCTTTTCTGACTTTATAATGGGTGTGTATTGCGCTGCTTAGAGTGCGTGATGTCAGCGCTAGAGTGAAGAGCAGTTTAAGATTCTTATGAAAAAAAGATTTGTCTTTTGCCACTGTCTCCACAATTTTCACTCTTAATGCATAATTTCTGGATGGAAAAGTAGCTAATCTTGTCCTTGTCGTAAAAAACTGACTGTGGAATCCCACAGATTTACACATTTGGCTCAGGGAGCCTTAGAGCGACATGAACTCCAACCAACTGCTCCATTAGACTCCATGTTAAATCTGACCACTAATTCCTCAAAGAAAGCAGACGGTACCAGTTTTGTATCTTGCGCTGTAGCTCACATTTTTAACACCACAAACATAAAAATCACTTTACCGCGTTTGGCAGAGTCTTATCTCTCTCACGGTATCCATATTTTATTGATTAGTCTCATGGTTTTGGTATGAAGGGCATATGTTTGACAGGTAGTTTTGTTGAAAATCACTGCTCACTCTAATCTCTCACACAGGTGTTCATATGAGCTCATTAGTGTTGATAAACACACAGAGGCACTGAGACACACACGCACACACACACACACACACACACACACACTGCTCTCCCTCTATCTCTCTGTGTCTCTCTCTCATTCAGGTCTTAGAGATCTTTAGAGGACTCCCCCCCCCCCCCCCCCCCACACACACACACCCCATATTAAAATAAAAGCCCCACAGAATGAATTCTAACTGAAATGCTTGTGATGAAACCTGTCATTTAGCAACCTGTTTGTGTTTATCTAAGATTATGATCCTGTCTCCTCTCCCCTTCTGCCCCCCCCCCCCCCACACCCCATTTCAAAATAAAAGCCCCACAGAATGAATTCTAACTGAAATGCTAACTTCTACTACTACAAATATCACTACTGCTGACAGTTTTTTTAAGCTACAGAAACCGTTCAAATATCAAAATGTTCAGCTTTCAGGAGAGAGGTGATATGACTTTTCATATCTTTAATCTTTAAACTTTGAATTATTAAGCTTTTAGCTATTTTTATTTAATGGGATGTCTATGGAGAAAATCTTCAAATCCTGTTAAACTTGAACTTTCAAAGCCTTCTTCTTCCTCATACTTTCAGCTACAGACACCATAGTTAGACATTTCAACTAGAAGGGTTTTCAGCAGTGCAGTTTAAATGCTTTCGGCCTTCAACATTCTCTCTCTCTCTCTGTCTCTCTCTCTCTCTGTTTGTCTGTCTCTGTCTGTCTCTCTGTGTGTCTGTCTCTGTCTCTCTCTCTGTGTGTCTCTCTCTCATACAGTCATTGAGGTCTTAGAGGACTTTTTATCCCCCCCCCCCACCACACATACACACACACAGACACAGCATTTTAAAATAAAAGCCCCACAGAATGAATTCTAACTGAAATGCTTGTGATGAAGACTGTCATTTAATAACCTCTGTGTGTTTCATACATTCTGATTCTGTCTCCTCTCTCCCCACCCAGCCCCACCCTTTCAAAATAAAAGCCTCATGGATTAAACTTCTTCAACTTTCAAAGCCTTCTTCTTCCTCATACTTTCAGCTACAGACATCATAGTTAGACATTTCAACTAGAAGGGTTTTCAGCAGTGCAGTTTAAATGCTTTCAGGCTTCAACATTTTTCAGACAGGTAGTCTCCCATTTCTTAATTTTTAGCAATTTTTTTACAATTAATTTCAGCTTTCAGCATTCCAACGCATTTTCAGCAGGAAATGCATTTTCTAGTTCTTCTTATTATATTTCTTCCGTACGTATTTTGCAACGCTTCTCCTTCCACAATTTTTAAGCTACAGAAACCGTTCAACTATCAAAATGTTCAGCTATTTCAGCTCATGTGTGCTATGTCTCTTCATATTTATAATCTTTAAACTTTTTGAATTATTAAGCTTTTTGCAATTTTTATTTTGAATGGGTTTCTATGGAGAAAATGTTAAAATCCTCTTAAACTTTTTAAACTTTCAAATCCTTCATCTTCCTCATACTTTCAGCTACAGAAACCATTTCAACTTTCAAATGTTGAGAAAATCCTTAACTATTGCTGAATGATTCAGCTTGTTGATATCTTTTATACTTTTTGAACTGTAGCATTTTTACTTTTATGATTTTTCAGTCCTTTTCTGACTTTATAATGGGTGTGTATTGCGCTGCTTAGAGTGCGTGATGTCATCGCTAGAGTGAAGAGCAGCTTAAGATTCTTATGAAAAAAAGATTTGTCTTTTGCCACTGACTCCACAATTTTCACTCTTCATGCATAATTTTGGGATGGAAAAGTAGCTAATCTTGTCCTTGTCGTAAAAAACTGACTGTGGAATCCCACAGACTTACACATTTGGCTCAGGGAGCCTTAGAGCGACATGAACTCCAACCAACTGCTCCATTAGACTCCATGTTAAATCTGACCACTAATTCCTCAAAGAAAGCAGACGGTACCAGTTTTGTATCTTGCGCTGTAGCTCACATTTTTAACACCACAAACATAAAAATCACTTTACCGCGTTTGGCAGAGTCTTATCTCTCTCACGGTATCCATATTTTATTGATTAGTCTCATGGTTTTGGTATGAAGGGCATATGTTTGACAGGTAGTTTTGATGAAAATCACTGTTCACTCTAATCTCTCACACAGGTGTTCATATGAGCTCATTAGTGTTGATAAACACACAGAGGCACTGAGACACACACACACACACACTGCTCTCCCTCTATCTCTCTGTGTCTCTCTCTCATTCAGGTCTTAGAGATCTTTAGAGGACCCCCCCCCCCCACACACACACACACACCCCATATTAAAATAAAAGCCCCACAGAATGAATTCTAACTGAAATGCTTGTGATGAAACCTGTCATTTAGCAACCTGTTTGTATTTATCTAACATTATGATCCTGTCTCCTCTCCCCGTCTGCCCCCCCCCCCCACATCCCATTTCAAAATAAAAGCCCCATAGAATAAATTCTAACTGAAATGCTAACTTCTACTACTACTGCTACTACAAATATCACTACTGCTACAAGTAGTACTTATTGTAATGCTACTAATACTTCTACTCCTAATAATACTTCTAATACAACTACAACTTCTACTACTACTACTACAAATATCACTACTGCTGACAGTTTTTTTAAGCTACAGAAACCGTTCAAATATCAAATTGTTCAGCTTTCAGGAGAGAGGTGATATGACTTTCCATATCTTTAATCTTTAAACTTTGAATTATTAAGCTTTTAGCTATTTTTATTTAATGGGATGTCTATGGAGAAAATCTTCAAATCCTGTTAAACTTGAACTTTCAAAGCCTTCTTCTTCCTCATACTTTCAGCTACAGACACCATAGTTAGACATTTCAACTAGAAGGGGTTTCAGCAGTGCAGTTTAAATGCTTTCGGCCTTCAACATTCTCTCTCTCTCTGTCTCTCTCTCTCTCTTTCTGTCTTTCTCTGTCTCTCTCTCTCTCTCTCTGTCTGTTTGTCTGTCTCTGTCTGTCTCTCTGTGTGTCTGTCTCTGTCTCTCTCTCTGTGTGTGTGTCTCTCTCTCATACAGTCATTGAGGTCTTAGAGGACTTTTTATCCCCCCCCCCCCACCACACATACACACACACAGACACACCATTTTAAAATAAAAGCCCCACAGAATGAATTCTAACTGAAATGCTTGTGATGAAGACTGTCATTTAATAACCTCTGTGTGTTTCATGCATTCTGATTCTGTCTCCTCTCTCCCCCACCCAGCCCCACCCTTTCAAAATAAAAGCCTCATGGATTAAACTTCTTCAACTTTCAAAGCCTTCTTCTTCCTCATACTTTCAGCTACAGACATCATAGTTAGACATTTCAACTAGAAGGGTTTTCAGCAGTGCAGTTTAAATGCTTTCAGGCTTCAACATTTTTCAGACAGGTAGTGTCCCATTTCTTAATTTTTAGCAATTTTTTTACAATTAATTTCAGCTTTCAGCATTCCAACGCATTTTCAGCAGGAAATGCATTTTCTAGTTCCTCTTTTTATATTTCTTCCGTACGTATTTTGCAACGCTTCTCCTTCCACAATTTTTAAGCTACAGAAACCGTTCAACTATCAAAATGTTCAGCTCTTTCAGCTCATGTGTGCTATGTCTCTTCATATTTCTAATCTTTAAACTTTTTGAATTATTAAGCTTTTTGCAATTTTTATTTTGAATGGGTTTCTATGGAGAAAATGTTCAAATCCTCTTAAACTTTTTAAACTTTCAAATCCATCAACTTCCTCATACTTTCAGCTACAGAAACCATTTCAACTTTCAAATGTTGAGAAAATTCTTAACTATTGCTGAATGATTCAGCTTGTTGATATCTTTTATACTTTTTGAACTGTAGCATTTTTACTTTTATGATTTTTCAGTCCTTTTCTGACTTTATAATGGGTGTGTATTGCGCTGCTTAGAGTGCGTGATGTCAGCGCTAGAGTGAAGAGCAGCTTGAGATTCTTATGAAAAAAAGATTTGTCTTTTGCCACTGACTCCACAATTTTCACTCTTCATGCATAATTTTGGGATGGAAATGTAGCTAATCTTGTCCTTGTCGTAGAAAACTGACTGTGGAATCCCACAAATTTACACATTTGTTTCAGGGAGTCTTAGAGCGACATGAACTCCAACCAACTGCTCCATTAGACTCCATGTTAAATCTGACCACTAATTCCTCAAAGAAAGCAGACGGTACCAGTTTTGTATCTTGCGCTGTAGCTCACATTTCTAACACCACAAACATAAAAATCACTTTACCGCGTTTGGCAGAGTCTTATCTCTCTCACGGTATCCATATTTTATTGATTAGTCTCATGGTTTTGGTATGAAGGGCATATGTTTGACAGGTA
The DNA here is from genome assembly GCA_032191485.1 of Leptoclinus maculatus. Lineage (NCBI taxonomy): Eukaryota > Metazoa > Chordata > Actinopteri > Perciformes > Stichaeidae > Leptoclinus > Leptoclinus maculatus. The sequence goes on from JAVDOI010000006.1 coordinate 23,663,201, forward strand.
GTTTTGTTGAAAATCACTGTTCACTCTAATCTCTCACACAGGTGTTCATATGAGCTCATTAGTGTTGATAAACACACAGTCACTGAGACACACACGCACACACACTCCTATCTCTCTGTGTCTCTCTCATTCAGGTCTTAGAGATCTTTAGAGGACTCCCCCCCCCACCCCCACACACACCATATTAAAATAAAAGCCCCACAGAATGAATTCTAACTGAAATGCTAACTTCTGCTACTACAAATATCACTACTGCTACAACTAGTACTTATTCTAATGCTACTAATACTTCTACTCCTAATAATACTTCTACTCCTAATAATACTTCTAATACAACTACAACTTCTACTACTACTACTACTACTACTACAAATATCACTACTGCTAACAGTTCTTTTAAGCTACAGAAACCGTTCAAATATCAAAATGTTCAGCTTTCAGGAGAGGGGTGATATGACTTTCCATATCTTTAATCTTTAAACTTTGAATTATTAAGCTTTTAGCATTTTCATTTAATGGGATGTCTATGGAGAAAATCTTCAAATCCTGTTAAACGTGAACTTTCAAAGCCTTCTTCTTCCTCATACTTTCAGCTACAGACACCATAGTTAGACATTTCAACTAGAAGGGGTTTCAGCAGTGCAGTTTAAATGCTTTCGGCCTTCAACATTCTCTCTCTCTCTCTCTCTCTCTCTCACTCACTCACTCACTCACTCACTCACTCACTCACTCACTCACTCACTCACTCACTCACTCACTCACTCACTCACTCACTCACTCACTCACTCACTCACTCACTCACTCACTCACTCACTCACTCACTCACTCACTCACTCACTCACTCACTCACTCACTCACACACACATACAATCATTCAGGTCTTAGGACTTTTTCCCCCCCACCACACACACCCCATTTTAAAATAAAAGCCCCACAGAATGAATTCTAACTGAAATGCTCGTGATGAAACCTGTCATTTATCTAACATTATGATTCTGTCTCCTCTCTCCCCCACCCTTTCAAAATAAAAGCCTCATGGATTAACTATTTAAACATTAAGCTCAAAATTAGGCTATTTTGTTGAAATAATGAATGCTCTTACTAATACTGCGACAACTATTACTACTGCTGCTATTACTGCTACTTCAAATTACTACTACTTATTATACTATTACTACGACCACTACTACAGCTATTACTACGACTGCTGATACTACTACTTCTGCTAATTACTAATACTTCTACTACTAATAATACTTGTACTACAACTTCTTCTACTACTACTACAAATATCACTACTACTGGCATTTTTTTAAGCTACAGAAACCGTTCAAATATCAAAATGTTCAGCTTTCAAGAGAGGGGTGATATGACTTTTCATATTTAAACTTTTTGAATTATTAAGCTTTTTGCAATTTCTTTTTAATGGGATGTGTATGGAGAAAATCTTCAAATCCTGTTAAACTTCTTCAACTTTCAAAGCCTTCTCCTTCCTCATACTTTCAGCTACAGACACCATAGTTAGACATTTCAACTAGAAGGGTTTTCAGCAGTGCAGTTTAAATGCTTTCGGGCTTCAACATTATTCAGACAGGTAGTCTCCCATTTCTGTATTTTCAGCAATGTTTTTGCAATTCATTTCAGCTTTCAGCATTCCAATGCATTTTCAGCAGGAAATGCATTTTCTAGTTCCTCTTTATATTATTATATTTCTTCCGTACGTTTTTTCAAACTCTTCTGCTTCTTCATTTTTTAAGCTACAGAAACAGTTCAAATATCAAAATGTTCAGCTCATTGGGGCTGTCTCTTCATAGTTCTAATATTTAAACTTTTTGAATTATTAAGCTTTTTGCAACTTTTTTTTGAATGGGTTTCTATGGAGAACATTTTCAAATCCTCTTAAACTTTTTAAACTTTCAAATCCTTCAACTTCCTCATACTTTCAGCTACAGAAACCATTTCAATTTTCAAATGTTGAGAAAATCCTTAACTATTGCTGAATGATTCAGCTTGTTTATCTTTTAAACTTTTTGAACTGTCCCATTTTTACTTTTATGATTTTTCACTCCTTTTCTGACTTTATAATGGGTGTGTATTGGACAGCTTAGAGTGCGTGATGTCACCGTTGGAGTGAAGAGCTGCTTCAGAATCTTGTGAAAAAAAGAAGAATACCTCCGTGGGCTCTGACGATCGCGTGTGAACATGTGAACACACTGTGACTCGGTAACTATCCGGAGCGCTTCTACTCGTATCATTGTCTTAATGTATGTGCTTGCTAACATAACGATAAAAAGCAGAGTACGTCGAACTGGCCAGCCAGCGTTTCTCCGATTGGAGTGAGACGAGGAGAAAAGGTGATGTCGTGATCTTCACAATAAAACATCTTTGATGTGACGTGTCGAGTCTTGTCCAATCAGCGTTCAGATGTCTACAGCGTCTTCATTTCCCTCCGTTACAGTTTAAGTTCCGTTATTGTTCAGACTTGCTGGTTAAGTTAACGTCCACTGCATGCGGAACTCTGTCGACTGTTAATGTTCGTCATTATCGCGAATTTGGAGGAAAAAACGTAACGTGATGAAACATGAAGCCCCCCCCCCCCCGTGTTCCGGTTCAGTTCACGCGGTCACTCGTTAACATTAAACCAGAACACCGGCGGATCTGCTGGCAGGTTGTTTTTTTTAACTCGAAGTAGAATCAAAGGCCCAGATACTGACGAGATGATGAGGTCAAAGAGGAGGCTGTTTGTGTAGTGCAGCTTGACGCAGGGCTGAGCTGTGAGTGGAGCTGGGCCTGGATAAAGGTGGAGGTCTAAACAGACGTGAGTACAGCTTCCTGCTGTCAGTGTTTTAAATACATTGATGAGGCAGGTCTGCTGAATGCAGCCTCTGCTCCAAGGAGATAAAGTACAGCAACAAGGGCTCACGTGCCCTCTCATCACACTACCAGACACTGTTCACTGTAATGACCACAGCCAGAGTAGATTATCATTTTAATTTAAATAATAGAACTGGATTGAATGCATATTAATTGCTAATAGAAGATAGGCCACTATTCTAACAGCTGTACAGTGGAAGTTAATATGAAGACATACAGTAACAGTAGAAGTTAATATGAAGACATACAGTAACAGGGTTCAATGAAAACTAATCACAAGCTAACTAGCCAGCTGTTCAACTGGAGCTGAAATAGTGATGAATAACTGAATAATAAATTATTCTTTTGCTTAAAGAGTAAATATGGTCTTATCACTAAATGTTATTCTCAGAGTACACCAGAGTGCTAAATTTTAAAGATCATATTTAAAAATGAAAATTCATGCCACCAGCACCCCCCCCCCTAGCCCTGCAGAGTGAATTCTAACTGAAGTGCTTGTGATGAAGCCTGCCATTTAATTTAGTTCATGCGTGTCAAACATTCTGATTCTGTCTCCTCTCTCCCCCACCCAGCACCAACCTTAAAAAAAATAAAAGCCTCATGGAGTATTTAAACATTAAGCTCAAAATTAGGCTTTTTTGTTGAAATAATGAATGCTCTAACTAATAATGCGACAACTACTATTGTTGCTGCTAATATTTCTAGTATTACTACTGCTACTACTACTTCTACTATAACTTTTGCTGTTGCTACTATTATTACTACTGCTACTGTGAAGGATTTCAGTATTAAGCAAAATAATAAGAATGTTACCATGGGTTAAAGAGTTGCAAAATATTTATCTATGAGATGTATTATGTTTACAGGAGGTTTACAAATAGAGGATATTATATTACAGTATATTGACACATTGAATGTATTAAGCCATATGTATAAGCCATAAAAGTATTAAACACTGTAAGAAAGGAAGTATAAAAGGTCAGATAGGGTCAGATTTAGGGATATCTTCATGAGACATGAAGTGAGGAGCATAGGAGACAGGAAGACAGAGTCATAAAAGGCAGCAGGAATGCGGTAAGGACAATGCAGAGATGAGCTTCAAAGGACGTCTCCAGCTGTGAAGGCACCAGAAGGACTGAAGAAGCAGAGAGAGGAATCGAAGTACAGCCAAATGGTTGTAACTAAAAGCAAGGCATTGATTGGTTCAAGACAGTGGCCAAGATGATCAAATGTTTGAGTAACACCGATTGGCTCACCTGCAGTTTTTATGACGATTTGACCCCCCTGTCTTTTCTGCAGTATAAGAGCTTTGTTTGAGGGAACAGCGGTCAGACCTACATGATCCCTCCACAGAACATCCTTTGATGTGAGACCTGAGAGAGTGAGAGTGTGTGGTCTCTGTTCTCGAGAGCATTTTACTATCGATAGTTAATTCAGATTGCATTTGATATTAAATAGCATAGCACAACATAATAAAGTGCAATTAATGGTCATAGTGCAACAACTAGTGTCCCCAGACACATTCCAGACTTCCAGGCATCTTTTCAAAAGGTACTGTGCAAAAACAACAACAGTGCTATCTTAAGATGTAATTGACTTTTTATTAATATGATTTATCCTCATTTAAGTTTCATTCTCTTTGATGATTTCTTTCCTTATATTGAGCTAAGTGTTTTGATCTCAGATATCGATATATTCTTTACATGTAATCTCATATATTTAGTGTAAATGTAATGATAGCCTTAATGTGTTTTTCTATCTTTTATCAATATGTAGTCATATGTGCTTCTATGTTGTACTGAATGGAAAAGACAAGTTAATTAATTCATTTTGGGTTCAACTTACTCTGATAATTGTCAGTCGGCATAGTAAACAGGTTGTAAGTGCAGAAACTTGCAACCCGTTACGCGCGGAACCCGTGACGCGCGGAACCCGTGACGCGCGGAACCCGTTACGCGCGGAACCCGTGACGCGCGGAACCCGTGACGCGCGGAACCCGTTACGCGCGGAACCCGTGACGCGCGGAACCCGTGACGCGCGGAACCCGTGACGCGCGGAACCCGTGACGCGCGGAACCCGTGACGCGCGGAACCCGTGACGCGCGGAACCCGTGACGCGCGGAACCCGTGACGCCCGGAACCCGTGACGCCCGGAACCCGTGACGCCCGGAACCCGTGACGCCCGGAACCCGTGACGCCCGGAACCCGTGACGCCCGGAATCCGTGACGCGCGGAATTCGTGACGCGCGGAACCCGTGACGCGCGGAACTCGTTACGCTTGGAACCCGTGACGCGCGGAATCCGTGACGCGCGGAACCCGTGACGCGCGGAACTCGTTACGCTTGGAACCCGTGACGCGCGGAATCCGTGACGCGCGGAATCCTTTACGCGCGGAATTCGTGACGCGCGGAACCCGTGACGCGCGGAACTCGTTACGCTTGGAACCCGTGGAACATAGAACCCGTTACGCGCGGAACCCGTTACGCGCGGAACCCGTTACGCGCGGAACCCGTTACGCGTTGAATTCGTGACGTGCGGAATCCTTTACGCGTGGAATTCGTGACGCACGGAATCCGTGACGCGCGGAACCCGTTACGCGTGGAACCCGTGGAACACATGGAACCCGTGAAACCCGTTACGTATGGAATCCGTTACGGGTCCGTTACGCGTCCGTTACGGGTTCCGCGCGGAACCCATTACACGTGGAACCCACGGAACCCGTTACGCAACTGAGCAGATCAGGATTCCATGAGGAGAAGCCAGTGAGCATTTAGAAACTCCTCTATGAAAACTATCTGTCCGGTGATCTGAATGAAAATTATTTACTCGAGTCGTTTGATTTCCTGCATCTGACCCTCTCCATTCTCAGAAACCAGTGAGGACAATGTTTCCCATTGAGGAGGAGTCACCTGGTCTGGACTCCCTGGAGACTCTCTGGTCTTGTGGGCCGATAGCAGCGAGAGGGGGTCGGGGGGCTTTGGGGCCCGACTCTAAAGGTCTGAGGGAACGTGTGAAAACTGCCCCTCTGGTCCTGCATCCCTCAGTTCAATGTAATAAAGTTACTGACCAAATGTCAATTTTTTTTATTTTTGAAACCCATTCCGGTGGTTTAACTGTGCCAGCAACATGCTCACTCAACCAAGGGTCACACAAACATTGAGTGTAACATATATATTTATGCACAGGTCTTGCACACACATACTTACAATCAAACACACATGATTGCCCTTAGTCTCTACCCCCCAAAATGTGTGATATGAGTCTGATCTACGAAGAAAGTTCCCTGCTCTCCTTGGCAAAGTACAGCAAAGTGCAATTAAATGGAGGCTGTTTCCCCTGCCAAATCAAAGATTGTTCTATTGGTGGCTGGAGGGTAAGTGGCAGCATATACTGTGTGTCATATTGATGACTTTGGTGGTTAACATTTTTAATGAGTTAAAATGATATATAGGGACTAGGGGTGTCACGATACCAAAAATTCAGTAGTCGGTGCCAATACCAGTAAAATAACACGATTCTCGATGCCAATTTCAATACCACGGTAAAAAAAAAGGATTTTCTAAGATCCCATGTACTTGAACTTGAAACATGAACTTCTTTATTAAAATATTAGAAAAATAGCAAAATGTCATAAGACATACAAAACAATGTGCAATAGAGCATAGCACAACATAATAAAGTGCAATTAATGGTCATAGTGCAACAACTAGTGTCCCCAGACACATTCCAGACTTCCAGGCATCTTTTCAAAAGGTACTGTGCAAAAACAACAACAGTGCTATCTTAAGATGTAATTGACTTTTTATTAATATGATTTATCCTCATTTAAGTTTCATTCTCTTTGATGATTTCTTTCCTTATATTGAGCTAAGAGTGTTTTGATCTCAGATATCGATATATTCTTTACATGTAATCTCATATATTTAGTGTAAATGTAATGATAGCCTTAATGTGTTTTTCTATCATTTATCAATATGTAGTCATATGTGCTTCTATGTTGTACTGAATGGAAAAGACAAGTTAATTAATTCATTTTGGGTTCAACTTACTCTGATAATTGTCAGTCGGCATAGTAAACAGGTTGTAAGTGCAGAAACTTGCAAGTATAGTAATTGTTAGAGGGACGTCCTGTCCTGTTCAATAAAAGCCAGACAGAAACCTTCATAGAGAAGAAAGTGTTCATTTAAAAGAATAAGGCTGTCAGAAAAGATAAGACTAAACTGCTTTAACCAATGAATTGAGAATGATTAGTTTACTGTATATGGACCAGGAGGTTATAGATAAATGAATATTAAACTGCATGTCGTCAACTACTGTTGCTAACACACTCCCATCGGCCCAGAGTTATTTATTTATTAATTTCTTGCATACAGTCATATTGCCTTCACTTTTATTTAGAAATATTCTTCTTTCCGGGTTACCTTTTGTGCTCTGCGTCTCGTTTTAAAGGAAAAAACGAAAAGGGATTTGCAAAAAACGAAATACGGCTCGTTATTTGACTTTGATTCTGTGGTTTTTCCGTTTTTGAATTCATAACCAAAAACGGAAATACGACCACCCATTTCCGTTTTCCTGTTTTTTGGTTTGAAACGAAAAACGAGAATACCATGGTATTTCCGTATTTTCGTTTTATCGAATAAAACAGATGACTAAAGCGTACATGGACCGCCCAGCACTAATAATAATACGAATGAGTTTGCAAATATATTGTGCAAAATATTTTTTTCTAACAGGCAATTCAAATTAACAAAATATTGGTGGGGACAATTGTGTCTTTCTCAAACTTTGGTCGTGACTAGTCCCTATGGACCCTATGCAAACCTACGCCCTTGGTCCTCAGAGCAGTGGAGAAGTAAAGATGTCTGCAGCGTCTCATGCTGGAAGTGTGAAACGGAGGTCAGCCTGATGCTTCATGTGTACCAGAGGTTTCTTATGCAGACATCGTAAAGAGAGGACAACACAGTGATGATTCATGTGAGGCAGGGCCTTCTAATGTGAAGCAGGTAAACCACAGAGGTCAAAGTTATGCGTCATGTGTACCACATGCTTTTGCAGCAGGACCTTCTCATGCTCACTGTGTAAACCTGGGAGATGAACAACATGTCCGTGCATCCCGCAGCCAGGCTTCTGTTAAATACGGCAGATCCAGAAATCAGCAGTGTACCTGTAACTCACTAACGTTTCTTGCATTCCTTCATGAGAATGAAAACATCACCAGAGCAGACCTCAACCTTGTTTTGGATAAAGGTAACACGATGTATGGAGAGACCAGGAAAAGGGTCATTTATCACATCTGACTACCGATGAGCTCCCTGATGAAGTTCCTGCACGCAGGTTTACATTAGAGAAGACTATTTGTCTCAGGAAAAACTCCAAAGAAAAAATAATCAGAAAAGGAAAGAAAGGGAAAAATATGCTTCAAATAAAGCATATAAAGCAAACAAAAAATATCACGCAAACTGGAATTATCGAAACAATCCTGAATTTAATTACAAGATACAAGAGATTATACAAATAATACAAGAGACAATGTTGACTTACAGCGAAAACGGAAAGAGTACATTTCCTCTCATTACAGAGAAAATCCAGATTTTAGACAGAAAAAAACCCAGTATTTCACTGCTCTTTATAAACACAGCAAAGAGTTTAGACCAGGGGTGGCCAACCAGTCAGAGACTAAGAGCCACATTTTTTGCTGTGTTACCGCAAAGAGCCACATCATACACATGGGCACACATGAACATCACCCCATCCCTTCCTCACACACACACACACACACACAGACCTCTGCTCAGCCAGATTTATTGTAAATGTCACACACCAACATGATAATGACAGAAATTGACTCCTACAGTACTAAGACCACAGGCCAGTCATTTTCAACAATGAACATTGTGTGCACTGTCTCACACACACAAACTCTCAGTTCAACCAAGTCCACAAACAAAAATATAATAATTTACAATAGAATTTTTCTTTTACTATGCATGTTGCTTAGTGGGACTTCCTTGCCTTGAACAATCTTCTTCAAATCTGGCTTGTATTCCGTTGTTGCCACTCGAAGCAATTCTTTCACATGGGTGTCAGTCAGAACAGATCGATGCTTTGATTTCACGTGTTTCAGGGTAGAACAGGGGCGGACTGGCCATCGGGGATACCGGGAAAATCCCCGGTAGGCCGACGGGGTTGGGATGGTCCAATACCGGCCCACCTCCATCACCAACAGGCCCTCCCTCTGACATCGCCGGCCACGACTATATTCTATGCTTCACAGAACACGTTAAATTTACTCCAATACCTAAATACCCAAAGTCAATAATCACTGACTGATATTTATACTACTCCTCACAATCTGTATTCACACTCATGGTTTCCAACTTCTTTACTCATCTAATCTCTTCCGTCAGTCTAACTTTGTTTTAGGTGTTATTAAATGTCAATCCAAAACACCAGCAGAGTTGTTGTCTCAAACATACTTTTAAGGCCACCCACCGTCATTTACAATCTCCAGCAGCTGATCTTCCTCTTCCTCTGTCGTCACATATTATGCAGAGCGGGTTTGGCGCGTCAGAATTACTCCTGATATTTAATTAGACTCCTGATATTGTCTGTTAAATGAAGCTTTCTTTTTCTTGGAAGTTGTAGGCTCTTCTTCTGTCTCCTTAGTGGGCTTTTCCCCTTTGCAAAGAAGCTCTCCAAAAGTTTTTTACTCATTTTCGCTAACTTGTGGGCTTAATTAACATATCACGTGACCGAGACAAGCGTCTTGACATGTGTCAAGAGCCACAGGCGGATGAAATTGGGAGAGAATCCGGTAATTTTTCAAAATAAAACATCTATCAGGAGGTTGGGTACCACTGCTCTAGCCTACTCAACACGTGCGGAAAAAAACACACCGACCAATGCGTTGTAAATCACGTCACGTGATGCAGTTTAGCCAATCAAATAAGGGTATTCTGATTTCACCAGTGCGATGTACCCACACCGTGACACAGGGGGGAGAGACAAGGAAAGACATCACAGAGCAGAGCTCTTGTAATTTCAGATGTGAAAGTTAAATATCTTTATGATGTCTTCAAAGAATCAAATTGCTATAAAGACCACAGTCCTTAACCTATACAATAAAAACACTGTGATACAAATGTCTGCTCCATGTATTAACGCGCGATAAACTAAGCATTAATGCGAGTGAAAAAATACCGAGTGGGCCGGTCTGACACAGTAACTCCCGGGCCACTTTTTTCCCCCCAGTCCTCCCCTTGCGCGTTTGACGAAAATACCGTATTGAACTCAAGCGAAGCGAACACGCACATTAAAAAAAAAAACACAAACACAAACTTCGATATGAACGTAAGAGCCGCATGAAACTAGGCAAAGAGCCGCATGCGGCTCGGGAGCCGCGGGTTGGCCAGGCCTGGTTTAGACAGAGGATAAGATCTAATATCACTCAGCGTTATGCTCATGACCAAGCATTCAGACTAAGACACAGACAACTAATGAAACAACGAATGAAAGACAAATATCAAAACAATCCTACATATAGGAGTATGCATAAAATGAGATGTGCCATGAAAATAAAAAGGAAATACAGACGGATAAATAGACAAACAGAAGAAAGTGACAACAGTTTGATCAAAGAGGCCATATCTGTTTTCAGGTCACAAATAAAGGCTGGTCCCACTTATGTGTGCACCGTCTGTCATAAAGCATCATTTCCAAACCAAGTGAGACCCTGTAAAAGGTTAAACTATGTAAAAAATCCAGTTATGGTTGCAGCATGCCTGACAGGAAAGTACGTCCATGTTTGTGATGAGTGCAGAGATGAACAACAGTGCAAAGTGCCTGATGAGAGAAGGGAAGAGTGGATTTGTCACACCTGTCATAATCATCTTAAAGATGGAGCCATGCCAACACTCGCTGTAGCTCACAACTTGGAGCTCGCTGACATTCCACCTGAACTGTCTGATCTCAACATATTGGAGAGACATCTCATAGCTAAGTGCATAGCCTTTGCCAAAATTATTCTTCTTCCCAAAGGAAGACAGAGATCAATACATGGTAACGTGGTTTGTGTCCCGTCTGAGGTGCAGGAAACAATGGAAGCGTTACCCAGACTGAGAAGTGAGTCCCAGGTCATGAGAGTGAAACTGAAGAGACGATTGTGTTACAGAGGTTCTGTCCATAAGGTTAGCATCTGCACTAGAGTCAATGAGGACTGAGACAGTGTGATTATTCCCTGAACAAAACAGCTGAGCATGAATCAAAGGGCGAGAGGGCATTTTTAAGTTCACATTTCGACTCACCAGCGCCCTCCGGATGACTGGTGAGCCATCTCTTTTACTGGACAAGAGGTTACGAAATGGCCACTCTGGCCGCAGTACAAGCATCGATTCTCCTGCAGGCGGCGCTGTCGTTCTGCTGTGGAGAGCCGGGTCCGCCCCAGCTGCATAGGCTCAGGAGAGTCGGTCGGACCGTCAGAGGCCCGCTCCGACGGAAACCCCCGAGGATCGTCTGATCGGCGAAGTGGCCCTTGTGGAGCAGCTGAAAAGTCCCTCTCTCTTCTCCGTTCCCGCAGACGACCGCCGATACGGACGGAGAGAGCGACCAACTCGTCCAAGCCAGCAGGAAGATCTCGAGCCGCCAACTCGTCCTTGAGGCGGTCCGAGAGACCGTGGTAGAAGGCATCGAGGAGCGAGGGGGCGTTCCAGTTGCTCTCGGCTGCTATGGTGCTATGGTACTCGATGGAGTAATCGGTTACGGATCTCCTTCCCTGCTTCAGGTCAAACAAACCTCGAGCGACCTCTCTTCCAGGTGTGGCATGATTGAAGACTTTCAGCAGTTCCTCGGAAAACAGCTGGACTGAAGCGCAGATTGTTGACTGTCGCTCCCACTCTGCGGCAGACGAAGCCGGCAGCAAAAGCGGAGGCGTGTCCACGCGCTCCGCTCGGGTCCAAGCCGGAAGGTGGCTCCGCTGCGTCCGCGGCTGGAAGGTAGGCAGGCAGGCTGGGTCGACTGTGTGAAGACCCGAGGCTCGACACAGGATCGACAAGACTTCACAGCTGATCTCCGAGGAACGAACTGGGAAGCTTCTTCGCACAGGTGAGACCCGAGGCTTGACATTGGACGGCAGGTACCGAAAACAAAATGGGTAGTTAGAACCGGAAACTGACAAGGTGAAAGACGGACTACTCACGGGTCGGAATACCAGGTAGGTAAACGGACGGATTGACAGCTAGGACGAGAATGACCGGAGTATTTATGACGGCTGGAGATGATCACGGGAGATGAGGCAGCTGTGCCTACGGAGAGAGGCGCGGCAGTGGGCGGGACACGGAGAAGGAGACTACTGAGGGAAACACAACAGGGTTAGACATAAATCCTCACAGTACCCCCCCCTCAACGGGAGCATCCTGGCGAACCGCCAGGCTTATCGGGGTGCAGGCGATAGTATGTGCGGAGTAGCTCCGGATCCATAATCCGGGGACGTGGAACCCAGCATCGTTCCTCCACGCCATACCCCACCCAATCAACGAGGTATTGGTAACCCCTACCTCGTCGGCGGACATCCAGGAGACGGTCGACTGTGTATACCGGACCGCCTTCGATGAGCCGGGGGGGTGGAGGGGGTTCGGCCGGAGGGTTCAGAGGACTGGAGTGTACGGGTTTGAGAAGGGACACATGGAAAACAGGGTGGATTCTCATGGATTGCGGGAGCTTGAGCTTGACCGTGACTGGGTTATGAGCTGACGAACCGGTGTCGAGAACCTGTAGTTCCGCTCTCTCTGACGTTTCTGCCGCCGAGTATCTAGTCGGATGGTGAGAGTGATCAGGTCCTCCAGTGTCTTGGCCTCCTCCAGAACGGCAAGCTCGTCCTTTAATGCTTCTGAAAGGCTGCTGAGATAAACCCCCCTCAGCGCCCTCTCCTCCCAACCGGACTCTGCAGCCAGGATACGAAAGTCTATTGAATGTTCAGCGGCGCTAGCAGAGCCCTGACGGAGGCGGAGGAGGTGTTGAACAGCGTCCTGAGAGTACGTGGGATGGTCGAAAGCTCTCTTAAACGCCTCCAGGAATTGTCCAAAAGAAACTGTGTCCAACGGGTTCTGGGTGAACCAGGCCTGGGCCCAGTCGAGAGCACGGCCATGTAACAACCCGGTCAGATAGGCAATCTTAGAGCTGTCTGATGCATACGTGCGGGGCTGCTGGTTGAACACAAACATTGTCTGGAGTAGGAAACCTCTACATCCCCTCATGTCTCCGTGGAAGGGTTCAGGAGATGGAACAAAAGACTCACGGACCGGTTGTGCGTTCCCCGCCGTCGAATCTTGGGGGGAGGGGAAGGGCTGTGCGAGTCCCTGCACCATGCTGCCGATCTCAGCCACCTGAGACCCGATGGCATGCTGCGATCCCCGCATATCGTGCAGCAGATGGTGTTGCTGTGACAGAAGAATGCCTTGGTTTGAGATCGCCACCTGCAGGGGATCTGCAGGAGTGGATATTGCTGCAGCTGCTCTTGCTGCCTCTGCTGGGTCCATAATCTTGGTCAATCCGTTCTGTTATGATGTGGTGTGTTCACGGACCCAAATGCAGACACAGGACAGCTGATAACTTTCTCAAACCAGGATTTATTCACGGGCAGAGACACACAGGAAAGAACAAGTCCAAGCTCTGGGAGAGAGCTCCGCTATCCCACGAAGCGGCAGACGAAGCCGGCAGCAAACAGTCATGTCAGAAGCGGAGGCGCGTCTACGCGCTCCGCTCGGATCCGAGCCGGAAAGTGGCTCCGCTGCGTCCGCGGCTGGAAGGCAGGCAGGCAGGCTGGGTCGACTGTGTGAAGACCCGAGGCTCGACACAGGATCTACAAGACTTCACAGCTGATCTCCGAGGAACGAACTGGGAAGCTTCTTCGCACAGGTGAGACCCGAGGCTCGACACTGGACGGCAGGTACCGAAAACAAAACGGGTAGTTAGAACCGGAAACTGACAAGGTGAAAGACAGACTACTCACGGGTCGGAATACCAGGTAGGTAAACGGACGGATTGACAGCTAGGACGAGAATGACCGGAGTATTTATGACGGCTGGAGATGATCACGGGAGACGAGGCACAGCTGTGCCTACGGAGAGAGGCGCGGCAGTGGGCGGGACACAGAGAAGGAGACTACTGAGGGAAACACAACAGGGTTAGACATAAATCCTCACACATAGCCTGCATTGCTTCTGCTAAGAAGACGAGCTGCTGCTCTTGGTTTAGCAACATGTTGGTCTGAGTCAGAGGTTCCGTTTCGGAACGTGCAGAGTCGGCTGGGTTCATGTTGGCCAGATTGTACTGTAAGGATTACAGATACTTGAACCCAAAAGCACAACTCGGAGACAAAAATACAAGTTTAGTTCTTTTACTTGATTTCAGGCAGGGTCAAAACCGGGAGGTCAGTCAAACAGGCGAACAAATCCAATAAGGGGCAGGCAAAAATCCAAGGTCAAAAACAGGCAGACAGGGTCGGAACAGGCAGATCAGGAACAATATAAAGATACGCTGGAGAACTTGGCAATAACACACAAGACAATCTGGCAGGGAGCAAGTGCAAGTGAGGGGACCTAAGTAGTGAGGGCTAATGAGGGAATGGGCTGCCTGGAGGACCAGGTGAGGGGAATGAGAGGTGATCGGGTGTGAATGGTAGGATCTGAAATGACAGGAGAGTTAATAAACAAGCAGACAGGATGAAAACAAACTAATATGAAGGGGAATTCGTGACAGCCTCTTCTTCAAATCCAACAGACATCGAGCAGACATGACATGCTGACCATTGTTCACCATAACACAGAAGGTTTGCCATCTCATGTCAATGACATCAGGAGCCATCATGAACTGTGTCTTGCAGATGTTTTGTGTCTCACAGAAACTCACCTTCAAAGCTCCTTTGTTGCAGACAGTCTCCATATAGAGGGCTACAATATGTTCAAACGCAACAGACACCTGTCCTACACAAATGTTCCAGAAATGGCCAACAAACGTGGTGGTGGAGTTGCTGTTTATGTGAAAAGCCACATTCAAGTGCGTGAAAAACAGTACATACATAATGTAACTGATCTTGAGTTTGTGGCTCTGAAGGTTGAAGCCCCAGTGAGTGCACTGATTGCAGCTGTATACAGACCACCAGACTACAGTGTGAGATCATTCCTGTCAAACCTGGGAAGCCTTCTGGACTCATTGGAGATCATGGACTGTCAGCCCATCATTGTCTGTGGGGATTTCAACGAGAATCTCTTATCCAACACGAGTAAGCCAATACTTGAGCTCTTTCAGTCCAGGGGATTGAAAGTCATAACTACTGCAACCACAGAGAAGAACACACTGCTGGACCTCATGTTCATCTCTCAGCCACAACATTGTCTCCACTCTGGTGTGATGAAAACTTATTACAGTTATCACAACCCTGTCTATTGTGTCATGTCCTCTAACAGTCCATAAAGGTATTAGCTGAGTACCTGTAACTAAACTTAAACTAATATTTTCAGTGCAGAGATTAAGAAAATAGTTTATTATAATGTAGTGTATGAATAATACAGCATAACAGTGTGTTGATAAAACATAACTCAATGAAGTATGGACAAATCGAGATGAACAAAAGTTAGTGATATATGTATTAATGACACATTCTGATTACAAAATGATTGAAAGATACAATGATAAATTCAAAAGGGTTAGGGTTGATAAATGCACAGGCCAAATGCACAGGCCAAAACTCTTTCAGCAGCTGTATACAGCATTGTACACAGCTGCTAACATTTAGCGTAGCAGACATACATCAGAAAGTATGTGTTCTAGATGTAACACATACTTTCTGGTGTAATGATACCTACCATCTGAAACCCCACATTTCCACCCCAATCAATTTCACACTCACACTAGCAGGGCGGGTGGCCTTGCTAGAGACTGTTACTCATTTAAGTTTTCTTTCCCCTGGACCGGAGACACAGTTCTCCTGTGTCCTCTGTAATGCTAAGTTTCCTTTCTGATGGACCGGAGACACAGTTCTCCTGTGTCTTCTGTAAGGACACCTGCCAGCCTTGGCCTCACCTCCTTCAGCACTGTGAGGATCAGCTCACAGCAACCAAGACATGCTGCAACAGGCCAGAGACTGCAGCACCAACTGAACTGTCAATCAACGGAGGACTTATCACTGTTGGATCACATAGATACACATTTTACTTCCTGCTTGTCCCAGTCAGTCTTCCAAAGCAGAGGATGAGAAAACACCTGCCTGCCTTTGCCTCACCTTCTGTCTGGCTCTGAGATACTGGATCAGCTCATAACAACCAAGACACCATGCCACCACAGACCAGATGCTTCAGCACCATCTCAACTGTTCATCAACAGTGGACCCACCACTGCTGGACCACAGAGACACGTGTTCTCCCTGCCAGTGTCGAGGTTTCTTCACAACAGAGCATAAGGTATAGTTTTCTTATTTCATATTTGATTTACAATGTTTTGCTTAAATTGTGTGTTCATTCATTTATTCCCTTTGTATTAATGCAACAGTTTAAATAACACTGATGTTACAGCTAGTATAACATTGTAATTTATATCTACTTCTTCCTTCAGGTCTTCCTCCTCTGTGATCCCTCCACTTCACAGTGAAGACACTCAGGACTGCACAGAGAGCTAAACATATAGAAGAAGCTGAACATCATGCAGCCTTCCTAAACTTCTCTGTGTGAAATGGCACTGGACATACATGTTATCCTGCCCTGCAGCAGAATTCAAGGTATTTGATTATTGTGAATTATGTAACTTTTGAACATGTTTTGTTTCAGTCTTCAGTTTATTACAATAACTTTTTGTTCTCTCTTGTCAGGACCAGCTCCGTCCTCCTTCCTCAACATCACCATCTGTGCATCCATTGCTGTGAACAGTTCAGTTCAGTAGAGACTAACTGCAGTTGATCCTTAAGCAAGTGATCAGGTGTACAGCTGCAGGGAACCAAACTGCTGCAGATCCATCATCAGTCAGTCATCACTGTCACAGTGACACTTCCTCCTTTGTCCAACATCAAGCTCCTCCCTAAACAAGCTGTAAAGGTAACAATTTTTGTTACTTCCTTATCTTCCTTACTTACAAGCTATGTCCCAATTCAGGGTCTGCATCCTTCGGAGGCTGCATTCGTAGACCGGTTGCGTCACAGCGCGGCGACTAGGCTGTCCCAATTTGCATGTTTGTTGAAGACTCCTTCGAATGCAGCCGACGAATGCAGCCTTCTGGTCCCAGATTCGGAGGACACATCTCATGGATCCTTCGCGGCCCAGCATATCCCAAGATGCATTGCGTGCCGGTGAAGATTTTATTTGAACCAACATGGCGGCGATTGATGCGAGAGCTGGAGAAGCGGCAGGATTCACTTTTAAATGTAAGTATTGGGTTTCAACTCACTCGAATGTCACCGATACTAATGTTAAAGCAAAATAAGAGATCTTATAACATCACATGTGTGTTAAAGTGATCCGTTAAGTTACGTGACGTTCGTAGCTTACAAGCTAACTAGCGTTAGCCGCTGCGCTATTACCGGCAGCTCGGGTGTCTGCATCCGACCGTAGTGAGCCTTGTAAAGTAACTTTTAATAACTTCACTTTCAAACCTCAGAGGTTGAATAATATCTTACTGATGTGATGGTTTTACAGATGATTTATACTTCATATCATGTCCATAAACGGACCAACATGAGCTCAGGTAGACAGGTTGTGAACCTGAAATATCACTTTAAGTCCGGTAACGTTAAGATTAATTACACGAATACACTGAATTTGAGTATTTTGCTGATTCTGTTCTTGTTTTGTTACAGAGAGCCAGGAGCTGAGGGGAGAACGATGGACAAACATTCAGCAACCATGGCTTGAATTAAGACATTAGTCCATTTGTAATATCTCCATTTGACCATCTTGTACAGTTACATTAGCTCTCATCCTGTACAAAGTGTGAGGAATTTAAGTTTTAAAGCGCTCCAAATTATGGATATTATGTGTTACAGTGTATTTACTTGTAGGAGTCTGGTCATTTCATGCATTAAGTGTCTGTGTGATCAGGTTGAGGAATGTGCTGGAGCGGGGGTTAGAAGAAGTGGCTGGCTGAGGTGTTGGAATGGAACAATGGGTCAACAGCCAGGAGGGGCTTACTGTACTTCAGCCAATCGAGGGAGCTGATCGATGACCTGAGGAATGTAACTTTGGAGGGACAAAGGACCTTCGAATTGGTGAAGAACTTCAGTCCTTCTCCTGACCATGAGGCAGACAACAGTCTGTCGTGTGGCCCGGACGGGGCCTCACTTTATATATACATGATTAATAGTTTGATTCGGTTTGTAACTGTTTGTAACTGCATTTGCTTTCATTAGTATATTAAATTCCTTTTGATTTAAACTTCGACCAGCTGATTCGGCCCTGCTTGCTGATGGAAGAGGGAGAGCAAGGGGGGGGCTGCTTCTTCTCCTATGTGGGCCTCTTCTCCTCTCTTTGAGAAATTTTGAACATAACAAATTGGTGACCCCGACGTGATTTCTCAATTGGACTCGGAGAAGGCTGAAATGACGTGGAATCGGTAGACACTTTCGGAGTGCACACAAACAAAAGGTGAGCAGAGCCGTTTTAGTAAAAATCTGTTTAGGTAGACTATAGGAACCTTAGCCGAAAGTGTTCACGGACCGTATGGTCCTTGGAGGCCTCATCTGGCCACGAGGGAGAGACCGCAAAGTAACCTGATGCAGGTAAAGTGCATTCTCCTGAAATTTAAAGTAAATTGAACAGCTGAAAGACTGTATGAAATGCGGAGGAGCATTTACAAACCGAATGCAAGTATTTGTATGTTGTATTTTGTATTGTGTAAGGGCACGGCATGGCCGTATTTTGTAAGGGCACAGCATGGCTGTATTAGTTAAGGGCACGACGTGGTCGTTATATGTGTAAGGGCACGGCATAGCCGTATATTGTATATATGTGCAAGGGTTCAGCTTGGCTGATATGTAATGTGGTGCAGCTTAGCTGTTATGTATTTTGTGATAATTGTTGTTGTGTGGTTGAGAGTTGTGTTGTAAGAAAGGGTAACGTACGGTGTGAATGAATTGTTTGAAGCCGGGAGCTAAAGGCCTGCTCCGGTGCTGACCTTAGATAGCTAAATAAGAGGAGATTATAAAAAATAACCGGTGCATTGTTGAGGACAAGGCCCGGTCTAGTTAAATAAAGAGTGTGTGGATGTGGCTGGCTATTGCATTAAGATTACGGTTGATAGTGTGGTTAACTTGACGAGGTTGGCCTAGCTTCATCTGTTAGCTTAGCTGCTTTGTTAGCTACAAAGCTCATGTGGTAAGCACATGTTCTTCGAGAAAAAAAAAACACCCAGTGTTTTGGAGAAGTAATTGCTTGATAATTACAGAAAACTCCATTACCCAGAGTCCCGGAGGTGTAAATACATTAGTTAATTTCCATTAACAGTTTTAGTTTTGATTCAACATTTTTGATTTCCATTAACAGTTTTTATTTTTGATTCGACATTTTAATATTGTTAGTTTGTTTAGTTTTTTGTTTGTTTGTTTTTTGTGTCAACGTGGGATTTAAGAATGGACTAAATTGAGGTGCTTATAAAAGGCAGTTTTGGCCTACGACATAATTGTATAAACTCGGAGAGTGCTTGGAGCAGAGAAAAAGGTGAAGCAGATACAAATAATTAATGTCCAAAAGGGAAAGAAAGAAATGTAAACCGTTTAAAGCAGACTGGAAAGCATATGGTATGTGGGGAGAGAGAGAGAGACACCGTGCTCGCAGCAGCAGAAAGGGGGGTCTCACACACACATATACACTCTCACACACACACACAGAAATCTTAGAATTGGATTGTACATTTTTAAATTTTATCTCTCAACATTGTACCCAACTACAGATTAGCGAAGATGTATTCTAACATTTACTGCTGAACTTTGGGTAGTTTTTGTTTTGTTTTGTTTGTTTTTAGTCGAGGTACATGGTCGAGTGGATCCAGATCTGGGATTCCGCTTCGCTGCCGTATGCTCCCCAGCCACAAACAACTTGAACGACACCCACCACTCAACATGCCGAGGATGAAGAAGACGAACGAGACTCATCAAGGTCTACAGTGTCAGCCCTGACTGAACTTTGTATGAAGGCTTTCCGCCATCCATGAGCCTGGATCCTGGGAAAACATCCCACAAGAGAGTTGTGTGACAT
This sequence comes from Leptoclinus maculatus, assembly GCA_032191485.1. Taxonomy (NCBI): domain Eukaryota; kingdom Metazoa; phylum Chordata; class Actinopteri; order Perciformes; family Stichaeidae; genus Leptoclinus; species Leptoclinus maculatus. The sequence continues at coordinate 23,683,305 of JAVDOI010000006.1, forward strand.
GGACAGAGAAGTTTCGTCAGCACAGACGCGAGGATGCCCAGCTGATACTGTATCAGGCCATAAGAGGAAGCTGAAAGACGGGGAAGAGACTTTGAGACTTTGACACACACCAACTGAAGACTTTGGGTGCCATAAATGTGGCAGCTTGAACATTGAGAAGAGGATGCTCATTCTCCATGAACAAGGAGTGGGGGAAGGGCTCGACAATCAGCCATCAGACTGGGGGGGTGCAGCAGGCAGTGGAGTGGACCCTGGAGATGGACCAACGACGCGCACACAATACAACACAGAGGGTGAGTTAATTTATAACACATTAGGAACTAGACAAACACCACTCACACACACATAGCACATGTATTAGAATGAAATTGAAGGATTTAGAAAGTTACAATAAGTCACGTTAACTATTAAGGTAAAAATGTTTAGGATGTCACATGCAGGCTGATTCAATTCACTGCACAGCACATAGGTTACGTGAACTAGATGAAAGGTTAGAGGAAGTATGATTTAGAGAAGGGAGAGAAGTGCAAATGTTAATGAGAGTTTATTGGACAAAAAATACTGCTGCTGTCTCTGTTTCTCTGTCTCCCACACAAACTGAGTTGTAAAAGGGGGAGATTCCACACCCACTGAGACATCGGCTGCCTTAACCCTCTTCCCCAAACCACTCCACCCCCTCCACTGGAAAGATTCATCTTGGGAAGGACAAAGTGCAGGCAAGCTGAGTGGTGGCATGGACAGTTCTCCTCACCACCACACGAGAACAAGCTACCTGAAAACAGTCACTGCACTCACAGACTCACCTGAACCTTTTGACAGTGATACACACCTACATGAGTGAAAAGCAAATTCACCACCGTTGGACGACGATTAAACACCTGGAACTATGTGGCCTTAGAGGCACAATGTGTTGTCTACTGTTTTTTACCATGTAAATCGTAACACCTATTCTGCTTACACATCATGATGACACCTATGTGTAAAGAATTATCTTTTTCCCTCCACAGCTTGTACTTATTTTAGAAATGCTACACAAGAACTGTTAGAGATGCCTTGAATGTATTGGTCTCATGAATTGTTAATGCAGATGTTCAAGTGGATTCCTGCAGAGATTAATTGACAACTAGTGAAACAAATATACAGGTCAATGATGATGCATTGATAGATACAACTGTTTATGTACACACTCTGAAGAGTGAGTAAGGGGGGAATTGTGAGGAATTTAAGTTTTAAAGCGCTCCAAATTATGGATATTATGTGTTACAGTGTATTTACTTGTAGGAGTCTGGTCATTTCATGCATTAAGTGTCTGTGTGATCAGGTTGAGGAATGTGCTGGAGCGGGGGTTAGAAGAAGTGGCTGGCTGAGGTGTTGGAATGGAACAATGGGTCAACAGCCAGGAGGGGCTTACTGTACTTCAGCCAATCGAGGGAGCTGATCGATGACCTGAGGAATGTAACTTTGGAGGGACAAAGGACCTTCGAATTGGTGAAGAACTTCAGTCCTTCTCCTGACCATGAGGCAGACAACAGTCTGTCGTGTGGCCCGGACGGGGCCTCACTTTATATATATATGATTAATAGTTTGATTCGGTTTGTAACTGTTTGTAACTGCATTTGCTTTCATTAGTATATTAAATTCCTTTTGATTTAAACTTCGACCAGCTGATTCGGCCCTGCTTGCTGATGGAAGAGGGAGAGCAAGGGGGGGGCTGCTTCTTCTCCTATGTGGGCCTCTTCTCCTCTCTTTGAGAAATTTTGAACATAACAAAAGCCTTCACTAATAAGACAACCAGTAGATCCTTCTGATGTGTTAATATTGCTGTCACAGAGATGAAACTGATTTAAAAAATATAAAGTATATGCACATGTGTTACTGCAAGTTAATAAACACGTTTGCTGACATTTGTTTTGCTGTTAATATTAACTGTCTCGATTGATTTCCTCTGCCTTAGGATTGATATATATATATATGTATATATATATATATATATATGTATATATATATATATATATATATACATGTGTATATATATATATATGTATATATATATATATATATATATATACACATGTGTATATATATATGTACATGTAAATATATATGTATGTGTGAATGAAATAAAATAAAGTTATTGATAAATACATTGTTTTAATTGCAAGAACTATAACTGAAAATGTGTTATTTAACATAGTAACTGATTTAATTAACTGATTATTAATTTAGAAAAACAATATGAAAATAAACTATGAATGAATTTTAATTTTAATTTTAATATATGATTAAAAACACTAAACTAAAAACGTCAAAGTATATATACTGAAAATATTTTAGTTTAATGTATTTATGTGTATATATTTATAATCCTGAGCAGGGATTATATATATACACACACTATAAATATATATATACATATATATAATCCTGTTGAGCAGGTATTATATATATATATATACATATATATAATCCTGCCGAGCAGGTATTATATATATATACATATACACTATAAATATATATACAGGTATATACACTTAAAAAAAAAAATATATATATATATATATATATATATATATATATATTAGGGGTGTAACGGTTCACAAAATCCACGGTTCGGTACGGTACGGTACAGTGGAGCCACGGTTCGGTACGTTTTCGGTACGTTTCGGTACGTTTTCAATACAGTAGAAAACTATAAATGCCAGAGAAACGTACTTGATTTTAAAATATATTTATTCATTAAAACTAACATCATAAAGTTATTCTTTGAACAATGATGGAACTATACCTGAGTGACCCATCTTCTGGGGTGTCTTCTTAGCAGCGTGTAAAATAAAAACAGTTTCTTATGAAAACTAAAATGTAGCATTGTTTGCTGTAGTTATAAACAAATAAAAGAAACAATCCTGTTTTATATGGAACTATGTGTGTGTGTGTGTGTGTTTCTACTCAATGTTTAAGTTTTTTTTCAGAAAGATGAGAATGTCTATATATATATAATGTATATATACACTATATTTATCCCTTTATGGGGGACATTTTTCTCTGCATTTGACCCATCCCTGTATATAGGGAGCAGTGGGCTGCCAATGACAGGCGCCCGGGGAGCTAGGGGTACAGTGTCTTGCTCAGGGACACTTCGACACATGACACGGCCCAGTCAAGGATTGAACCTTCGACCTTGCGGTTACCAGACAACCCTCTTAACCCAGGGAGCCACGGTCGCCCCCTTAAAAAAAAAAAAAAAAAAAAAAAAAAAAAAACGTATGAACGGTTCGTTCGGTTCGTCATGCGTACCGAACCGTGAGCCTCGTACCGAACGGTTCAATACGAATACGCGTATCGTTACACCCCTAATATATATATATAATCCTGTTGAGCAGGGATTCTAGGCGACAGGAGCAGCAAGAGGTGGGCGGGGCAGGAACAGCTGTTGACGCAAACAGGAAGTCCTCTGTAGCGTAGGCCGTCTCATTTCGGAGACTGCGCGGTCTAGCCTTTGCGGTCCTCAAAGGACGCGAAGGCTGGGTCCTCCGAAGGATGCAGACCCTGAATTGGGAGACAGCTTTACAATATCTCTCTTCGACCACAACAAAAAAAAGTGCTTCTACAGCCACTGGACAGGTCAAAGGTCATAATGTTTCAGCTCTTTATATTATCACACTGACACTGAGCTCTGTTCACAGTTTGGTTTGTGTTAAGAACAGACAGATTCAACAAACAGCAACATACACTACTGACACATGGACAGAATGACTCACATTGTCTCAACAATAGGACACCCGTTTATTGTGTTCATTTGTTCTCTACCTTATTTGGTCCAACAATGTATGTTTATTTTATTTTTCATCACAATTTATATCTTTTACATTATTTTATTGTATTTATTTATTCATGTCACCCTTTCCTATTAATCAGTTTTCTAACAGATATATGAAAGATTAAGGATGAAAATGTGTCAGTTAGTTCAATTGCTACATGCATATGAACTAATTAACCTGGAGGGAAGGACACATTTTTATCCTAATGTCATGAGTCATTAGTATGGGGTTTCAGCTGGTAGGTATATCCAAGGTTTTTCACATGTGTATACCTAGCCTTAAGGTAATCTCAACCCTATTGAAAATACATACAGTATATGTAAACCCAGTGTTAAAATGTCAGACTGTGGAATCCAAGCTGAAGGTATTGTCTTCAGAATGTCTAAAACACATTTAAATTGGAAAAAGAATCTTTCCAAGCTCGTCTTCTAACCTTGAGTCAAACTAGTGACTCTAACCAAATGTTCCTTACAATTAAGGAAAACCCAGCATTTCGGTGAGGCTCAGTAAACTGAGTTTAATGTTGGGATCATTTAAATGACAATGTTGACAAGACTGGCAGTCCAGGGCTAACTTGAAGTCTTGAACTACTGGGAGTATTAAACTAGGTCTAAGCATGATGTGAAAAGCCTTTGATTGTAGGAAATGAGAATATTGTAAACCGTTGAAATTGTGATATATTTGTTTATCAATATCAAACAAAGGGCCCAATGTACAGAAAGCTCTGTATTGGCAAATTTGTCCCTCTTGCTATGATGGGTTTTTTAGGCATGAAATATGTAAAATTGTGTAATTTACCAACGAGAACGATGTATCCCTTTACTATTTATCCATGAATCTTTACTAAAGGTCATGATCAACACAACAGTTCTTGTGTAATGTGCTTATCATAAAACAAAAAAAAGATATAAGATGGGTCAAAGAAGGTTGTGTGGACAGATTTCAGTCACCCAACAATGCATATTTTGAACAAACAGCATACACCTCCAACTACTGATAGTGACAATATAATCTTGTGCCCTGCCTGCCTTATACATCTATTTGAAAACAATTACTGTTAAGGCATTATGGATTGTATTTAATTTCCATGGGGATAGTAAATGTTGGGCTCACTTTCTCTTAAAACTAATTTAGTTTTTTTCAGTCAAATTTGATTGAGAGGGTTTTGAAAAATCCCTCCTCTTTCTACATGCATTTGTCAGTGCATTGACCACCAAAGTGTAGACAAAAGGCCCTTTAAGTTTCCTTCTGGTTGGCCAAAGTACCTCTATGTTGTGAGATCTTTGGGGAAAACCGTAAGGCTTTTTGCAGAGTTTTCTTTTTCAATGTACAGTTTTAATTCACTTCAGTTCACTTCAATTATGATCAATTAATTTAAATTACATTTATTTCAGATTAATGCAGTTCAATAAACAAGTCATCCTTACTTGGACACTTAAATATGCAAAGACAATATTTTTTGACATTGCCAGTAAGACAATCTTTCCATTCCACAATAGATATGCATACAGAACATATTACCAACTGTTTATTGATGTTTTTATATTTACTATTTTTTTCTCTTTGAAATATAGTGGTTTCTATTTATGTATAATCAATGTATTAGGCTTGTCTGTTTGTCTTCATATGATTTCTTGTAATTTATTGCTGCTGATACTAATTACTGTGTAAATTACTTCAAAATTATTGATTCACAAAATGGTAATCTAAATGTAAACAAATAAAACATATTTGTAATGATGTCACTGTCTGCTTTATACTTGCAATAACATTGAAACTACTACTTTTGTGACTACACCTGCTGCTGCTGCTGCTACTACTACTGTTACTACTGCAACTCCTGCAACTACTGCAACTACTACTATGATCACTACTACTGCTATTACTACTATTACTACTACTCCTACAAATAGTTCTACTACTTCTACTATTTATACTGCTATTACTACTATTACTACTACTCCTAATAGTTCTACTACTTCTACTATTTATACTGCTATTACTACTATTACTACTACTCCTAATAGTTCTACTACTTCTACTACTATTATTACTACTACTACTACTTTTACTACTTTGACAATAAAATAATTTAGTTTCAAGCTTTTCCTGCTCTTAGCTTCTTTCTTCTAAGGGTTTTCAGCAGTACAGTTTAATGCTTTCGGGCTTCAACATTTTTCAGACAGGTAGTCTCCCATTTCTGTATTTTCAGCAATGGTTTTGCAATTTATTTCAGCTTTCAGCATTCCAACGCATTTTCAGCAGGAAATGCATTTTGTAGTTGTTGGAATGCTTTTAAGCATTCGAAGTATTGTTATCCTCTTCTTTATTGTTGGAATGCTTTTAAGCGTGATGTCATCGCTAGAGTGAAGAGCAGCTTGCGATTCTTATGAAAAAAAGATTTGTCTTTTGCCACTGACTCCACAATTTTCACTCTTCATGCATAATTTCTGGATGGAAAAGTAGCTAATCTTGTCCTTGTCGTAAACAACTGACTGTGGAATCCCACAGACTTACACATTTGTTTCAGGCAGCCTTAGAGCGACATGAACTCCAACCAACTGCTCCATTAGACTCCATGTTAAATCTGACCACTAATTCCTCAAAGAAAGCAGACGGTACCAGTTTTGTATTTTGCGCTGTAGCTCACATTTTTAACACCACAAACATAAAAATCACTTTACCGCGTTTGGCAGAGTCTTATCTCTCTCACGGTATCCATATTTTATTGATTTATTGATCTATATCTGTATAGCTGTCTCTCTCTGTCTGTCTGTCTCTCTCTCTCCTCTCTATTTTTTTACTCTCATTCCTTCTTTCACTTATCTCTCCATGTATCTCTCTCTCTGTCTGTCATTCTGTCTCTCTCTCTCTGTCTGTCTCCGTCTGTCTCAAATATTTTTTATTTATAATCTGTACAACAAATTACACCCTCTGTCCTTGGACTCTCAAATTGCATAAGCAATGCAAAAAGCAAGTACACTCAATCATACAGCTTTGTTTGGCTATTTAATGTAACTCTGTCTGTTTCGTCATTAAGAAGGAAGCACCTTCCAGAAGACAAAACAAACCTTGGACTTGACAAAAAGAAGTGTATTTTAATTAATAAATCTATTTAAATTCCACATAATAGCTAAATTATTATGTATTCCTGTTATTTTAACATGATCAAATATTGTCCTGAGTTTGTTGTTATATTCTGCTTTAAGGTTAAATGCCTATTGCTTCTGTGATAGTTGCAGCAATGCAAATAATAATGCATAGTTAAAAATGGTTTACCAATAGTTTCATCATTATTTAATAATTTATTGTCATATTAACCGAAGTTGATTAGGAATTTGTTTCACTCAACACCTTTGATCCTGTAATTGACTGCTTGTTGTCGCCATCTGCAGGACTCATATTAGTAGTGCTAGCGATGACTGATATTGTGACCCTAAACTTTATTTTTCGGGATAAACTATCATAACAAAGACAGAAACCCCTATTTGTAGGAGCAGATTGGCTGGACGGACTTTGAATATTGCCATTGATTGTTGTGTTTTTATTACCGTAACCCTTGTCTCGCCTTACTCTAACGTTACGGCTTTCAGATTGAGAGGTGACGAGCTCATCTATAGTCCATATAAAGCAGAGATTCCTCCGTTTAAAGCTAACGGTGAAGCAACAATGTAAAACAAATAGATAGTGGCCCAAATAGATCATACAAAGCAAAGGAGCGATGCTAGTCTATCATACAACTGTGGTTAGAGTGGCGACATGTTGTCAAGATATTGTTGTCATAGAAACATTAGAAAAAAGCCCTCAGAGCTCGGAGCGCTTTTCCGTTTAAACGCTGCTGAAGCGTTGCCCAGCGCCCTGCGGCCGATATGTGGATTAAACTAAATTAAATAAAAGAAAACTACTTGACACAACAGAGAGAATCAACCAAAAAATCGAGCAAATTGGATTGTTCGTTAATACTAAACAGATAATAAACAGAGGCAGAATAACTGACAACTATGATACATAAGTGGTGAAATCTGTATGTAGGCGATATAGGTTCAGTGAATCACAGTCTCGTTTTACAAACGGAGAGTATGACAGCCTACGAAGAAGTAAAACACGTAGCCTAATCTAGGCTAAAAGAAACACCTTGAAGCTGCCGAATGCAGAAAGTACTATTATTTACGATGTATTACAACTGGCTATAAATCATCGACTGTGTGAATGTCTAAATGAACAGGTCCTATCTAGAGCACGATAGATCTGACTATAATTACATGTGTGTATTATTATATTAATGTGTTGCTTGGATGTATTTTGCCGATGGCTGGCACTCTGCCGTGGGCACGGACCCCGCAGACCTCCTGCCCTCCTCTTGGTTCTCCAACGTGCTCTGCGGACCCGGCCTGACTCAGACGCATATAATAAACATCTTTAGAAAATAAGTCACAGCATTTAAAATAAAAAATGAAGTTTACGTGAAACAATGCACACCATTACAAAGGCAGAGTAATTTAATGCAATTTAACATAAAACACTTAACCACATCAAAACATTTGAATATGAACCGTCAAAAATAACAACGTAATGAAACCCTGAATACAAAATAACAAATACATTACAAATATGAATACAAATAAAGAAAATGTGAACAACAGTGAACTATTCTACAGTTACTTAGGTTCCCCGTCAACTTTAACCTAATTTTGAGTGGGGGATTGATTAGTAACGGTTCTATGGGGGTCCACAGAGCCTCTGTAATGATGACGGTCCGGCCGTCATCCAGCAGGAGGTTCAGGCTGCCTGGCTCACCCTCAATATCCATCACCCCGAAAGCGCCCACCACGTCATCTAAGCTGACCTCCTGTCGAGAGAAACAGACATCACGTTACCTTCTGTTAGATATCCTCTGTCACAAATCACCCAAACATCAATGTAGCTACTCCTTAACATTTTTTAAAAATCCAAATAATCTACCTAGCCCGTGCGTTGCTTATTCACTTTGTTCATATTTGTTTTTTAATGTCACTTCAAATATATTTTATTTACATAGAATAAATTCACAACATCACTTCAGCAGACTTCGCTGTTTGTATTTTGAAGATGTGATTATGTAAAGAAATTAGTCTAAAAAATGAATGTCAATATTTTTAAAAATGTAATAATGAATACAACAGCAACAACCAAGTAGGGCTACCTCGATTGTTGTGAAGTTGGTGGACTGCAGCTGCAACCCGTAGTCCGACTGAGTAGCTTTCAGGTGGGACACTTTCATCCGTGCCCCAATCTGCAGCTTTTTGTACACCGACACCTCCCTCCAGAGGCACAGCGACAGCTGTGTATCCCCCTGTAGAAAGTCATGTGAAATCATATTTTAATTTCTAATTCTATAATTACATTATTAATAATTGAGAGAGAGAGAGAGAGAGAGAGAGAGAGAGAGAGAGAGAGAGAGGGAGAGGTGCCTACTGTTAGGGCCAGAATATTTTTATCAAGCTGCAAGAGCCGCAACCGCTGGACCGGTTTGTTTACTAGTTACTGCGCATGTGCACCAAAATAAGTTCGCTGAATTCAGGTTTCAAAATAAAACTTGTATTTAATATCAAATGCAATCTGAATTAACTATCGATAGTAAAATGCTCTCGAGAACAGCTTTCACACACACTCCAAACAGGAAGCTTGTTACCTGAAGGACGAAATGTGATGAAGAGACCGAATGATTCCTTCGAATCACCTTTTCTAGCTCGTAAAATATCTGTCTCAAATACTATTGGCTTAAGTCCAGCTGACTCCTCCTGGCCTCAGTCAGCTGACTCCCTCGTTGTTTCCTATTGGTCTGGTCTGTTGCTCCTTCTGCGCGTGCGTCCCTCTTGGGTCCTCTGCTCTGATCCTGGTGTCCGCTGTAATGCCTAACTTAAAATCCCTGTCTATCCCTATCGACTATTCTTTACAGATTAATATATTCAATAATTGTCTCTTATGGTTCAACACTTCTATAGTAAACATACTGTAAATATATTATACACTTGATAGATCATATTTAAAAATGAAAATTCATGCCACCAGCACCCCCCCCCCCCCCCCCCCTAGAAATGTTGTGTTGATAATGTTCCTCCCTTTTCAGCATTTGTCAGTCTCATGCCTGTAAGAATATATATATATATATAAAAAAAAAAACTCTTCTGAGCCTCAGTAAATTCGTTTCATCTCAACGCTTTAGACATAATAACCAAGGAATGAATACTTTTTATTGGAGCGAAATACACAATACAGACAGTGATTGGTGAACAAACAAAAACAAAACACACACACACACAAACACACACACACACACACACACACACAAGGTCCAAAGCGGTGAGATGAGAAGCGCTCAATGAGCGCAGGTGTTCTCTGTGGTACAATGGCTGATAACAATTATTTGTCCAGACTGAGTTGAATGTGATGATTCAAATCGTAAGCTAACCTATAAATTATCGAGTGATATTAAGAAAGCATGTCACAAATTAGCCTACGTCTCAGAGTTTAAAAATGAATGAAAGTGCCAACATTTTTTGAAACATTATGGCTATATATCTTGCTTAGCAATCGGTATTTCCAAACAGAAGTCATCCCTCTTCCGGTGAACTGAAAGCACGCTTTAATAGAAACAAATAGTTTATAATATTAATACGCCGAATAAAGTAGGATACACATATAATAATGAATAAACATTACAGGGAAAAAAGTCTAATGGTAAACCCATAGGGCTCATCCTATAGGCATAGTTTCTATGTGGTATGTGTATTATTTCATCACTGCTGAGGAAGCCTCCAAAGCTATTTTAAACCCTCGCCAATCCACTTATGTGTGGAGGTGGTTATACCATATAGAGCAGCCCAGGGTGGTGGCCTGTGAGTTTGACCAGCGTCAACCAAAAACAACGTACTGGCCGCAATTTCGGACGGGAGGTCGAAATTGCAAGGAAACCATGCGAGAGGAAACGAGGAAATGTTTTTAAAGAGATATGAGACGTCCTTTCCCCAGTTGTGTCATGTGAAGCGACATCTGTTTCTGATGACGGAGGATCAGCTGATCACATCTGGATCAGCTGTCAGTCGGCTTTAACAGCTGGAGAGACTTTTGAGAAGTTTGTGTCTGTAGCCTACACATGATCACTGTGCTTAATAATAGTAACTAATAATACTAATAACTAATAAAGACGCACAGTTATCATCACTTAATAATAGTAACTAATAATACTAACTACACACAGTAATCATCACTGCCAGAGTAGAGGTGTTTTCTCTCTGTACTCTGTTAACTCTTTAACAAACGGTGTCGATTTCTACCGGCAGAATGCGTTTGTCACATTTGTGGTTGGTGTGGTGTATGTACACTATCTAAGACAGGATTCATGATCTTCTTTTGCGTTTGACAGCATGATTTCCGATTGCTCCTGAACGCCTCAATGAAATGTAAATACAACACCGCAGCTCCGCTAATTTGTCCTGAAGTCTTTTCTGGTAAGTAGCATGAATCCCTCGTCTAACGGCTAATAATTTGAATGGTATAAATACAGTTTTAGCGTTTTAAAAAGGCATTGTAATTGGTGTGTAACTCATACTGAATTTAAACATGAATGGAAGGGCGAAATATTTCCCCTGTACGGCATACACTAACGCCAACGTATAACGTTAGCTAACACTAGCATAGTGGCCATATTAACTGACAAATTAGCTAGTTAATATGGCTAAACTAATTTCTGTGTATTGTATAATTGGTAACTGTTTCAAACCAATTAACTATTTAGTTAGCAAACTAGTTAACTAACCAATTTGTCAGTTAACATGCCTAAAGTCTGCGTTAGCCGCTATACTAGTGTTCATCACGGGTTCGCTTTAGCGTAAGGCCATAAAGGGAAAATATTTCGCTCTTCCATTCGTTTTGGAATTCTGTATGAGAAGCTAACCAATTTCAATGCAACACGGTTAATGCTGACTTTAGCCATGTTAATTGACAAATAAGTTAGGATGACTAAACTACTTTGTTATATAGCCAACTAACGTTAGTTCGTTAGGTAACTGACATTAGTTTGTCAGTTAACATGGCTAAAGCCAGCGTTAGCCGGTATGCTAGTGTTAGCCATGCGTTAGCATAGTTATACTTTTCCATTCATGTTTAAATTATATATGTGTGTTGCCTTTAAAGGCATTTTTTCTACTTTGTTTAGATCATTTGTTTATGCTCATTACAAGACGAAAATATGGTTATTGTAATGTTGTTTTTCCATTCACGTCATATCACGTCCGGTTTGTCACTTCCGGTATATCACTTCCAGTTTGTCACTTCCGGTCTATTACTTCCGGTTTTTGGTAGCTTCATTGGTTGTAGTCAAACAAAGAGAGCCGCATGCTCAGAGGAGTAATCTGCTCGCATCCACCTGAAGCATCCTAGGAGCAATGCTGTAAGTTACTCGACTTGACGTTGGCCATAGAGGGCATTTTATATCAGTGAAGGTTTCTTGACAAATGGGTTTGGGGTCACTTAAAATAGGTTTGTATTATATGTAAGTTTGGAACAATGCCAGTGGTTTCTATGAATGTTTGTTGATGTACAAATGATCTATGTATGTTTGTATTTACAATCAGACTGAATATTTTGTATTGTTTGTATTTTCAGTTTTTACCACACAACATGTTAAAGGAACAGAGTGACAGTAAAAAGGGTGAAAATTACTACGATTCTGTCTTCCATGACTGTGGTTTAGCTCGGTGTTTAAATCAGAGTTTCGACACACTGAACGAGAACACTACAATATGAGTTACAAACCAATGTCAATGCATTTTGAAAACGCTAAAAATCGCTGCTAACGAATTAACGTTAGTTAGCAGTTTATTGCCATTAACTCAATGCGGCAATATCAAGCTGGGAAATTTACAAAATGCAAATAAATAAACCATCAATGTCAGTTGCTGAATGCTAGACAAGGGCTAGCGCTAATCCTTGACTTCAGTAACAACAAGCTAATTTATAACGTTAATACTGTTGATGCTTGTCTCAGGCTTATTTCTTTTACCAGCAGTTTTAGCTGTTAACTACATTCAGTTCGGTAACATTAAAGCAAGAATAGTGTTAAATATGATTAGCAGGATGCTGGATATATTGCAATTGACATTCTGGCTAGTTTGTTTTAACCAGTGGTTACACTCATATAAGTTACTAATGAAACTTCATCATAAACAAGCTTAATTTATGATTGAGGTTGAATTAAATCTTGATTTCTCATATTATGCTGGTAGTAATTAACAGCAGTAATCTACTTCTGTAATGCATGTACTTTTTGTTGTTTTATTTAGTTTAAAGGCTGCAAGTTTGAACCCACTCCACTTACTGTCAGTTTGTCATATTGTTTCCTCTCTTAGACAACAGAACATCAATCCATATCTGCACTTTGGTTGGTAAGTAAAAAAAGTACTGTAACTGAAATTGACAACAGACCACATAACTTCAATGTGAATAACTGTTTAGCATCTGTTCTTTTCATTTTGTTAAAAAGAAACAATAACATTATACACTATTTTGTGTAGGGCCGCAACATATCATTTTTTTCAATCGTTGATTGATTTGTTGTTTGTTTTCTCTATTAATTGAATAGTTGGTCTTTATAATGTTAGAAAATTGGGGAAAATGTTGATCATCCCAAAGACTATGAGGTTGGTTTTCTGAAGTGAACTGAAAATGTCTTTTTTTCTCTCCCTCTCTTTACCCCTCACCCTCCTTCTACTCCTCCCGGACTCCTCCTTTCTGTCTTAAACTCCAGGCCATTACTGCTGGTGACTCCTCTCCGACTCTGAAGTGTAAGTTCACACATTAATAATGGTTTTGCTATAACTAAACTGATATTACATTGGTTTACAGTTTAGAATACCGTAGCATCATAATAATCTGTCTCGACAGGAATACATTCCTACATTACATCCTCAACAATAAATTATCCAACATTAACAACAGTTTGTTCTACAGTAAAATGAGATGTGATACACTGGTTTTCTGAAAAGAATGGAAACATGATTTATTTCTCTCTCCTCATTCCTTCTGGCCTCCTCCTTCCTGTCTCTAACTGTAGACTATCAGTGTTGGCGACTCCGTGGTGATTTGACAGTAAGTTCACACATATGAATGAGAACTGAATGCAGTTTCTTAACACACGTAGTGATGTAATGAAACACTGAACCTCTTGGTTTTTATTTTGGTGCATACGTTAGCAGCGTGGCTCGCCAGCGTCTCAGCTAGAGACGAGCTTAGAGATTCGAGGTCTCGCCTATTTTGTTAAGTGTGCCATGGGTTTCACAGTTAAAATAGACTTAATATAAAAATAAAAGCCTGCTAGCGTCTTTCTGCTAACAGAATCTCATAATTTGTTAACACAAGGCTTTTATTCTGAAATATTTACAGGACAGTGTGGGAAAATGCAATGACTTGCACACCTCCATTTTAATTGTGGATTATTAATATTATTTATGAAAGCACACAGGCTTCTTCACCCTTTTCTGTTGAAAATAAATAAAAATTCCATTTAAAATGAAATGAAACAGTATGGCAATTATGAAAGGCAAACCATGTAGAAAGAAGCGCTGGCAGCAGCAACAACACTGTGTGGAAACTACTCGTGTGAGAGACACAGGCAGTGTGCCATGAGACGTCTAAACCAGCCCTACTTAATTGATAGGAACGTTTTTCATATAAATATTTGCAGTATTACCTGGGGTTTACTGGTTTACATTCTGTTCATGTGAGCAGACACTTCACTGATCTGTTAGCTTAGGGTAGAAGTTACTTAGTTTGTTATTCAGACTGCTGTCTAATGTGTGTCTTTATTGTGTCTTACAGGTGTCCTGCTGTCCAGCTGTCTCCCCTCTCCTCTATCATATTGGCTCTCTGTCTTTCCTATACCTTGTATCCACTCTGTCTAAGCATTGGTTCCTCTAGCTTTCCTGTCAATCTACCGCTCTGTCTGATTTTGAATTCATTCTTTGTATCCCTCTTCTATCCCACTCTATCTGTTACTGAACCTACCGAAAACCTTCTGAACAAAGCTTGATGAAAACTGAATTCTGAATTCCTTGTACTGAACCATATTCCTTGGTTATCCATGGTTAACAAGAACCTGTCTGTTATATGAAACCTGCAGGCATGAGACTTTTCCGCCGTTCGGCGGATTTCCGCCGTTTTTAGAACTCCAGAGACCATTTCTGAGATCAGTGTAAATCCGAATTTTTTTTTTTTGGGGGTGGGGGGGGGGGGGGGGGGGGGGGGTGTTAAGAATACCTCCGTGGGCTCTGACGATCGCGTGTGAACATGTGAACACACTGTGACTCCGTAACTATCCGGAGCGCTTCTACTCGTATCATTGTCTTAATGTATGTGCTTGCTAACATAACGATAAAAAGCAGAGTACGTCGAACTGGCCAGCCAGCGTTTCTCCGATTGGAGTGAGACGAGGAGAAAAGGTGATGTCGTGATCTTCACAATAAAACATCTTTGATGTGACGTGTCGAGTCTTGTCCAATCAGCGTTCAGATGTCTACAGCGTCTTCATTTCCCTCCGTTAAAGTTTAAGTTCCGTTATGTTCCGTTACCGTTCAGACTTGCTGGTTAAGTTAACGTCCACTGCATGCGGAACTCTGTCGACTGTTAACGTTCGTCATTATCGCGAATTTGGAGGAAAAAACGTAACGTGATGAAACATGAAGCCCCCCCCCCCCCCCGTGTTCCGGTTCAGTTCACGCGGTCACTCGTTAACATTAAACCAGAACACCGGCGGATCTGCTGGCAGGTTGTTTTTTTTAACTCAAAGTAGAATCAAAGGCCCAGATACTGACGAGATGATGAGGTCAAAGAGGAGGCTGTTTGTGTAGTGCAGCTTGACGCAGGGCTGAGCTGTGAGTGGAGCTGGGCCTGGATAAAGGTGGAGGTCTACACAGACGTGAGTACAGCTTCCTGCTGTCACAGTGTTTTAAATACATTGATGAGGCAGGTCTGCTGAATGCGGCCTCTGCTCCAAGGAGATAAAGTACAGCAACAAGGGCTCACGTGCCCTCTTATCACACTACCAGACACTGTTCACTGTGATGACCACAGCCAGAGTAGATTATCATTTTAATTTAAATAATATAACTGGATTGAATGCATATTAATTGCAAATAGAAGATAGGCCACTATTCTAACAGCTGTACAGTAGCAGTAGAAGTTAATATGAAGACATACAGTAACAGTAGAAGTTAATATGAAGACATACAGTAACAGTAGAAGTTAATATGAAGACATACAGTAACAGGGTTCAATGAAAACTAATCACAAGCTAACTAGCCAGCTGTTCAACTGGAGCTTAAATAGTGATAAATAACCGAATAATAAATTATTCTTTTGCTTAAAGAGTAAATATGGTCTTATCACTAAATGTTATTCTCAGAGTACACCAGAGTGCTACATTTTAAAGATCATATTTAAAAATGAAAATTCATGCCACCAGCACCCCCCCCCCCCCCCCCCCCCCTTAGAAATGTTGTGTTGATAATGTTCCTCCCTTTTCAGCATTTGTCAGTCTCATGCCTGAACCTGAGATTCTCTCATCTCACCCACTCTCTGTCTCTCCACTGATCCTCTGATCCACTCACAATCCTCGGGTTACTGGTACCTGATCTATCTTTTTGAATAATCTGAGAGATTCTCCTCTCACGCTCACCTCTTTCAATCTTCTATCTACATCATAGACATCTATAGAATACTATTACTGTTTGTACAAATTGTACAAAAACATTTGAAATATACTATTTGAGATTTTTTCAACAAAATTAGTTTGAACATATAATTGATAAAGACATACACATCATTTAGGTGTAATTGAAAAAGTTACACTTCTATCACAAACATTTGGTAAAATAAATTATAATTTAGAATTAAATATGGTACATTTCTAAGTATATAAATTCTTGTGCATGATTAAATTAACATAATTAAAGAACTGCATTCTAGTTAATATACATAAACATTAGATCCACATTAGAGAATAAGTCTAGTTGTTCCTGATCTTTGTTGCTGTGGAGCTCTGTTGGTTTGTACCCAGAGGTTTGTTTTGGTAACAGATATTTCACATTTCAAACTGTTTACTTGACTAGTCTACATACGAGTAAAAGTAATACTACTATATACATTGTATTCATTATTAATTCATTAAAAAAAGAAAAATCCATATAAACATCCATTGTTTGAATCATTCAGTGTGTATAAGTGTTTTGTTGTCTAACCTGTTCCTACTGAAATAAAATCCAGACATCTATCAGGAGGAAGTGCATTTATTTGGAGTGGCTGTTTCCTGTCTGCAGACCCAACGTTCTTCAGAAGCATTCATCTGTCATCTCACTGCCACGACAACTCTTCCTGATTCTGAACATAAACCATAGTATAGTGTAGTAGTATTAACTTATTCTCTGCTGGTGAGTGCAAACAGTTTAGGGTCAGAACAGATCATAGCTGATATTGGGCTACTGGTTGTGTTTATCATTCCTAAGTGCTTTTGATTACTAAAAGCAGACAGGTTACTACTATCTTCAGATCCTAAATCGTTATAGTAATATTTTACCATTAATATTGTGTTTAATATCTTGATTTTGTACAATAAAAGTAAAACAATAACATTTGTGGTTTTGAAACATAATAACAATGCCAAGGAAAGGTAAGAGGTCACAAGCTCAGAAGCTGCGCCGGCAGAGGTCTGATGAGATTCACTGTGCAACAACGACTGAAGAAGCAGAATGTGGTGGTCCTCAGAGCAGTGGAGAAGTAAAGATGTCTGCAGCGTCTCATGCTGGAAGTGTGAAACAGGGAGGTCAGCCTGATGCATCATGTGTACCAGAGGTTTCTTATGCAGACATTGTAAAGAGAGGACAACACAGTGACGCTGCATGTGAGGCAGAACTATCTAATGTCAACCAGGAAAACTCCAGAGGTCAAAGTGATGTACCACAGGTATCTTATGCAGACGTTGTAAAGAGAGGACAACACAGTGATGAGTCATGTGAGGCAGGGCCTTCTAATGTGAAGAAGGTAAACCACAGAGGTCACAGTTATGCGTCATGTGTGCCACAGGCATTTGCAGCTGGACCTTCTCATGCAGACTATGTAAACCTGGGAGATGACCAACATGTCCGTGCATCCCGCAGCCAGGCTTCTGTTAAATACGGCAGATCCAGAAATCAGCAGTGTACCTGTAACTCACTAACCTTTCTTGCGTTCCTTCATGAGAATGAAAACATCACCAGAGCAGACCTCGACCTTGTTTTGGATAAAGGTAACACAATGTATAGAGAGACCAGGAAAAGGGTCGTGGATCACATCTATCTGACTACCGATGAGCTCCCTGATGAAGTTCCTGCACGCAGGTTGACACAATATGTGGACATGACACAACTTTCTAGGTACGGCACATTAGGAGAACCTTTACCTGGAGCTGTCGATAGCTTTCTGGACCTGGAGTCAGGACTGAGCTGCTTGTTGTCAGATGTGAAGTACGCTTTGCTGTTGATGAGACTGTTGTGTATTGCAGTATTCAGAACCAGGTCAGGCCGATATGGTTTCTTTGACCCACACTCCAGAACAGCCAGAGGTTTGCCCCTACCCCCCGGTTCACGCACTCCTGGTACCGCTGTCATGGTGACATTCACACGTCTCAGTGATATGATTGACAGGCTCAAGAAGTCCTACAGAATGATGGGCACACAGTCCTCCTGTAACTATGAGTTAAAGCCTGTGGAGTTTTACAATGTGAACACAGTCAACCTGAATGATGCTCTCCCAAGCACAGACTGCAGACCTACAGCTGTCACTGAGGATGAACCTACTCTGTTGGATGAAGCTGTTGATGAATCAAACTCACCGACTCTAAAGACAAACACAGCCACTGATCGTCCTGAGAACATTTTACCTGAAATGTCTCCTCACACCACAGCTGTGAAACAACCAGAAGTCCTCATCACATCATTCCAATCACATGATGCTCCTCACAGTGAATCAGAATTGACTGCTGAAGTGATAAACCCTGTTCTCAGTGATCCCTCTGATAACATAATGACAGGAGAGTCCACCGACGTCACTTTTACATCATCTGTGAGACAACAAGAGGTCATCTTCCCTGATACCCAAAATAAACCAGAACCCTCAAGTGAATTCAGTTTCCTTCCATCACATGATGCTTCTGTCAATGAATCAAACATTTCTCCTTCAATAATAAATACTGTTGCCAGTGATCTCTCTGATACTGTTTTGCAGGAAACCATCTGTAGATTGTCAAAGTTTAGTAAACACCAAAGGAGTAAAATGAAGAGAAGACTATTGGTCTCAGGAAAAACTCCACAAAGAAAAGAGAATCAGAAAAGGAAAGAAAGGGAAAAGTATGCTTCAAATATAGCATATAAAGCAAAGAAAAAATATCAAGCAAGCTGGAATTATCGAAACAATCCTGAATTTAGACAAATGAAAATAAATAATACAAGAGACAATGTTGACTTACAGCAAAAACGGAAAGAGTACATTTCCTCTCATTACAAAGAAAATTCAGATTTTAGACAGAAACAAAAACAGTACGTGCTCTCTGGATACAAGGACAATCCTGATTTTAGACAGAAACAAAAACAGTACGTGCTCTTTCGTTACAAGGACAATCCTGATTTGAGACAGAAACTTAAACAGCAATTTATGGCCCGGTACCGAGACGATACTGATTTTAGATTGAAAAAAAAACAGTGCTTCACTGCTCGATATAAAGAAAGCGTAGAGTTTAGACAGAAGAAGAGATCTCATATCATTCAGCGTTATGCTCATGACCAAGCATTCAGGGTAAGACACAGACAACTAATGAAAAAAATAATGCAAGACAGACATAAAAACAATCCTACATATAGGAGTATGCATAACGTGAGATGTGCCATGAAAATAAAAAGGAAATACAGACGGACAATTAGACAAACAGAAGAAAGTGACAACAGTTTGATCAAAGAGGCCATATCTGTTTTCAGGTCACAAATAAAGGCTGGTCCCACTTATGTCTGCACCGTCTGTCATAAAGCATCATTTCCAAACCAAGTGAGACCCTGTAAAAGGTTAAACTATGTACAAAATCCAGTTATGGTTGCAGCATGCCTGACAGGAAAGTACGTCCATGTTTGTGATGATGAGTGCAGAGATGAACAACAGTGCAAAGTGCCTGATGAGAGGAAGGAAGAGTGGATTTGTCACACCTGCCATAATCATCTTAAAGATGGAGCCATGCCAACACTCGCTGTAGCTAACAACTTGGAGCTCGCTGACATTCCACCTGAACTGTGTGATCTCAACATATTGGAGAGACATCTCATAGCTAAGTGCATAGCCTTTGCCAAAATTATTCCTCTTCCCAAAGGAAGACAGAGATCAATACATGGTAACGTGGTTTGTGTCCCGTCTGAGGTGCAGGAAACAGTGGAAGCCTTACCCAGACTGAGAAGTGAGTCCCAGGTCATGAGAGTGAAACTGAAGAGACGATTGTGTTACAAAGGTTATCAGCTGTTCCAGACTATCACCTGGTCTAAACTAGTGCAGGCGCTGCATAAACTCAAACACATTCATCCACAATACCAGGACATAACTATCAGAGATGAGGCTGAGCTATGTGACCCAACACTTCCTGATGATGACGATGATGATGATGAGGATGAAACAATGGATGAGAATGATTATGATGACGCTGATTTAATGGACATTGACATGTGTGAGAAAAGTGCACTATGTGAGGCAGAAACTGAGGCTGAATGTGAGCAGGATATTGACATGTTGTCATGTGATGGTGAACAACCAGAGGAGCAGAGAGATGATGCAGAACAGGAAGGTGACATGCCTAACGGTGGTTTTGCTCTAGAATCATGTCTTCAGCCATGTGATGTTTCAGAGGAGATTTTATGTTTCAGTGAAGAAATCTACTCTGTTGCCCCTGCAGAAAGAAACAGTCCTGTTGGCTTTTTCAGAACACCTAAACTTGAGGCGATGGCATTCCCTGTACAATTTCCTACAGGTCAAAACACACTGGATGAGATGAGACGTATTAAAGTAACACCCAGCAGTTATTTCAAAGCAAGGCTTTTCTGTACTGATGATCGTTTTGCCAGAGATACAAATTATTTGTTCTTCGCACAGTTTGTGACTGAAATACACTTGGCTACCTCCAGCATGACAATACAGTTGAGGAAAGGACTAGAGATGGACGAAGAATAACTTCTGGTATGCTGCAAAATAAACGAGAGGTCGAGAGACTGGTGAGAAATAAAGATGCAGTCAGATTCATGCAGCCGCTGAGAGGAACACCAGCTTATTGGGAGAAAACTACAAGAGATCTTTTTGCCATGATCAGACAGTTGGGAACCCCCACATTCTTTTGTACATTTTCTGCAGCTGAGATGCGTTGGCCTGAAGTGATTGAGGCAATAAAAGGACAGCAAGGTGAAGAGGTCAATGTTGAAGGGCTCGACTGGTCAGCAAAGTGTGACATACTGAGAAGCAATCCAGTGACAACAATGCGCATGTTTGATAAGCGTGTTGAGGCGTTATTTAGAGATTTGCTCTTATCTCCTGCACAGCCTCTCGGCAAAGTTGTTGACTATTTTTACAGAGTTGAGTTTCAGCACAGAGGAAGCCCACACATTCACTGTCTCATATGGGTAGAAGGTGCACCTGTGTTTGAGAAGGATGATGATAAGATTGTGTCGGATTTTGTGTCCAAATACATTACAGCTCAGCTGCCTGACCCACATTCACAACCTGAACTGTACAAGAAGGTAACAGAAGTGCAAATACACAGCAAAAACCACTCAAGGACATGTTTCAGAAGTCCCAGCTCTGGTTGCAGATTTGGATTTCCCAAACCACCTGCCAGAAACACAATCATAACGAGACCTGGTGAGAACGTTGATCCGCTGCAAGTGCAAATGGCAAAGTCAAAGCTCCAACCACTGAACTTGTTGCTGAATGAACCTGAAACTGCCTCACTCAGTTTGCAGCAGCTCCTAGCTCGATGTGACTTAACACTCCATGAGTATGAACGATGCCTCAATATGATCAACAAATCCAGTGCGGTGATACTGAAACGTGAGCCAAAAGACTGCTGGGTAAATGGATATAATCCACATCTACTTGAAGCCTGGGATGCCAATATTGATGTTAGTTATATTCTCAATGCATATTCATGCATCATGTATCTCACCGGCTACATAACCAAAAAGGAATCTGGACTTTCTGAGTACCTCAAAACAGTCATTGAGAACTCCACCAGAGACAACGTCAATGAATGTGATGAAATGAGGGAAATCATGCAAGCTTACTCTAAAAAGAGAGAGGTTAGTGCTCAGGAGTGTGTGACTCGTGCCTGTGGCATTAACATGAAGAAGTGTTCACGTGGCGTCATATTCATACCGACAGATGACAACGCACTGAAAATGAGTCGCCCCATGTCTTACCTAGAGAACACAACATCAGAAAGTGTAAATGTGTGGATGACATCTTTGACTGACAAATACAAAGCCAGACCTGAAACACCAGAGTTTGAGGAGATGTGTTTGGCTGATTTTGCAGCTACTTGCAGAATTGTCTATGGACAGCAGACAAAAGGTAAAGATGTGTTGCCCCTCCTCAATGAGATGGGATTTGTGCAAAAGAGGAAAAAGGATAAACCTGCTATCATCAGATTTTACCGCTGCTCACAGGAAAAATATCCTGAGAAGTTCTATGGCACATTAGTGAAACTGTACCTTCCTCACCGATCAGACCAGGAACTGAAAAGACCGTATTTCCCCACGTACGAGTCCTTCTACAACAGTTGTCTTGTTCAACTACGAGGTTCTGACCATCCTGAGTATGTCAAACACATTGTGAAACGAAACAGAGACAAATATGAGAAAAACACTGAGGAGATTGAGAATGCAGTCGAAGAATTTGAACAGAACAGAGGCGTGATTGATGAATGGTGTAATCTGGTGCCAGAATCTGAAGTGGTCAGGTTGGAATGTATAGAAGAACTGGAGGCACGAGAGCCAGATCATGAAAATGTACAAGAGAATGTCCCAGAATACAGTAATCAGGATAATGCTGTAACAGAAGTCAGAGCCGTCAGAGAGCCCCCTGTCTTAGACCCCACACTGTTACGACAGATGTATCAGAACCTGAACCAGAAACAAGCATGTGTATTCTATGCAGTTAGAGACTGGTGCATAAAGCGTGTCTGTGGCCTAAATTCTGAGCAGTTTTTCTATTACATCAATGGTGGTGCTGGAACAGGAAAGTCACATCTCATTAAATGCATCTACTCAGAGGCATCTAAGATACTGTGCAAACTTCCGAGACATTCTGAGGAGGCTGACATATCAAACCCCACTGTCCTGTTGACTGCTTTCACTGGAACTGCAGCATTTAATATATCAGGTACAACACTGCACTCTCTGCTCAAGCTACCACGAAGTCTGAAACCTCCATTTCAAGGACTTGGCAACAAACTGGATGAAGTCCGATCAGAACTTTTAAATGCTGAAATCCTCATCATTGATGAAGTGTCCATGGTGTCAAAGCCCCTGTTTGCTTATGTGGATGCGAGACTGAAACAGATCAAAGGCAGTCACAGACCCTTTGGAGGAATGTCAGTAATAGCTGTAGGAGACTTTTATCAGCTTCCACCAGTGCGACAGTCCAAGACCCTCTGTATGTATGAGCCATGTGAGATTGACCTATGGCAGGAAAACTTTCAGATGATCACTCTAACTGAGATAATGCGTCAGAAGGATGATGTTAACTTTGCAGAGATGTTGAACCGGATCCGTGTGAAAGGAAAGTCAGATAAGTTGTCTGAAGCAGACAGAGCTTTGTTGTCACAGACCATCACTGAACCAGCACTTTGTCGAACTGATGTCCTGCACATCTTTGCAACAGGTTGATTCACACAACTCAGCAACATTAGCTCTGCTCCATTCTCATATCACCAAGATCGATGCAGATGACTACAAAAAGGACCCACGAACTGGAAGAATGGCCCGACAAACCAAACCATACAAAGGAAACAGAAATGAGTTACCAGATACACTGAATGTAGCTGAAGGTGCTCGAGTCATGCTCACCAGAAACATAGACGTGTCTCAAGGATTGGTGAATGGAACGTTTGCTACACTAGTCAGGGTAATAACCTCAGAACAAAGTGGTGTTGCACATGTCACTATGCTTGGGCTCAAGATGGATGATGAAACCACTGGAATGAATTACCGTAATAGAGCACCAGGCAGACCTGATGATTTAGTGTACGTAGAGAGAGCAGAGGACAATCTGAAACAGAAAGGAGTGGTACGCAGACAGTTTCCTGTTCGACTTGCCTTTGCTTGTACAATACACAAGGTTCAAGGTATGACAAGGACATCAGCTGTAGTCTCACTAAAACACATTTTTGAACCTGGCATGGCTTATGTAGCTGTCAGTAGAGTGACGTCTCTCAGTGGACTGCACATGCTGGATCTGGATGAGAGTAAGATATATGCCAACTAGGGCTGCAACTAACGATTATTTTAATAATCGATTAATCTGTCGATTATTTTTTCGATTAATCGATGAATCGGATAAAAAAAGGCGAGTGAATAAAAACGTGTCTTTAGTCTTGCAAACTATACCACCCCTGCTTTACTACTGTTATTAACGAGCTAACGCTAACTTGTCATCGCTGCGGACACCGGGCGGATCCGCACATCGAACGCGCCTAGTTCCTCACTTCAAAACGGAACAAAAGTAGGATTCTGTAGTGACTTACCCTGCTGTTGAACTCCCTTCCTCTTCATCAAGGGCTCCAACATGTTTACGTTTTAGGTGCTGAATCATCACCGTGGTGCTCCCGTGCCATGTCGCTTTTGCATATCTTGCAATTAACACACTTTTTCGATTTATTTAGTGTGAAATGCTCCGCACCTTGGATGACTTAGGTCGTACTGATTTCTCTGCCTCCGCCATGTGTTTCAGAACAACGTTACAGTCTCTCCGGTGGTCTTTCCTCTACCTCCGATCCGCTCTTTTTTTTTTTTTTTATACTCAAACATCTCCGCGACTTATTGAGTGGTGTAATAATCGCGCGACACAACGAATCGATAATGAAATTCGTTGCCAACTCTTTTAATAATCGAATTTTATCGATTTTATCGATTCGTTGTTGCAGCCCTAATGCCAACCCAGAAATCACTGGCTGAATATCTCCAGGTCATGTTAGATTTCACTGTGTGGGGCTTTTATTTTGAAAGGGTGGGACTGGGTGGGGGGGGGAGGAGAGGAGACATAATCATAATGTTTGACACACATAAACAGAGGTTATTAAATGGCAGGCTTCATCACAAGCATTTCAGTTAGAATTCATTCTGTGGGGCTTTTATTTTAAAATGGGGTGTGTGTGTGTGGTGGGGGGAGGGGAAAAAGTCCTCTAAGACCCAAATGACTGTATGAGAGAGAGAAACACACAGAGAGAGAGACACACAGAGAGAGAGACACACAGAGAGAGATACAGACAGAGAGAGACAGACAGACAGACAGACAGACAGACAGACAGAAAGAGAGAGACAGATAGACAGACAGAGAGAGAGAGACAGACAGAGAGAGAATGTTGAAGCCCGAAAGCATTTAAACTGGTGTCTGTAGCTGAAAGTATGAGGAAGAAGAAGGCTTTGAAAGTTCAAGTTTAACAGGATTTGAAGATTTTCTCCATAGACATCCCATTAAATAAAAATTGTGATATTAGTAGTAGTAGTAGTAGAAGTTGTAGTTGTATTAGAAGTATTATTAGGAGTAGAAGTATTAGTAGCATTAGAATAAGTACTAGTTGTAGCAGTAGTGGTATTTGTAGTAGCAGTAGTAGTAGAAGTTAGTATTTCAGTTAGAATTCATTCTGTGGGGCTTTTATTTTGAAATGGGGTGGGGGGGGGGCAGAAGGGGAGAGGAGACAGGATCATAATGTTAGATGAACATAAAAAGGTTATTAAATGCCAGGTTTCATCACAAGCATTTCAGTTAGAATTCATTTTGTGGGTCTTTTATTTTAAAATAGTGTGTGCGTGTGTGTGTGTGTGTGTGGTGGGGGGAGGGGTGGAGGGGAAAAAGTCCTCTAAGACCTGAATGACTGTATGAGAGAGAGACACACACAGAGAGAGACACACAGAGAGAGAGAGAGGGAGATGAGTGTATGTGGGTGTGTGTCTGAGTCTGTGTTTATAAACATCACTAATTACAAACACCTGTTTGCCTGCAGTCTTTTAATGGAGATAAAACTGTGAAACAACTCTCAAACAAATCCTCAAAATTCCCATAACCGTAGCTCCTATTGCTCCAATATTGGAAATTGAGAGGAAGGATGATTTGAAAAACAGATCCTGTGAAAATTGTGTCTGTAGTGTAAGAAATGTGGCTTCAATGACGATTTAGAAATGGGGTACCGTGTTCTGTGGAAAATGTTCTTGAAGCAAGATTTAACATTGGTCTCTATGGAGCAGAAACTTGGTTTTCCTCTCAATTAAAGGCTACTGTGCCAAATGTGTAAGTCTGTGGGATTCCACAGTCAGTTTTTTACGACAAGGACAAGATTAGCTACTTTTACATCCAGAAATTATGCATGAAGAGTGAAAATTGTGGAGTCGGTGGCAAAAGACAAATCTTTTTTTCATAAGAGTTTCAAGCTCCTCTTCACTCTAGCGCTGACATCACGCACTCTAAGCAGCGCAATACACACCCATTATAAAGTCAGAAAAGGACTGAAAAAATCAGAAAAGTAAAAATGGGACAGTTCAAAAAGTAAAATAGTGTCTAGAGCTGAAAGTATGAGGAAGTTGAAAGATTTGAAAGTTGAAAAGGATTTGAACATTTTTTCCATTCAAAAAGAAATGTGCAAAAAAAGAAATATAATAATAATAATAAAAAGAAGAATAAAGATTTGAAGAACAATACTTGGAATGCTTAAAAGCATTCAAACAATAAAGAATAGGATAACAATACTTGGAATGCTTAAAAGCATTCCAACAATAAAGATTTGAAGAACAATACTTGGAATGCTTAAAAGCATTCCAACAATAAAGAATAGGATAACAATACTTGGAATGCTTAAAATGCAGCTGGGTGGACAGGCTCCCGTGGGTCGTATTGGGGCTCAGGACAGCCCCCAAGGAGGACCTTCAAGCTTCATCCGCCGAGTTGGTTTATGGCCAGCCGCTGCGGAGTTCATCCCCAAGGTCACAGACACAGCCACTCTCCTGGAAAAAGCCAGAGTGTTCACACCTGTGCCTACGTCGCAACACGGCCTCCCAAATTCGCATATCCTGTCCAGCCTTAAGGCAGCAGAATATGTGTTCATTCGCCAGGACGGCCACCATGGACCCTATAAAAGCTCCCTACGAGGGCCCGTTTCGTGTACTAGAGACCGGGGACAAAACCTTCAAAGTGGACATTGGCGGGAAACTGGAGCATGTGTCGGTGGATCGCCTGAAACCAGCACATCTGGACCTGTACCGGTTGGTCCAGGGTGGCCGAACCCCCACGGCGGGGTGTCCTCCTACCCTTCCAGCACACCGCTACAAGGCCTTCCTCCGATGGCCGCCCTGGCTCCTGCTCCTGGTCGATTGAGCCTTGCTTTTTTCAGTCGACAGTTAACTAACTAACTAACCTAACTTGGTGAATTCTGGGGGGGCGTATGCACTTGAGGACATAATTCAGCAGGACTAGGGGAGTGGCATAGCCATGGGA
The DNA here is from genome assembly GCA_032191485.1 of Leptoclinus maculatus. NCBI lineage: Eukaryota > Metazoa > Chordata > Actinopteri > Perciformes > Stichaeidae > Leptoclinus > Leptoclinus maculatus. Next base: position 23,710,919 of record JAVDOI010000006.1, read on the forward strand.
ACGTGACATCATGTTGGATTTAAAGGAGGTGATGGCAGTGTTCGGGTTGAAATGTTTGTGAGAGTTGAAATAAACGACAACAGAGGTGAGCAGCCAAAAAGAGACACTTGTCGACTCGGTTAATCCCTAAGCTCCTAAAATATGATGATTGTTTGGCTACATTACAATATTTTATCAATTAGCCAGTTAAGGCCCATTTCTATAATGCCAGATTGGGCCCAGATTTGGCAGCCATCAACAGAACCTGTTTCAGTGCTGGCTGTCGATTAACCTGGCGCCATGTCTCAGCCAGTATAGGCCCGAGTCTATAATGCCAGATTGGGCCCAGATTTGGCAGCCATCAACGGGCCAGAACCTGTTTCAGTGGTGGCTAACCAGGCTGCCATATCTCAGCCAGAATAGGCCTCCGTCTATAATGCCAGATTGGGCCCAGATTTGGCATCCATCAACGGGCCACAGCCCGTTTCAGTGCTGTCTGACGATTTAAAAGGCTGCCATGTCACAGCCAGAATAGGCCCGAGTCTATTATGCCAGATTGGGCACAGATTTGGCAGCCATTAATGGGCCAGAACCTGTTTCAGTGCTGACTGCCGATAAACCCGGCAGCCATGTCTCAGCCAGAATAGGCACGTGTCTGTAAACAGCTAAATCTGGGCCAGATATGGCAAAAATGAAATGGGCCAAAGCTGGCTCACATTTGGCCGCAACGAGCCGGAACACAGCCGAGTCAGCCGACACTGAGCCGGAATACGGCCGAGTCCGCTGGCTACTTGCACTTAAAAGACGTTTCAGGCTGAGAGGAGGCCAAAAGTGGATTTTGTGAAAGTAAACATAGTTTCAAAGATTTTCTTCAAGAAAGTGGCTCAGGACAGTTGATTTCACAGTTTCATGATGTTTTCATTAGAACCTGCTGCTTTCAGCACTTTACTGCCTTAGAGATGCATTTTCACTTTTTATGCTCTTAAAAGACGTTTCAGGCTGAGAGGAGGCCAAAAGTGGATTTTGTGAAAGTGAACATAGTTTCAAAGATTTTCTTCAAAAAAGTGTCTCAGGACATTTGATTTCACAGTTTCATGATGTTTTCATTAGAACCTGCTGCTTTCAGCACTTTACTGCCTTAGAGATGCATTTTCACTTTTTATGCTCTTAAAAGACGTTTCAGGCTGAGAGGAGGTCAAAAGTGGATTTTGTGAAAGTAAACATAGTTTCAAAGATTTTCTTCAAAAAAGTGGCTCAGGACATTTGATTTCACAGTTTCATGATGTTTTCATTAGAACCTGCTGCTTTCAGCACTTTACTGCCTTAGAGATGCATTTTCACTTTTTATGCTCTTAAAAGACGTTTCAGGCTGAGAGGAGGCCAAAAGTGGATTTTGTAAAGTAAACATAGTTTCAAAGATTTTCTTCAAAAAATTGACTCAGGACAGTTGATTTCACAGTTTCATGTAATGTTCATGAATATCTGCTGCTTTCAGCACTTTACTGCCTTAGAGATGCATTTTCACTTTTTATGCTCTTAAAATACGTTTCAGGCTGAGAGGAGGCCAAAAGTGGATTTTGTGAAAGTAAGCATAGTTTCAAAGATTTTCTTCAAAAAAGTGGCTCAGGACAGTTGATTTCACAGTTTCATGATGTTTTCATTAGAACCTGCTGCTTTCAGCACTTTACTGCCTTAGAGATGCATTTTCACTTTTTATGCTCTTAAAAGACGTTTCAGGCTGAGAGGAGGCCAAAAGTGGATTTTGTGAAAGTAAACATAGTTTCAAAGATTTTCTTCGAAAAAGTGGCTCAGGACAGTTGATTTCACAGTTTCATGATGTTTTCATCAGAACCTGCTGCTTTCAGCACTTTACTGCCTTAGAGATCGTTTTTCACTTTTTATGCTCTTAAAAGACGTTTCAGGCTGAGAGGAGGCCAAAATTGGATTTTGTGAAAGTAAACATAGTTTCAAAGATTTTCTTCAAAAAAGTGGCTCAGGACAGTTGATTTCACAGTTTCATGTAATGTTCATGAATATCTGCTGCTTTCAGCACTTTACTGCCTTAGAGATGCATTTTCACTTTGTATGCTCTTAAAAGACGTTTCGGGCTGAGATGAGGCCAAAAGTGGATTTTGTGAAAGTAAACATAGTTTCAAAGATTTTCTTCAAAAAAGTGGCTCAGGACAGTTGATTTCACAGTTTCATGATGTTTTCATGAATATCTGCTGCTTTCAGCACTTTACTGCCTTAGAGATGCATTTTCACTTTGTATGCTCTTAAAAGACGTTTCGGGCTGAGATGAGGCCAAAAGTGGATTTTGTGAAAGTAAACATAGTTTCAAAGATTTTCTTCAAAAAAGTGGCTCAGGACATTTGATTTCACAGTTTCATGTAATGTTCATGAATATCTGCTGCTTTCAGCACTTTACTGCCTTAGAGATGCATTTTCACTTTTTATGCTCTTAAAAGACGTTTCAGGCTGAGAGGAGGCCAAAAGTGGATTTTGTGAAAGTAAACATAGTTTCAAAGATTTTCTTCAAAAAAGTGGCTCAGGACAGTTGATTTCATAGTTTCATGAATATCTGCTGCTTTCAGCACTTTACTGCCTTAGAGATGCATTTTCACTTTTTATGCTCTTAAAAGACGTTTCGGGCTGAGATGAGGCCAAAAGTGGATTTTGTGAAAGTAAACATAGTTTCAAAGATTTTCTTCAAAAAAGTGGCTCAGGACAGTTGATTTCACAGTTTCATGATGTTTTCATGAATATCTGCTGCTTTCAGCACTTTACTGCCTTAGAGATGCATTTTCACTTTTTATGCTCTTAAAAGACGTTTCAGGCTGAGAGGAGGCCAAAAGTGGATTTTGTGAAAGTAAACATAGTTTCAAAGATTTTCTTCAAAAAAGTGGCTCAGGACAGTTGATTTCATAGTTTCATGAATATCTGCTGCTTTCAGCACTTTACTGCCTTAGAGATGCATTTTCACTTTTTATGCTCTTAAAAGACGTTTCAGGCTGAGAGGAGGCCAAAAGTGGATTTTGTGAAAGTAAACATAGTTTCAAAGATTCTTCTTCAAAAATGTTGCTCAGGACAGTTGATTTACACAGTTTCATGTAATTTTCATGAATATCTGCTGCTTTCAGCACTTTACTGCCTTAGAGATGCATTTTCACTTTTTATGCTCTTAAAAGACGTTTCAGGCTGAGAGGAGGCCAAAAGTGGATTTTGTGAAAGTAAACATAGTTTCAAAGATTTTCTTCAAAAAAGTGTCTCAGGACATTTGATTTCACAGTTTCATGATGTTTTCATTAGAACCTGCTGCTTTCAGCACTTTACTGCCTTAGAGATGCATTTTCACTTTTTATGCTCTTAAAAGACGTTTCAGGCTGAGAGGAGGCCAAAATTGGATTTTGTGAAAGTAAACATAGTTTCAAAGATTTTCTTCAAAAAAGTGGCTCAGGACAGTTGATTTCACAGTTTCATGTAATGTTCATGAATATCTGCTGCTTTCAGCACTTTACTGCCTTAGAGATGCATTTTCACTTTGTATGCTCTTAAAAGACGTTTCGGGCTGAGATGAGGCCAAAAGTGGATTTTGTGAAAGTAAACATAGTTTCAAAGATTTTCTTCAAAAAAGTGGCTCAGGACAGTTGATTTCACAGTTTCATGATGTTTTCATGAATATCTGCTGCTTTCAGCACTTTACTGCCTTAGAGATGCATTTTCACTTTGTATGCTCTTAAAAGACGTTTCGGGCTGAGATGAGGCCAAAAGTGGATTTTGTGAAAGTAAACATAGTTTCAAAGATTTTCTTCAAAAAAGTGGCTCAGGACATTTGATTTCACAGTTTCATGTAATGTTCATGAATATCTGCTGCTTTCAGCACTTTACTGCCTTAGAGATGCATTTTCACTTTTTATGCTCTTAAAAGACGTTTCAGGCTGAGAGGAGGCCAAAAGTGGATTTTGTGAAAGTAAACATAGTTTCAAAGATTTTCTTCAAAAAAGTGGCTCAGGACAGTTGATTTCATAGTTTCATGAATATCTGCTGCTTTCAGCACTTTACTGCCTTAGAGATGCATTTTCACTTTTTATGCTCTTAAAAGACGTTTCGGGCTGAGATGAGGCCAAAAGTGGATTTTGTGAAAGTAAACATAGTTTCAAAGATTTTCTTCAAAAAAGTGGCTCAGGACAGTTGATTTCACAGTTTCATGATGTTTTCATGAATATCTGCTGCTTTCAGCACTTTACTGCCTTAGAGATGCATTTTCACTTTTTATGCTCTTAAAAGACGTTTCAGGCTGAGAGGAGGCCAAAAGTGGATTTTGTGAAAGTAAACATAGTTTCAAAGATTTTCTTCAAAAAAGTGGCTCAGGACATTTGATTTCACAGTTTCATGTAATGTTCATGAATATCTGCTGCTTTCAGCACTTTACTGCCTTAGAGATGCATTTTCACTTTTTATGCTCTTAAAAGACGTTTCAGGCTGAGAGGAGGCCAAAAGTGGATTTTGTGAAAGTAAACATAGTTTCAAAGATTTTCTTCAAAAAAGTGGCTCAGGACAGTTGATTTCATAGTTTCATGAATATCTGCTGCTTTCAGCACTTTACTGCCTTAGAGATGCATTTTCACTTTTTATGCTCTTAAAAGACGTTTCGGGCTGAGATGAGGCCAAAAGTGGATTTTGTGAAAGTAAACATAGTTTCAAAGATTTTCTTCAAAAAAGTGGCTCAGGACAGTTGATTTCACAGTTTCATGATGTTTTCATGAATATCTGCTGCTTTCAGCACTTTACTGCCTTAGAGATGCATTTTCACTTTTTATGCTCTTAAAAGACGTTTCAGGCTGAGAGGAGGCCAAAAGTGGATTTTGTGAAAGTAAACATAGTTTCAAAGATTTTCTTCAAAAAAGTGGCTCAGGACAGTTGATTTCACATTTCATGAGTTTCATGAATATCTGCTGCTTTCAGCACTTTACTGCCTTAGAGATGCATTTTCACTTTTTATGCTCTTAAAAGACGTTTCAGGCTGAGAGGAGGCCAAAAGTGGATTTTGTGAAAGTAAACATAGTTTCAAAGATTCTTCTTCAAAAATGTTGCTCAGGACAGTTGATTTACACAGTTTCATGTAATTTTCATGAATATCTGCTGCTTTCAGCACTTTACTGCCTTAGAGATGCATTTTCACTTTTTATGCTCTTAAAAGACGTTTCAGGCTGAGAGGAGGCCAAAAGTGGATTTTGTGAAAGTAAACATAGTTTCAAAGATTTTCTTCAAAAAAGTGTCTCAGGACATTTGATTTCACAGTTTCATGATGTTTTCATTAGAACCTGCTGCTTTCAGCACTTTACTGCCTAAGATGCATTTTCACTTTTTATGCTCTTCAAAGAAGTTAAGTTGCGTGATGGAGGTTGACTGTGTCATTATGAGCAATGATCAGAAATAAATCCTCAATCTAAAACACCACAGCATTTTTAAAGTAAGGTACATGTGCAATGAAAACATGCAAACGTGTGTGCAGATGAGGTAAGTTGTGTTGATCCAGCAGTGTGTCTGAGTGTGTGTGGAACTTCAGTTGGCTGCTCCAACATCGCCTACCCTAAACTAGTGGTGGAGCTAATGCCAACACAAACACACGTGCGTTCCTAATACAAGCTTAGAACTGACGTAGTGTAGAGTGTGAGATAGTCCACTGTTGGAAAAATTCACTCGAGACCGATGGAAAATCATTAATCACAGGACATTTATTCTTGCAAGAAGGAGACAGAGTTGATTCACATCAGGATATGCATCAAGGCCGCTCAGAGTTCTGACTCTGAGCTTCTGATATTTATACTGAGTAAACAACATGCAATGGCTGGCACAGGATTGGTTTACAATGAGGTCTTCGTCACAAAAGGTGACACACACACACACACACAAAATGGCGTCCAC